>JAYKAV010003199.1:1320913-1404749 GCA_035582835.1 Phoebastria nigripes
AAAAAAAAAAAAAAAAAAGAGAGAGAGAGAGAGAAAAGGCAAATGTTACGCTAATATTTAAAAAAGGCAAGAAGGAAGATCAAGCGAACCACAGGCCTGTCAGACAAAAAGGTAACTGGGGACAGTCAGCATGGATTTATTAAGGGCGACTTGTGCCTGAGCAAGCTGATTGCCTTCTGTGATGAAACGACTTGCTTTGTGAGTGGGAAGAGAACAGTGCACGATGTTTACTTTGACTGGAGGAACAGACTGACAAGAATGTTATGAAATGAAATAATGAAAAGTACAAGCAAAACATTGTCCAATTAGGACTGTACATTGTCCAATTGCCCCAGTACAAGCAAAACATGTCCAACAAAAGGCCACGAGGATGGTTAGGCAGCTGGAGCGCGTGAGGTATAATGAGAGAGCTGGGTTTGCTTGGCCTTAAGAAGAAAAGGCTAAGAGGGTATCTAATTGCAGTCTTCCACTGCGAGAAGGAGGATTATGCAGAGAAGGCAGGGCCAGACTCTTCTCAGAGGCACGTGGTGAATAGACAAGAGGAAACGTCCACAGGTTATAGCGTAGGGCATCCAACTAGATACAAGGCAAAATATTTTCACCGAGTGGTGAAGAACTGGTTGCCTACTCTGCCACTGGAGATATTTAAAATCTGACCAGGACATGGCCCTGAGCAACCTGCTCTAATTTCAAAGTTGGTCCTGCTTTGATCAAGAGGTTGGACTAGACCACCCTCAGAGGTCCCCTCCAGCCTAAGTTATTTAACAATCAATAACGATATAAAAAGTCATGAAATGTTGCTATGCATAAATAATGCAGTATGGGGGCAAAGAACACAAAAAATAAAATAGCAAAATAATTTCTCATTTGCACCTAGGCTCCACTAAATTCTAGGAAAGACTTCCCAGGATTATCAGAGCTGGTCTTTGCATATCCGGCCATAAGTTTAGACTATGGAAGAAAAGATTGGCAGGGTGGAGATGATGTCGGAGGACCAACGGAGCTCAGTACAGTTTAGCCAACTAAACTCAATCCCAACATACCTCCTTATACTGAGGTGAGAAAGGGTCCTACACTAAAGCATCCTTCTGGTACCTTCCTCAGACAGCTCCTGACACAATCCAAGCCTCTCTTCAGCTATAATCTTTGGCATCGCATGAATAGCACAAACACGCTTTGATCTAAAGTGAGAGCTTGACTCATGTAAAAATGTCAGATGATCTGTTAAGAATATTTCTCTATGGAAGGAGCACGGATCTTAAGAAATATCTAGAAATCAAAGTCATAYACCACAATTCTGTTACGCTAGGCGCTGTGCAAATGTAAAATCAAAAGATTGTTGGTATTCTAAAAATAAATTAGAAATATACACCAGTAACACTAGGGCAAATTCACTTTTGTAGATTGTTTAGTAAGATGTTTATAATGTATGGCTTTACGAGTAAAACATTTTAGTTTAAATTAAGTCAAAAAGAGATATCATGGTTTGATACACGCAAAGAAAGCCTAAGCAAAGGATTGCAGGAAGAATGAACTCTTTACCTCCCCATTTAGAGCTGACTGGTTTAGGAAACCACCCAATAGAAGGGTTAAACTAAACTGCTTAGAAACAGCCAGGAAAAAATAAATACGCCCATTATTACATACATTTACTGTAGTTGGAATAAAATGCCTTATATTGGTGATCACATAATCAGAGATGCACTCTGCCCTGGAGCAGGGTTCCTCTAACACTGAACTCATGTCCACGCTGAGGTTCCCATCTGCAGGTGCAACGACACCCTCCTCTCCTTCCAGCTTAGCACTTGGCCAACCACATACTCGTGTGTCTCAACCTCTTAAAGTATTCAGCATTAGGACTTTCCCATTCCACTAAGTTTATAAAATTATATCTCTTACATATTTCTTTAACACAATATCTACTGACGTTATTTTGTGATATTTAATGATCAGTTTAATAAAGTGGCTTTTTTAACTGTGGAATTTTGGAATTTTTTTTTTTTTTCCCTAGGAACTGGTTTCCCCACTTATATTTGGGAGCCAAGAAGATATTTCTTGACCAGAAAAGTTGACCTTTCTTGGATGAACAGTCTCACTGGGGAAAAAAAAAAAGAAACCAAAACAAAACTGACACGATTATTAACCAAAATGAGTGAGAATTGAGTTCCACGATATCCATGTATGACAGCGAGAGCATTCGGCATTCATACAGAAAAAAGAAAAAAGTAAAGTAAATATTCAGCAAAATATTATATACCATGTAGAGCAAAATCAAAAGCACACTGATTAGAAAGAGACTTTGCAGCAAACTGTAATCAAAGATTTGATTTGGATTTTTTGCTTCTTTGGCTGTTTCAAAGGCTTCTTCATTCTCCAACATAATATTAGAAAAGTTAACAAAAGGAAACTGAATGGGTGAGAGGAATTTTGGAGTTGCTCTTTGCCTTCTCTATCATTACAGTTCCTAGAATTTCAGGGAAATGTACCCAGCTTGAATACATCTTCAAATTGCTTGGCTGAAATGCTGTGTGTCTACAAATCACCAAAACGTACTTCTCTGAACAGAACATCTTTGGAAAAAAAGAAAAGTATAAATCCTCCTACTTCCATACAGATCGGAAAACCCGAAAGAAAATTAGCACAACTTACAGAACTAATTCTAGTCATTCGTGTCTTTCACGCGTGTTAGTTGAGCATTCCCATTGGTCCACACCTGCCTTTATAATCACCACAAAGTATGACTGGAACATCAGGCTGTGTTATTCCGTGATTATAAGGTAATTAGTTTTAATTTGTTGTTAATGATAAAAGAACCAGCGATGGGGGTTTGTTTAAAACGCCGAGTGTTTTTTACTGTGATTTTTAGTAAGCCCCATTTTTTATGATGATATAAGACTACTATTCCTGATTACATTACCCCTTCTTGTTCATATGGGCATTAATCTTTCACGGATAACGTGGCCTGTTTCTAATGAAAGCCTTAAGCCTTAGACTAAAAACACTCAATTTAGGTTCTTTAGAAATAGCGTCTCATTGAAACTGCATAGGAGGTTGGTCAAATACCTTGCTGTCCAAATGACTTACGAAAATTAATGGACCAAATTGAAGTAAAAACCTCTATGTTCTTTTCTTGTAACAAAATAAGGACAACCTAAATGTAAAAAATTGCCAAGGAGATTATATAAGCAATCAGCTGCTAACAATGCTTTTCTAAGTGAGCCAATATATCAACATTATTCAGAATTCAGGCTTTATTCAGGCTTCATTGGAAGAGCAATTATACCAGAGAAAAAGAGTAGAATTTTCTCTCTTGTTAATTAAAGGGTAGTAGTAGACTTTTGGAGGTTATTATAAGGCTAGCGAGATATTAATATTAGGTGTTTCCAGAACCGGAAATGAAAAACCAGGAAAACATAGATCCATCACTTGTTCATATCTCAAATATCTGGATGTCGGTTTCCAGACTGGTGGAGCAGTATCAACATCAGTTTCTGAACTCTGTTCTGCATGTTAAGCATGTGTCTAAATATGCCTGTAGGGAGATCATCTCACTGCATTTCACACTGCTTTCCAGCCAGAAAAGGCACCCATCACCTTACTGAAAGATCACTGGAAAAACCAACCAGGACAGCAATCTAGGCCTACCTGACTTCTTTATACTATGTATTTTGGGGAGTAAAATGTGTCTTTGTATTTATTCAGCATCTGATGCAATGGAGCTCCCTCTGAGATCCATTGATGCTACTGGACTACAAATAATAACTAAAAACCTTCAAACAGAACTGTCAGTGAGGATAGCTGCTTGCAGAGAAAAGACTTAAATGAATTTGGAAGTATGTTTGTGAATATTTTGCTCCGTGCTCTTACATGCCTACATCAGAGAAAAAAGTGGTAGTACTGACAGTCAAAAAATGAAGCAGTTAAAAGAATGGATTTTAAGTTGCTACCAATATTGCACAAAACAGCAGTAGAACAGTCTGAAGTTTAAAAAAAGTGAAAAAAGAGATAAGCAACAGCAATGTGCTCTGAAGCAGGCATTTAAATGAGTGGCCAAATAAAGGCACTGAGGGCTCACAGCAAAACACAGGATGTAGAATTTGATGTACATTTTGTACAAGATACACCTAAAAGATATGCTGAAAGACTCGCTAGAACATCCACCTTAAGATATACCTATTTAGTAATGGAAGACAGCTTTAGGCAAAAGAATACAAGAAGTTGACTGTACGTGGCTATGAGCAGGAGCTCTCCACAAACAGGTTAAGAGCGCATAGCTTTAAACCTCAAAGCCCTAGGGTCCCTGGGATCAGCAAAGACCAACCTGGACAGAGAAATCACTTGACTGGCTTTTGTAAAAAATATTAGTCAGGCAGATAAAGTAAACAATAGCGTACGCTATTGTAGAGCCGCTTTGCAAAGTAGAGTCATCGCTACAACTGGCCTGCCTGCTTACTTTTTACATTATTACATTTTGTCCCATTGCTAAAATTAAAAACCAGGCTCCCACTTCCACCATTGACTAGGCTGTTTAAACAACATCCATTAATTTCAAGATTCCAGTCTGCAGAAGACTTTACAAAAGAGCTTGTTTCAACTTTCCAAATTCCATAAGGAAACCAAGAATTTTATCCTTAAGTTTTCCTGCATTGAAATGCGTTGGTAGAAAATGTAACTTTTAAAGTAACCTAACATTGTGTCAAGTAAAAATTCTGAACTTSCCTTCCTTCCTTGAAAGAAAGCTTTGCTACATTTAAAATATTACATTTTCTCCAACAGCCCATCTCTAATGTGCAAGTTAATGTGCCCTGCCTGAGAAACTCTRCAATTATACCGAATGCATTAAAAATTGCTGCTTCTATTCGATACCGATTAGTTGGTTTTTAAGTTATAAAATGGCCATCCACAATTGCATTTTATTGATTTACATTTTTAATTACATTTTGCATAACATAAAATTAATTTCCAAATGATTACCTAGTTAGCAAACATTTTCGCTAATTATAAGACTTGAAAAATCTTTCATATGAAGAAAGATACGAAAAAGTGAAGGAAGGACTGTGTAGTTCTGTGTTAGCTGCCAGAACCATTTCAGTAGTGTGGCAATACTAATGATTGAGTCTAAAAGCCCCATCAAACCATGCACCAAAACATCACAACAGTTAAAATAACCACACAAATCTCTGCTTTTTATCACAACTTTTTAAGAAAAATAATATTTTGGCTAAAAATAATGACAGCTTTTATGGTTTTTCAAGAGGAAATTAAAGAGGTATTCTAACCACCTGATCTCGATTTGATTCTACTTTTTTCTTTTTTTTTTTTTTTTTTTTGAAACAAAAAGTAAGAAAATACTCATGTGAAAAAATCACTAGCTAGAAGGTGTTGGGGAGAAGAGCAGATCTCTCTCAAATAGTTTCGATTTATCTGGCATTATTTTTCATACAACCAAATTGGAAAAAATAATTTAAGAATAATAAGAATTTTGCAGCCTCAAATACATTTCCTTATTCCTTGCAAATAAAAAAGTGAAATAAAATGTGAAACCGTGCGGACCCAGAGCCTCCAAGTCTTCTCTAATTTGTCRGAACTAATTAGTACTGAAATTTAGACTGACGAAATAAATTTTACAGAGACATGCCCAGTTTTTATTTTGTCTTATACCACCAATTTTTACAGCCCTCTACAGCCTGCACTCCTGGGACCTGCATATATTCCACCACRCAAGCTCCAACCTTACAGACCATTTCCTTGCTGTGGGGAGCAGCAATCCCCAACGGGCAGCAGCTCTCTGGTCAAGCAGGTACCGGTACAAAGGCCAAACCGTGCTCATCTTTTCCCCTGAGCAGGGGATTTCCAGCACCAGCCAGCATGGCTGAGCCAAGCCCTTCTAGCAATTAGGTAGTACTGACACTGGGGTCTTGCTGCATTTCAACACATCTCACTAGAAATCCAGCTTCTTCCTTCAGCTGAAAAGATGAGAGTTTGTGACAAGAAAAGGGAAATTGTATATTATTATGCTAGCTGCCTCACTGTTTGTATAGATTTGGGGAAGAGCAGCTGGAAAGCTGCCTGGCGGAAAAGGACCTGGGGGTGTTGGTCGACAGCCGGCTTAATGTGAGCCGGCAGTGTGCCCAGGTGGCCAACGCGGCCAACGGCATCCTGGCCTGTATCAGAAATAGTGTGGCCAGCAGCAGTAGGGAAGCGATCGTCCCCCTGTACTTGGCACTGGTGAGGCCCCACCTCGAATACTGTGTTCGGTTTTGGGCCCCTCACTACAAGAAGGACATTGAGGTGCTGGAGCGTGTCCAGAGAAAGGCAACAAAGCTGGTGAAGGGTCTAGAGCACAAGTCTGATGAGGAATGGCTGAGGGAACTGGGACTGTTTAACCTGGAGAAAAGGAGGCTCAGGGGAGACCTTGTCACTCTCGACAACTCCCTGAAAGGAGGTTGTAGCGAGGTGGGGGTCRGTCTCTTCTCTCAAGTAACAAGCATTAGGGGACAAGAGGAAATGGCTTCAAGTTGCACCAGGGGAGGCTTAGATGGGATATTAGGAAAAATTTCTTCACTGAAAGGGTTGTCAAGCATTGGAACAGGCTGCCCAGGGAAGTGGTTGGGTCACCGTCCCTGGGGGTATTTAAAAGACAGGTAGATGTGGTGCTTAGGGACATGGTTGAGTAGTGGACTTGGCAGTGCTAGGTTAACGGTTGGACTTGATGATCTTAAAGGTCTTTTCCAACCTAAATGATTCTATGATTCTATGATTTATATCTAGACTGGCACCTTTACATGACTACTCTGGAGATACAAGCCACAGTTAAGACTCAACCCAGTCTTTAGGAAAGTTACAGGGGCTTCTGTTCAGCTCTAACATTAAACCAAAGCCAGCATTGCACATTACTACCAAGCACCAACTGACTGGGGCTGAAGAAGTTCTTTAATGTATCTTCTCAACCTACCTTTTGTTAAATGTTGCATCATTGCCTTTAAAGCTAAAGAAACAGTAAAAAAAAAAAAAAAAAAAAGATTAATTCTTTTAGAACTGCTTTTAAAAGAAAGCTTCATGCCAGCATGAAGATTTTGGAAAAGTACTGGGAACTACTTTCCAGTTTTTAAATTATTGAGCAGACTGAATAGCTAAGCAACACRAAGACCTGTGCCAGGTGGGCTCAGCAAGGAACCAGCAGAAAATATGCCTGTTGCATGCTGCCTCTGAGGGGGTATTGAAGGAACCCACATTTTCTACCCACGTGGGCTGCTCAGCATGCTTCCCCTACCATCATATTTCGCCTAGCATCCAGAAGCCTCTAACCACCGCTGCTGCTAAGGTGGGCCATGCCACGTGCTAATGTCTGTGTGAGCACAGACCGAGGTGCTAAAGGACTACACACACCCTTAGTCGTGCTCCGTTTGTCCACTTCGTTGGCAAAAGGATGCCTTTATCATCTGCATATTATGCTGATGGATGATGGAGCCTAACTTACTACCCCAACACTAATCATCGAGTGTACTATCAAACTGTAACAGACATTTGGTGGAATACTYGGCCAGGCCCTGTCCAGCCCCTCTACACTCTGAAGACCTTCATTTAGGGCTCTTAGTGCATTCTTCTCTCGGGTCCTCAAGGTCTCCTAAGGCCTGCCGCTGAGCACAGGTTTAGAGGTCTGAGCAGCATGGATGCACGTTGAATCTACAGAATGGCTTTGGGCTTGAACACAGGCTCAGGATGGCAGGCAAATATAAACCACACCAGACTTCAGAGACGTAAATGAACTCTTCAACAGTATGTGGAGGAGAACCAATCAATCTGAACATTCAGCAGCTGTTCACAGAATCAAATATCCAGAGAGGGTTTGAAGTACATCATCTGAGAAGATTTTGTAAATGAGGAGAGCACAACATCTACTTGCAAAGACCAGTAAATCATCCCCGTCCCTTTGATTACATCAGATACTCTAGGAATGTTTCAAGTCTGATGCTCACAGAAGTGGATCTACTTTTTATGAGAACAAGAGAAATCATCTCAGTGGTTGTTTTTTTGTGTGTGTGTTGTACCAAATAATTTTAAAATGGCATAGCACTTTTTCATGTTTAAACCTATCTAAGTTTTCTTACGCTTTGATTTATTTTAGCAAAATCAGTTCTGTGATAATACTGTGGGTTGTTTTGTTTTTTTTTTTTTTTTTTTTTTTTTCTTTTATAAAACCAGTTTTAACGTACTCATTTACTTTGGAACCTTGCAAAGTGAATTACTAAACAAATTTAAATCAATCTCTCTCGGTATCTGATCTACTTTGGAGTTGTCCATGGTATGGCATTAACCGAAGTGACCTACTTGAGAGATAACTCCTCATTAGCTGGTTATGAGGGAAAACGGCCTCCCCACAGAATAAGAATAGTGTAGTCTTTGGAGGGTTTACCTTTCCGTTTGATGGTTCAGTTTGCACTATACTCATCCATGAGACACACTGAGATTTTAAGGGGTGTGCCCTATTGTTCAGAGTGCCACAGGAAATTGTTCAGAGGTGCAGTCTAATATTAGACTTCAATACTTTCTTGGGATATTCTGGAATAATATGATTTCTTCTGGCACGCGTAAGGAACAGCAGATTACGTACAAAGAGCATAGCTCCTTCACTGCCCAGGAATGCCCCCAAAAAGCCCAGGGGATAGTTTGACAAGAAACTACATGGTAATAGTCTATTTTGTAAGATGGGAAACTAGCGCTCAAATTCAGATTGCCCAATTTCTGTCTGATTCCACGTGCTTTGTGTTTATTACTAACGCTGTCTCTTCAACAAACGTCACAAGGCACAGAGATAAGGAGGCATTCAGGCCACCTACATTTATTGTTTAATCCARATCTAACAGAGAAACTCTAAATCCCATTTGCAAGATAACAGGAGACCCACCATACTAGGCTCAGGTAACGAGCCCACTTCCCAGCAGCAGAATTCAAATAGCGAGTACAAACGTGAACCGCTCTCCCAGCTATCCTCCCTTCTTCACCCCCAAAGTAACAGGAGAGCAGGGTTGGTACTAAGGACAATCCAGAGCCTGACAGCCAGGAAAAGCTCCCACCTGGCATCACTGAGGGACTTCAGTACACTGTCCCAAGAACATAAACAACCAAGCTTCATGATGCATGAACCTAATAAAGACCCTGCTTCCAAAGAGGAGTAAACCTGTTGCAGCAGTGTGGCAGAACGACTACAGAGGCATACTGCAAGATGTTATGGGCACACCCCCATCTATCAAATAGATTCATAAATCAGTAGCCAAAGACAGGAGTCCTAAGCACAGCAGAACACTGTATGACCAGAGGCAAGTGGAGAACAGCAGTTCAGAGACAGCAGCTGAGCGACCGTCATGGTCAGGGAGCTGCAAGTACCCACCATAACCGAACGCTGCTGCCAAGGGACAGACAACTAACACACGGACAGAGGCACAAGCAGCAAGCTTACAAAAATCCTAGCCATCAAGTGGGTCACCACAAAAAACCCACAAAAAAMMCCCCAAAACCTAAACCAAACAAGTGAAGCTGGTGTAACGGAAGCTGTGGAGTTCCATGGTTCATGCTTGCAGGTAGGCTAAATAACRATTGTAGGTCAGGGCCTGTTTTTTGTTATTACCTACTCTGTTGTAAAGGACCCTGACTCATAGACAGGGAGGGTGCCAGGTCTGGATGATGAGGGGATTAGCACTACAGGGCACATGGCAACGTAGATGCAACTAGAAAGGACAAATGAGAAGCTTTCCAAAGAAGAAATACGATCACAGCGCTAAGAAAATCCTTCATCAAATTTGAGAATACAGATGAGAAGCTGGATGCTTGCTCAAAAGCCAGCATACTGGAAGGACAACGAAGCCAGAGAGGATACAGTGGTCCAGCAGCAGACTAAGCCTTTGCAATCCCTTGCAACAGAATCCTCTGGGTAAAGGAACCAAGCAAACGTTAGGAAAAACAAAGCAACTGTGCTTGTATTTAAAACAAAGAGGTCACAACCAGAGTGGAATTTGGAGGGAGTAGCGCAGTAGCAAAGAGTTTGGAATAGGCACCATGAAGTCCATCTGCTGCAGTTCGGTTTGACTGCCAGCTGCTGTTAACTAATTTATAAAAAGTTTCATCATTAAGTAGCTAGTTTAGATTTAGATACATGCAGTCCTCTCAGTTTATCATCTGATGTGAAATACACAGAGCAGCAGACACAAACAGAAATGTTATGTTCCCTACAGCTCACAAAATCAAATGCCTTTCAGTTCCAGGCTTTCATCTACAGTCTTTTTTCCAGGTGGTGGCAAGGCACAGATCCAAAGTACAGTATGGCTTGCACCAGATGTTGGCACTCATGCAAGCCTCATTTTGGCAAGCAGGGGAAGAGGCAGGGCATGAGACGCTGCGGCAGCCATTCTGGTGTTGGCTTGGTGCCTTGAGAGCATGGCAGCATTTCACACGTGTGTCATGCCTGGATACTTCTCCCAGTTATCGCATGTTCTTTAAAGCAAAGCAAGTCTCCAGCTGTTATGGTRTGGTCAAGTAAACTTTAAACAATCAAATGAGCATAGCTGTTTCAGAAAGATGCAGAAATGCTTGAATTTGCACAGAGTCTGAAACTATMTCTCTGCATACCTACACATCGTGCACTTCAGCCTGTATTCATTCAGATGGGCAGTGATGTAGATGACAACAACGGTATTGTAATTACAAGTATTTCTAGTTTTGGCTTCTATTCAGTGCAGTGTTAACTCAAGATACAACTTGAACATTTGTACAACAAAATTGAGTTAAGTAATTCTATAAACTCCAAATAGCTGGCCTATCAAAAAACCATGAAACACAGCTCAAGTAGTGCCGATGTTTGAATTAGCAGCATTATGCAAAAGCAGCTACAGATTACAAACTGAAGTGAGCAAATTCAATTGCTAAGCATAGATCATGTGCTGTTTTATTATTTGGCTATTCTCTCTTGAGCAGTCTGGATTGAATAGAGCAACTGCAATTCAGCAACTGCTGACATGAAGCCAAATAGTATTCCGCTGCTTACAAAAGCATGTGAAAAAGCAAGTAAAGAATCATAAAACGAAGACCTGTACCAACGTTTCTCTAAGTCAGACCTGGGAGTGTGGAGGGTAAGAAATGAAGGACTGCCTGCTACACATAGAAGGGACAGGGAATTAAATAAAGGCATTATATTGACACATGGCAAGGTCAGTTGACAAGGCATGCCTGAAGCCTGGGTAAACATCCAGGTGGTATGGGGTTGTGGTTTAACCCCAGCCGGCAACTAAGCCCCACACAGCCGCTCGCTCACTCCCCCCACGGTGGGATGGGGGAGAGAATCGGGAGAGTAAAAGTGAGAAAACTCRTGGGTTGAGATAAAGACAGTTTAATARGTAAAGCAGAAGCCGTGCACGCAAGCAAAGCAAAACAAGGAATTCCATCACTCCTTCCCACCGGCAGGCAGGTGTTCAGCCATCTCCAGGGAAGCAGGGCTCCATCACGCGTAACRGTTWCTTGGGAAGACAAACTCCATCACTCCGAACGTCCCCCCCTTCCTTCTTCTTCCCCCAGCTTTATATGCTGAGCATGGCGTCATATGGYGTGGAATATCCCTTTGGTCAGTTGGGGTCAGCTGTCCCRGCCGTGTCCCCTCCCARCTCCTTGTGCACCCCCAGCCTCCTCGCTGGTGGSGTGGGGTGAGAAGCAGAAGAGGCCTTGACTCTGTGTAAGCCCCGCTCAGCAATAAYGAAAACATCCCTGCGTTATCAAGACTGTTTTCAGCACAAATCCAAAATGTAGCCCCATACTAGCTACTGTGAAGAAAATTGACTCTATCCCAGCCAAAACCAGCACATATGGTAACAAGGCAGGAGGACATAATTTGCTGGTGTCAGATTTTGGTACTATAATCCTCACTGAAACTTTGTTAAGTCTCATTGGTAGATATGCCTTACAACTCTAATTTTAATAGGATTATGTGGGGATTGGGTCTCTAGAAAAAATGTGGAAGGGAATTAGAATGCTTCTGAGAGAAATCCTCACCTAATGTATCCTAGTCAGAAGAACAGACACATACCCTCTTTACAGACACGTTAAAAGGCCTTATCCTGGGACCAATATGGCAGTGATCCAGGAACAAAGACAAATCTTTTCATATTACTGAACATACCTTGCATGTTAATAATTTGACAGGGGAGAGAGACAGGGGTCCAAAGACAGAAGGAGGCATGGAGCAGGGGTTGGCGTTTTATTTGGCTCACTGGTCATAGATTAGCTACCTGAGGCGAAAAAAAGCTTTAAACAAGAGATCATGTAATGTTACTAACATCAGGGGCCGATACATATTTCTTTGGAAAAAAACCCTGAATTCAACTAGCTGTTTGGAGATTACCGAGGTGATGATACGAACKCTTCAGCTAAGAGCCACCTATGAGCAATTGTTGTACAAGTGAAGATACCTGACTTTACAAAAGACCTTAAAAAACACCAGTACCAGAAATTGCAGTGTTTATCTGCAGTGAGCATTACTGTTGGATGCTTAAAGTATCTTAGCTAACAATTCTAAGAATAATTATGAGTACAACAAATCATTGTTTATCCAGCATATTGGATATTCATTAACAGGTCTCTACGCATTTCGCTATCTTTTTCTTAAGATTTTTACCTTAAGGGACCCAAGGAATCCTTTTAAGTAGAGTTTTGCCTGGAGAAACCCTGCTAACGGTGCTCCTCATAGGAACAATTTCAAACGAGGTGATGGTGGCAGGTTGAGAGCAGCATACATTCTTTTCATAACTTCCTCTGCTTTTTCACTGTTGTTGACTTCTCTCTGACAGGCACGCTAATACCTTGTATATACTTTTACCTTGTATACAGTACGCTGAACCAGATGACCCAAAACACCTGACCTGAACAGTCTCGCTTAGTGGAGGTAACGAAAGCACATCTGCTGAACTGGTGAGAGAGTCAGAAAAATCAGAAGCTTCAAGACAGTGCTCTAATAACCTCTAAGTAAACAACAGAAACGTATGGATATTTTAAATCCTAGCTTCAAAGTCCATGAAGATAAACTTCATTTTCAACCTTATAGGCTTACCGAGACCATCGGTCTCAGGGATGTAGTCACTACTTTTTAGTACCAAGTACCATGAGAGCGAGGATTTTTGAAGGAGACTGAGGGATTTAAGAACCCTGTATATTTGGCTATTAGATCATCAAAAGCATTTAAAACCACTAATGTTTTGTAGCTGAATTAAAGTCATATTTGTTAAACTTGTTTCTGTTTTATGCTTGCAAACTGTAGACACATAGAATAAAATCAGGTTTTGAAACTCTGTCATTTCAACAATCTGCACTAGTTGTTTTTTTAACAATGTATTAAAAAGGAGCCTACAAAGCACAGAGTTACATTAAAATGTTTAGCACCTCTCTATAAACAAGACAGACAAAAAACCCCATATAATTTCAGCCTCAAAACACTTTAGGGAAAACAACAGCAAAGAACAAAATCCATGCCTGAGCGCTGGGTATAGGGGTACGTCTGTACACGTGTGTGCAAACACACACTGTGAAGAACCAACTTGATTTTATTAGATGGATCTCTGTACTAGCAAATTATTTCTACCAGTGTAAATTACAGAAGCCTTTGATCTGTGGTTCCAAGCAAAGGGGAAACAAATTAATTGCCAAGCCAAGCATTTTCTACACACTGTTCTGTGCTTTCCACAAATGCCATGATGAGGTCAGCCATTTGAAAAGGGGATATACACAGGTTGCAGGAGGGAGAACTAAGAGCAGCACTCCTCAGAAGGCAGTTTATGAACAGATGGCTTGAGCGCTGCTTGCAGCCTACCCAAAGGCAATGGACACCTCCCATGTGATTTATTTCCATATGAATCTGGCAGGAATCGGCCTTACCGCATCCTCTAGAAATCCGTTTTCKCAGGTGAAAAATCCAGGCCTTCACTTTGTTGTCTTTACTGAACTGATAGTCACGTCTAGAGCTGTTAATTCTTATGTTCACAAGGTCAAATTTCTTTAAAAACATGAATATGGCCACAGTGCTTCAGAACAAAGGACCCTCTCTAGCCCAGGATCCTGTCTGTACCGGGTGCCAAAAAAGGACGCTAGGGAAGGATTTCAGAACAAGGCGATCACACTATTACTTTTCAAGTACTTTCACTATTTCCAGATCAAGAGACCTTCTCTACATACATAGAAGCCCTCAGTGGATTTCTCTTCCCTGAAACTCTCTAACTTCCTCTTGATCCCATATGAAGTTTCAACATCTCTCAACCAATGAGCTTGCCAGCTACCTTCCTCTGACGGCATCAATATAGGCATTAAAAGAATTTATACCGACACTGCTAGTGAAGAAGATTGACAAATAGCAGCTCTTCAGCTGCTGAAACAAGAATATGAAAAGCAGTTGATTTAAATAGATTTCTATCACATGCAATTGCAAAGCAATCAAGGGTTCTGAACAACAATGACTTTTAAAATAATGATTAAAAGTCAGGCTCAGCTTCAGCTGTCTAAAAGTTACATGTCTAATCTAAATTATTATTATTTCTTTATGCTATAGCTATAGATAGGAATGTATGTAGCAAGGCAACTTACTCCGTAAGATAACTCAAATCCACCGTATGATAGGTGGTTTCTGGAAGTGCCTAGGAAATTAACAGGAGCATATCTGTTACTACAGCAACTCTTTTACTATTTGCTTCATTCATTTAAAAAAAAAAAAAAATTTCTTGATTACCTAAAGTAATTCCATTTATAAGAAAATACCAGAATTGTTTTCTACTAAAACATTCCTTAAAATATTGCTGAAGGAGTCTCAAAAAAGCTATAGGATAAACCACTGCTACAGCAGAAGGGTGAAGTTCAGACAAAACCCACATAATTTGTATTTATTTTGTAGCTAAAAGAAATGTCTGACATCAGGGTTTTTCTTTAAAAGAAAGATTACTCTTGGTTACTAAAGGAGAGATTATATTACTAGAAGCCCACTGCTGGAGTAATATTTATGATGCCTTTACGCTTAAATGGGTTTCCTTGAGCAATGCTACAGAGCAGCTGGCTTTCCAGAGATATGATATAATCTTCTGCTATTTAATTGGGCACCTGAACTTGGTGGAACATTCAGGAGAGGCTGTTCAGGTGCAGCTTATCTGGACTCTAGGATCTACATATTTATCCACTGCATTGGATTTTCCTAAACAGGCTTTTATTTCTTAATTCCTCCCTTCTCCTTGACAAATATTTGCAACTCTTATTACAGCAATTTTGCAGTAGGACACATTAGAGTTGAATGTAAATCATCACGCAAAATCARAATCCTGGTTACTTCATACTAGAAAAAAAATATTTAATTTTGCTCAGCAGTTAGGCTAATACATTCTATTTCTCAGCACTTTTTGTTGTTTTTTTTTTTTTTCTCCATCTTTCAGAATTATGGCTATGAAAGAAAACGTCTGAAAATAAATCTTTTCTTCGATACATAGGGTCATTTCATCCAACAGTGACAAATGTGTCAAAGTGTGCAACATACAAATCACCTCAATATGCGGGAGACTCAAGGTCCTTTTGCTTTGTTTTTATTCACCAAAGAGATTTTCAGACGAACGTGTACCTTAAAAAGTTGTTTTATGCTTTCTATCTGCTCATATATTTGTAAAAACACAATCATTGCCATGTACATCTTAAAAAACAAGTTGTTGCTTAACACCGAAAAGCACAGAGGTTAGAATGACGGTCTGTATGTATTCTCATTTTAAACATTCTGCTATTAAACAGTTTTTATGTTGAAAACAGACTACGTTATAAGACACAGCAAGAAAGCCACCACCGCTAGGAAATTAAATAAAAGATTATCTTGTAAGTGATATTCTATACACTTACTATAATAAATAAACACTTATATGTCTGTATGGAAAAAAACCCACCTATATTCCTCACGGCAGCGGATGCCGCTCAATTTGCAGTTACGCAGTTTTAAATTAGGATTTACTTTACTAAAGCCAGTGTAATTCTGCTGTCAAACTGACATGAGTTCAGCTGACCCCTCAACCGGTCTGGACCCCTTTGTACTGTTGGCCTGTTTTTCCTCCAATGCACTGGTCCCACGGACCAGATTCGATGTGTGCATGTCAGTTAGTTCCCAGGTGCCAAGTGGGAACAAAGAAATCAGTTAACCTACTGGGAACATGAGGACGTGGTACATCCTGGGTGAAGATGGCCCCAGGCTCTGCCCTCTCCCCAGAGCAGGTCTTCAGCAGCCATTCCTCAGGGGCGAAGCTGGAGAGAAACAACCGGTTCTTCAATCAAGTCTAGCCCTCTCCGCTCTCATGGTTGTATGAGCCAGACATCTCTCCCAGCTGTCATCCTCCAGGCTCTCCCATTCTAGATGGCAACAGAAACACAGGTGGGTGACCTCAAGCCTTCACCTCTCCTTCCAGGTTAGGAAGGCTTGGTAGTACCGGATGGCTCCCGCACCACTGCGGCTGCACCTCCTCTCCTCCCACCCRGCCAGTAACGTGCACCGAGCTCTACATTAGGATCTCATGCGGGGTTCTTCAAGTACTAAACAGGTTTACAGGATGTTTATTTTTTTGCAGGAATGAATTCGGAAGATATTTTTATTGCGTTTATATAACCCTAACCAAGTGCTGAGCTTGAACCGACAGACCGTTCAAGGTTTTTCTTGGCTGCGCTTTCAGCGCCCACACCAGATCAGATTCCTCTTTCTCCCTCATCTTTTTACACCTTGGATTCTTCACTTCTGGTCTCCTTCCCCAAAAGACGCACTAACTTCKCTTTCCTGATCCAAAACAGAGCTGCAGAGAGAACTACCTGCTCCATCCATCAGTTGGTCCCCTAACTCCCTTCCTTTTCCATGTTGGCGCTTTTTCTTCTGAAACTAATGAGAATTATTACCTGAAGATAGATATCACCTCTTTGCCCCAGAAATCATTCAATTTTTAAAGTGAAGTCGGACATCTACCTCATCATAATCCATATTTTCTGAGATACTTAGGATACTTGCAATCTGAAAATTATTGATACGTAAAGAACTTCAGAAAGCTGAAACACAAAAATACCTGCAAAACAGTATTTTGCTTTAAAACCGTCAGCGTCTGTTTTATTTTCATATTCCACTATAGACCAGGTCTGAAAACTTTTGCTTATATGCACATGAGAAATATTCCCAAAGATACTCATTAGGGATATATTATTTGGTCATGCGACAATGAAAACGTCTTAGGAATTATCATGATGACAAAGAGAACGCACTAAGCTTTGGAAAAAAGAAATATTTATCTGTGATGATCCTAGTTACGTATCATGTAAGAGATATCACCACCCAAGCAGGTACTAAGCAAGCACCGTTTGCTGTGATTCCACCAAACAGACGTCAGTGTCAGGTTAACCTTTCTACTAGTAAGTTTAACGCTAAGTGTCTTTACAATCTTAGAATATATACTGCATGCAACCCTTGTAGAAATCAAACACATATGCAAAGGAAGCGTTCAACAATAATGTCTGCTTATAGCACAAAATAAATTCAGTTAAATCTTAAAGGTTGCATAAAATTATGAGAAGTCACTCAAGAAGAATTGGTTTATCTTTCATCTTCCAGAAAGTGCTTACTTTTTGGTAAAAAAATTGAAAACCAAGAGTTTTATGAGATAACTGTGAATTTTGATTCAAAAAATACTTTACGTGAGAGACAATTGAGCAATTAAATCTCCRTTTTCAAGCAAATGGTCTCCCTAACGTTCTCTTTTGCTGAGCCATGAAAAACGACAGGTCCTAAGCACGGTGAATCAGAAGAGATGTAATCTAGATCCCACGTGCAAGACAAGAAAAGAAGCAATCTTATCTCTAATGACCAGTGGCACTTTTTTTAAGGTGTACAACCAACCACAAATATCAATTATTACTTTCTCTTATTCATCACACCCAACATCACGAAGAACACCAGAGATTCATTATATTGCATCTCTACTTTCAAACACTGGAGGAATGAAGCCTTTGAGCAATGCCTATCACATCTGGAAAGGTGGGGCAGGAAGGATTCTTCCCAAACTGAAAATCAGAAAGCCATCTGAAGTTTTAAAACTTAATATCACAGCTGTAAAAATGTTAAGTAAGATGCTTAGGAATTTACTACATGGGATGCGACTAGTACCTGATTTAGAAGTCATTCACATACACCTCTGCGACAATACTAATGATCCCAGTCCCGTAAAAACCATGCAGTTATATGGCTTCAGCCTCACGTTGAAGAATTCTTTCAGTTAATGAGAACCCCATACTGTTACCTTGGGGAATTGTAAAATTCAACACTAAACGATCCATTTTACCTGTAATTCTGAAAGTACCAGTCAGGATTAAACTGTAATCATGACATGTTATTAGATCAGTATATTTCTGACTAATGCTTGGCTGCAGGAGGATTTATCACAAGTCCAGTTACATCTAATGCTTTCCCACTTGGACTGCTCCCTGCAGAGATAATCAGATCTCAAGGGAAGTTTATGGGAAATTCAGCTACTACAGTGACAGATGTGCAAGTCTCATCTGTCCCTTCTTTCTGACCTGTATTTTCTCCTTTTTTGCTTTTCCTCAAAAGAATCCTTTTTTTTTTTAGGTTTATTTCTGCACTGGTTTTGCTTTGTATTCATTTTCCTTTCATTCCTCCTCTCTCTCTTCTTTTTTTTTCTTCTGTCTATCATTGTTTCATTTCCTAAGCTAGCTAGCTCACTGTAGCACAAAGTTGAGGCACATCGTAGTTAYACCATACACCAGAAGAATATTCCCTCCTTTTTTCAGGTGTCCACTAATTCCCTGAGGAGATATCCTTTATAATGACTCGAAGCAAAGAAAATGAGCTGCACTGGGAGAGGGCCATCCCTCCAGGGGCAATGATACACACGCATTCCCACAAAGGCTCAGAACAGGAACCGGGAGCTGCTGGTTCCCAAATTTATGGACAGTGCAAGCAACTGTCAGAAAACATCTGTGAAAGACCAGGCAGGATATAGCCTTGCAAAATAAGTATCCTTATTGCACCTAGATGGTCATCCTTGTGTGTTTTGGATGACTACAGTTGAATAAATGAATGAGCAGGCAGCTGGGACAATTTTCTCTGATACTGCAATCTGTATGATCCTGAATTTTTATAGACTCTGCACATTGAAGAAGGCCTGAAAGAATATAGCCACTCAGTTATGAAAGCCTCGGTATTCAAAATACATTTGAAATATATAGCTACACTTCTGCCTGCTGTAAATCAGCGCCTCTCTGTTGTTTGAAGTTAAGCTATATTTCATCCAGCTGAGGATGAAAACGAATCAGGTTACAGACYGTCCCAACACACTGGCTAGCAAGGGCGCTACTATTAGCGATCTAGATCGGARAAGCTGAATTATTAGGACCCAGAGTCACCATCAGGCCTGATATTAAAGTATACTATTTCCTGATTCCCAGCAGTACAATCAAGTTACAAGCAGGTACCTTAGCATATAAGAATTTATCCTATTCCTCGTGAGATTAACTTGCTACTGATGCTGTACATGGAAATACTCACCCCCCCCATGAATCCTTAAATATCAGGGATTAAGTTTTATCAGCTATTTTTAATAGACATGGTACCTTCCCACTCCAATACTAACAGATCAAATATATAAAGCTATGCAACAGAAAAAGAGCAAAACAAAAGGAGCAGGCTGCCAAAACTAAATCAGAGCACTAACATTTAAAAGATTATAGAAGATGTGGGTTTTTGGTTTTGCTTTTTTATAAAGATGGAAGATGGGAGAGACTGGAAGAGTTGATAGGTGGAGCATATAGGTTGAGACGAGGTATTTTTCTAGTAATGAAGTGATAAAAACTCCATCTCAGAAAAAAAAAGCAAACGGAATAAGCCACCTAAGGTAGGAAATAACGAAGAACGCTTCTTAAGAAATTGTAATTAAGCAAGACATGCAAAAATAGAGAGCTAAGCCAAGACCAAGCACATCTAATACAGATGTTAGGAATCTAAAGGGTCTAGTATCAAGAAGAATCCTTAAACAAAGATACTAAGGGAAAAAGTACACCAGGAATTTAGCAGAAGGTTTTTAACAAAAAGGGGTATGATGTCAGGAAAAAAAAAAAACCTAAGTACAATTGAAAGCACACAACATACTGACAGAGGAGAAAGACAAACAAAAGTTAAGGGATAGTTRTTGTCAAGTAATGTAAATAAGTGAGTGTATTAAAATATAGTACACATGTGAGGATTGCCAACCAGTGCCCAAATCAGAATTTTTGTGGTACTAAAATTCCTMATCAGAACGGGGCAGTAACAAGCAAATGCAAAGGAACATTAGAGAGGGAATCAAGGCAGTAAATACRTCTCCAGGTAAACTACATAAATATCACTTCAGATATTAATGTGTAACATAAGATTTTTTACACATCATAAAGAACTTTTCTTCAACATTTGTTTTATGACTTTTTTAAATTACTCTACTAGCCAGAGAAGCCATAGGAAGAAGAGCAATCCCTGTTGAATAGTGTGCAGCCAATACAGTGTACACAAAAGCTTCTTGTAGGACRTAACTTACAAAAGTCATCCTGCGATGACGACCACGAAATATTTAAATACTCTTTTTTTTGTAGGAGAGAGGAAAAAAGCTACCTTTAAAACTAAGGGCTAGCTTTAAAAAGGAGAGCTATGTAAAAATGAGATAGTTACAATAAAAATAAAGTGAACAGCTAAAAGGGTAAAATACAGCAGCATGGAGTCGGTTATGGGGTTTTATCAGCTTACAGTGATGTATAYCTCGTTTCAGAAATGAGTAAAACAAGACCAAAAGTGAGATAAAACACTTAAACTGGAAAATTAAAGAGCATTTCAATCATTGAAAATAATTAATGCTAAAATGACAAAAATAGAAGAAAAGATTGACTGATTAATTAAAAATGGAACCAGATACGTTAGTCTGAAGAAGATGTTGAGCAGCAAAGCACAAAATGGCACAAAGCATAAACAGCTGCATCCCCTTTATACCCACCTTCTCTCACAACACTTCAGGAAAAGGAAGTCTCCCCGGTGGGGCTACTCAAAGATCAACGCATAAAAGGAGCACTCAAAAATAATGTAAAAGCAGAGAAGCTAAATTAATTTATTGCAATAACGTTCACTAAAGGCATCAGTGAGATTCCTCTATCACAGACTTCAAAGATTAGTAAAAGAGCTGTCTTAAACAGGAACTATCAGTAGAAGCGGTTTAAGATCAAATCAAGAAAATGAACAATAAAAAAATCCACTGGACTACTACACGGTCTTCATCTTAAGAACCCAAACATGAAACTTCCAAGCAACAACCTGTGGTATGTAAGTCATCACTTAAATGATCTTCAGGTTCAGAGGAAGAGAAGGTAATACGTAAAAATGTATTTATTAGAAATGTGGATAGACAYGACATAACGGGAAAGAACGAACACAGCTTTTGTAGAAAAAAAAGTTATTTCCTACAAATCTCGAAGTTTGAACGAGTCAATAGTCATATTAATGAGTAGATTGCAATAGAATACTTTGCATGCCAAACATTTTTTGAGAAGTTTTATTATGAAATGCTGTTTAAACAGACAATGGATAAGAGAGAAGGCTTTTTCATACATACGTAACAACCACTAGGGTCAAAATCAATCAAAAAATAAAATGCATAAATGAACAGTTTTCACAAAACAAGGAGATCACCAAGAAACCAAGGTTTTGGGGGGCATCTCCTGATAAAACTTTGAAGGGAGTGAACGTTGCAGTGGTAAAGTTTACTAATGATAKAAAATTACTGCAGATAAATCTAAAAGCTGAGTGTGAAGAGTCACAGAAGGGTCTCATGGTACTTGAATGACTAATAAACCAGCAGATGAAATTGCTCATCAGCAAATTTGGATTAGTAAATATGGGAAAAAATTATCAGCGGCTAACGCCATATTGACTGGCTCTAAATTAATTATTTCTTGTGGAAAAGAATTCTTGAAGACATTCTGCATCAATCTCTAAATATGCAACCTGAACGCTCAGAAGAAATTGCAAATATGATATAATTTTTTAGGAAAGGAATAGAGAACAGAACACGCTGTTAATGCTACCTTTTTTTTATATATATATATATATATATATATATATATATATGCGCCCATATTTCCTTTACACTGAATGTAGTCCTATGTTTTCCTAGTTGTAATATGTTCTTTGAAACATGTATCATAAAATGACAACACAAATGATCAAAAGGATGGAATGGTTTTTCTGGGTGACAATTAAATTGATTTTTTTAAAACTGCTGAAGACATCTATATAATCATGAATGATCTGGAAAAGCTGACTGAGCTATGCTTATTTGCCTTTTCTCACAGTACATAATTCAGCAGTACCTGATTATCAGGAAGCAGACTTAGAASAAACTAAGCAATGTTTTCTTTCACACAACACACAAATGAATTGGGGCACTGCCATGASCTATCATGAAAGCCAGAAAAATATAAGTGTGCTTAAAAAAAAAAATCCATGCGACAAATTCATGAAAGTTAGGTCCAATTAAACATCACAGCCAGATGACATTTCTGGCTCAGGAATTTCTTGAACTGCTGGTTGCTGGAAGTTGGGAAGCTGTACAAGGCACGATCGCTATAAATTTGTTCTGGTTTTGATACGCTTTTCCTAAGCATCTGCTGGTGGTCACCATCAGAGACGAGTGGGGAGCTAGCCCATCCTTTGCTCTGACCCATTAAGGTACTTCTCACGCGCATCGACACCTTTATAGCAACTCACAGATCTGAAAAGGTACAAAACCCTGAGGATCAAGTATGACACTACAGAACGTAATCAGAAAGCTCTCACGCAGGAAAGAAAGAATGCAAAAACACTCTCACGAACCARAGACATCAGTCAGGTTTTGCTTCCCAGCAAAATCAATTGGCACCTGTGTGCCAAATATATACAGCTGTCTATGTGTTACCGTCAGTCCATCTGCTGCACAAGCCATATGTCAGTTGCTTTATTTAGGACGCTAGGGAGAGAGAGGGAGATACCCTGAAAGGCAAATTAATTCTAGTTGCTGTGAATCTTAAAAACTATTAGAAAACTAAACTTGCCAAGTAATATATTTATTAAAATGATGCGCATACTAAGAAGCAGAAATTTGCACAAGAATTGTAGCAATTATGCAGTGGTATGGAAACAGTGGCTGTAAAATTTCACATCTGTCAATACAAACAGAACTTCTGAGTTGCTGCCAATCGCTTCACCCATACAGCTAGCCTTTCTGCTGCGTCTTTTGCTTTTATCTCAGGCTTCTTCCACGTTTCTCTTATTCCGTTTTGCCAGGGCTTGTAGCTTCAAGCTGCTTCAGAAAATTCTTCCAAAAAGCCATTTCTAGTCCACTCCTCCTGAAGAGAAAGACTCCAAGTTTTTCCTGCTTAGCTCTAAGTCTGATGCCATTCAAGCACGTAATTTTTTCCGTTTTCTCCACACATCCCCCCCCCCCCCCCCATTGCATTCCCCGATTGAATTCCCTTTAGACTGGAATTCTTCAAAAAAGGTCGCACCTTCCTTACTGTTTGCAAGCTGTGTAGCATATTTTTGAGATTATCAAAAGAACAAATGAATATTCCTTATGAACCATTTCCGCTTTTTATTTCTGAGTCCAAAGCCTTCTACAAATCTGAGAATTTAAAAATCACCCAAAGGTGATGTTATTTTTACAGTACATATCTGCATTTACAGATTAATTCAAAGCCATCTTTAATCTATCTTTTGGTGTTTTTAGCTACCTGTCTTGGAACTAGCAGGCTTGAAGCATACTTTGGTCAACAGTTTTTAGGAGCTATTCCAGTAGAAACAAATCCTTAAAATTTCAGAACAACCTAGCAATTTCTCCATTTCCTTCCATATCCCTCATCTAGCAATCAAGGAGTGAAATGACATGGTAACTTGACAGCACAACCAGCCACCTCCCGTACTTTCATCACGTGGGAAATCAGTTAATGAAGCAGTTAATTCTGTTTGAGTTCTATCATCTTTTTGTAGAAGGACAGAGCAGAAGAAACATCATGCATCTTATAATCTTGGGGGCTGTAGGTTACCTACATTTCAGGAGTCAGTTTCTAGCACTAAAATAAAAGGGCCTGATCCTTAGCTCAGATAAGTCAACATGGTTTTCTTAAAGCCCTGTTTGCTTCAGCTAGAAGGGTATTGCTTCCAAATTGGTCGTAGATGGRATATATTACCATCGCTCTAAAAAGCCCAGATATTTTCTGATGTACATAAATTAAATCCTACTAATTCCTCACTTCAAAAAATGTGGTAAAATGATTAACATAAGATGCATTAGAACATCATTCCAGAGGTTGCTGTCTTACTTGCATGAAAATACTTGTTTTAAGTCAGTTATGAATAGCATAAAGCTAAATGTTCAAAAGTCAAGATTATTTTAAAATTAGGGCAAAATATGAGACTTAGTCATTACTAAAGTTGTTGTTTACTTATATGAGGCCACGTTCTTGCTTGCACTTTCTAGATGCTTGGTACCATCCAAACAGTGCAGAGCGGTGGAGCAGAGACCCATCTCACCAGATAGGAAGGTGCTCCTTTTTAAACTGGGATAAAATAACGTGAACAATCCTTAGACTAACTGCTCCTAGATCCAAAGCCTTCACCTCGATGATAAGGGCAAATCAGCAGCAGAGCAAATAAAGATTCTGCAAGTTCCCAACAGGTTGAGGCTTGAAATGACTTAGCATAAATTAGAGAAGACCCAAAGCCACCGAGTCCAGTAACTCAACGGGTCTCCTGCTACAAGCACCGCGCAACACAGATCGAGATCTGGATTAGCTACTTCACAATGGTATCTCTAGATCTAGAATAATAAACATTAATGAAGAAACTTAATGAGTGTTGTCTTTCTAATGACTTTATTGTAGCAAGACAAGTGTCCAAATTAGGAAACCAGGAGAGGACTAGCAGCGACTGAAATCGTTGCTGACAGCCTCAACAGAAAAACTGTTATTAGCTCAGGTCCCCCAGGACAGATTAAGGTGTATTAGCAGAACAACATGAGGGAAACTAGCACTGCTGCTGCTGACCTTACCGATTTCAYGGCAAGAGAATTTCAGTCTCCAGATCTTTCAGCTTCAGCATTTTTAAGCAATGGTAAACAGTCTCACTTCCAAAATAACTGCAATTTTAGAATGGAAGAAATAAAAAGGGAAATCCTTTGCTAGTTTTTAATGGGTATTTCCATCTTCCCCCCTTTCTCTTCATAGAATCGTCAGCACATAAGCATTTAAGCAATTAACAAGCGGAAGCATATCACAGCACAGAATTAAGATTAAAAAAAAAAAAAATATACAAATGCAGAAATATTAGGCGAAATGACATGTAGTAGTTTCACCAGTTCAGCTATTTTAAAAGGAAATCAATGGAAGAGTCCCTGAAGAGACTATTCTCTCTTTAGCATATTAGATTTGCATATGTAGTGATCCATTTCAGAGTTGAACCATCAAACCCTAGGAGGCTAATTTATCCAATAGAATGTTATTATCAACCATAGCAAATGTTCAGATCCTTAGAGACTGCAGGAGTTAAAAAAAAAAGTATTCATACAAGTTTTTCTCTCATACGTCCTTACAAAAAAAAAAAAAAAAAAGGATTGAATACAATGAAACAGAGCAAGGCAGAAAATACTGGTCAACACAAGTGTGTTGTGCTTCTCTTCTACAGCTGGATTCTTCCAGAAGCAAACTATTCCGAGTCCTTTCTTTAAGCCATTATTTTTCATTAGATGAGGCACCGGTGTTATCCAAAAGTTAATAGCAGGAATATGTCTGTGTGACAAAACAAATATAGCTTGCATCCTGTAGTGGTTAATACCAGAAACAGTTTGCAATAGAGCGCATGGCCGACATACACAAATCACAAAATGGTGTAAAAATGTGTTACTGTGCTCTTCTTTTAAGAGAACAAAACCTCTATTATCTGGCACTGTCACTATACCTCCAGATTAGATTTTAGTAAATAAATGGAAGCTTTGGAAGAGCTGTAGGAAAACCCCCAAGAACAAAAAACCAAACCAACATCCCCTCAACCCAACAACCTGTAGCTTGGTTTGACTACTGTAGGTAATTAGATTGCTGCTGTTTAAATTCCCCCTTGACATCAGGCATATGCTAGTAGTATGTGTTTAAATAGTCTCATACCTTGGCAGGCTCCTTTTTTTAGGCAATATACATGGTTTAAATAGAACCCTAGACATGTGACAGGTACCTGAAATCAGGGTTAAACCAGAAAGTTTCTGTAAACAGCAGCTCTAAGCCCCATCAACAGCTGTGGGCATTGGCTGATAGAGCTGATGCAGTTTTTTGTCCCTACCTTATATGCCCCCCAAAATGGCACTCTCCTCTCTTTGTCTTCTGTGGCACAAGGACATAATTTCTAACTCCTATAAGCTGAAACTTCCGAGTGGTGATGCATTTAATGAGAGTTTTCTTCTTTTTGCTCTTAGGAGGTAGGTTGTTTCTAACAGCTTCCATTTCTTCATACGGTGATGATAACCAGCAATCTCCATAAGCAGCACTAACTCCGGCTCGGGTGAGATCATTATTTTGAAGGATATATTAAAATTTATTGTTATATCAGTTTGTTAACTTATTCTATATCCTGCCAAAAAAAAACCAAACCACCCCAACAAAAACCAATCCAAAAAAACCAAACCCAAAAACCCCACAACAACTCCTGACTTTCGTGTCTTGTCTTCCAATGCATCGTGAAATCTTGCTTTGGCAGCCCAGTAACAGTTATAGAGCAGTTGCTCATTACACATGTCAGTGTGCATACATTTGAATATGTAACACGTAGATACTGTTTTCAAGCATTTCTTCCTCTCTAAAAGCCAATTCTTCCAAGAGATTTAAATTGCACCATTTCCTCCACAAAGATTCACGGAAGAACTTCAGTTTACCTTATACCGAAAACAATCTCACGCTAGCCTGCATGCAAACACTATTTCAGACATATTTTAGAGGACAAAATAGGGGGAAGTTCTCGCTTGTGGGGAAAAGGAGGAAACACTAAAAACTGGAAGGCTGATTTGTGAGCTGTTTGAAGCGCCTTAGAGGGTTACAGTGTTTCAGAAGTTATCAGCGATGATATATTAGTGAACAGAGAAGAGCTGACCTATTGAAAGATGCATGGCAGTTACTTTTATCACACAGCTTTTGTTTTATTATAGAACTCAACTCTCATAAGGATTCCGTATTCTCCCTTGTAAATATCTCAGTTCATAGACAGTAGATGGCCCATATTTGCAAGCAGAGCAATCATCCCAGATGACTTATGGTAAAGCTATGGAACTTACAAAACCAAAAAGCAATTAAAGGCAAGAAATTATGAGAACTTTAAGAAGGCTAAGGGAAGAGAACAGGATGAATATAGACTTCTGGAGAGAGAAAGCAAGCGCATCTCCATGAGTCCCAAGAAGTTTTTAGCTAAAAATAAAAACCCACAACAACAACAACAACGGCTGTTAAGCTCTTAATTTTGCAGGAAGATCTATTATACCCTGCAGTCACATTAAGTCACGTTTGCCACGAAACTGACCCTGGAAAGAATCCATTGGAATATGCTACAGTGCAGAACATAACATTTTCAATTCATTCTCAAATAACATCCTGCGATACAATACTCATTTAGCCATATGGAGTGACTAATAAGGTCATATATATTTTGTATCGTATAATGCTGTATGCATAGGCAGTGTACTGGGCCATTCATAGCTATCTTATAAATTAAAAGTACTAGGATTTAAAGGTCATTTGTAGAGCTTTTACGAAAGCAGCATYCCTTTTCTGTTGGAAAAATCAATTTTGGATTTTGTCATCTAGTGTTTCTCATTAGCTTATGATCACACTGCGATAGAAGTGCAAGAGTTATTAAGGAAAAAAAAAAAAAGAAAAAATAAGTAGTATCATCCATCCTCTCACTTATTGTGCATTATATGTGTTCTGTGGTGCCCAAAGGTGCCAGTCAGGATTTAAAGCTAATTGTGCCTGGAACTGTAAAAACATGAAATGAGATAGCATTACTGACAATAACCTCAATAGGAGATTACGTCTGGGTCTGCTTTGGGGCAGTTGGCACAACTGTATCTTGAGGAGACTAAATGTGATGAATGTCAGAGACTGGTGCAATAAGACAGCAAACTGCTTGCGGGTATGTGGCATACATGGCAAAGGAATAAAGGATGAAAAAGGTTCAAGGTGAAGACTGATCAAGCTGTTCTGGGCCTTCACACTGAGGGATAAGGAAGGTGAACCCGGCAATAAGTCTACTATCAAGTAGGACTTAACGTAAAAAGTGAAGCAATTTGGAGGCAGAAGTATCAACACAGATAAAGAAAGTTATTTTAGGAGCCGAGTGGCACGTATTTAAAGAGGATTACTAAGAAATAATCGGGCAAAATATAACCTACCTCAGTTAGACAATAGTTTTGCTTCTAACAAGCAAGCACACTCTCAATCTGGCTTTTTATGCATGGCTACTATCCAGATACGCAGGCAAGGTCTATGTCTTCTACTCTGTTACAACTCAGTACCTAGTAACTGGCCACAGAATTTAGAGAGCAGTTGGTTAAAAAGCTTAGTCTGGTTCTTTAGAATAGAGAATGTCATTGGCAGCAGCATCCTTAAGCATCGTGCTTGGCTGGTATCTTTAATTAACAAAGTTAAGTACCTTACAACATTAGTCCAGGACAAAATTAGTAAAGAGAATTTAACAGAAGGGAAGTCCATTATCTAAGATTCTTGAATAATGGAGGGGCAATTACAGCAATTAAAATCCACTGAAACTTTACTGTCATGAGTATACAGTTATTACATTTATGAACACAGATGTGATCATTCAAACCATATGGACAAAAGCCTCTACCAAAACTCTATTTAATTGACATTTATTGATTGTTCTCATAAGCTTTTAAATCCTTTCTGTGAAATTTGCACGCCATTAGTTTTCACTGAAGTGGTTTAGATGAACACAATAATCAGAAAAGTTGGGTGTTGGTTTTTTTTGTTTGTTGGTTTGGTTTTGTTTTTTTTTTTTTTTTTTTTTTTGAGAAGATTATCTTCCTTTGTATTTTAATGTTACTCGGTTCCAGATGAATCATAGCCAGCTACATCTTTCATATGTCTGGATATAGAGCCAAAAATAGACAGCAAGGAAAGAAGGAGTTTACATGAGATTTGACACTTGCAAGGAAGGATCAGTGTTGGACTATGTTGACCTTAAGCTTCATTATGAAACGTTATTCAACTCCTCTCTGCCTTCCTGTAATACTGTAAATCCCCAAGTTTTACCCTAAGGCACTTGCCCTCTCAAGGCTGTAAAACTCTATTTAATTTTTAGACAGGAGGTCAAGCTTTGAAACAGCTTCCTCTCTCGCCCATCCTTTTCTGAATCATGCTTGCATTGTACATCTTATACACAGGAATGGTACAGAACGATCCCAGTTTCCTGCTTCCATCTTCCAACGTAGCCTCTAAAGGGGAAAGCAGCAAATGACAGATTACTGCTTCTGGTTTGCACGGGCTGGCCTTGCTTGGCTGTCATGGTATGGCTGCCTTTGGTCCAGAGACAAAATTTGCATAGGGGACTGCTGCATTACCTAGCATGGAAACCTTGAGGGTGAGCTCAAGTTTGACCCTAAATATTAGTATAGGCTCAGTGTGTGTTCCAAATGGTAAATTAATTCATTTTACTTGGTTTCCTGTTGCGTGTGGCAGTGTTTGTTGATRTTTGTAGAAGTGCAATATTTGCAGAGCTTGCGTCAAAGCCATGTGTTACAAACAGGCAAGAAGCAGTTGATGTTGCAAGTGAGCCTTCTGGCACCAAAGCCCATCTGACCGTCAACCACTGAACTTCTCCGAAAGGACACAACTGCCCTTTGCAAAAGGTTTAAAAGGCCAAGCAGCTAGCAATAAAGGCGTTAGACAGACAGAGAGCAGTGCAGCTGACTTGCAGGTAGGGGTAGTTTTCTTTTGCCTTTTACCTTAACTATAGGGAGGGGAAAAAGTTTAACAGGGAAGAAAAGCACAAGAGCTAATAAGACTACAGCTTTTTCTGTAGAAACTGAGGACAGCAAGGATTTTCAGGTTTTGTTGATCAAAAAAGGCATATGGTCCTGTCATGTAATATATCCAGGAAAGAAAAAAAAAAAAAAAAGCAATCTCAATACGCATCTGAAGACGGATAGTGAGCAACAACAATCACTACTACCCTAATAGTTAGTGATATGTAGTGCTCAGATTGTGGAAGATTAACACTTGTGCTTTTGGCAGTGGAACAATTGCTTAGTGAACTAGATGACATTATACATTTCTTTTTTATTTGCTTGTGGCTAGTAACTTAAAACAAGAACATATGTGTACGAAGCCTGAAGTCAAACGTTTAGAGCATGATAGATTTTTTAAAAGGGGGCAAAACCAAGGAGCTCAAATTTTAAATCCCCTGATGTTTCTTTAAATAGTCTAGCCTTAAAATACAAGTATGCAAAGCCAGAAATGCATAAAATTAATTGAAGCCACTGGTGTTCAGCTAACAGAGAATTTGGCTTAGTCATCCTTACTAGGAACATAAATCTATAAGACATAGTCAAAGACAACAATTAATTTAATCAAAAACATAATGTTAAATTAAGCATCGGGTTGCTTATTTTTAATTTAAAGAGAATAAATTTTGAAAAATGCSTCAGCTTACTTTGGATTTGCTTTTTAAGCATAAAGCCCTGCAAGCAACAGTCTAGCAGTCTCAGCACCTCAGCTCCAGATGGGAAAAAGATAAGTTCTCTTCTGCACTAAGTGGTTTATGTATAATTATGTCATAAAGGAAAGGATAAGTTCTCCAAGTGTGGATCTTCCTTAAATTGGACATTAATAAGAAACTGCTAGTGTAAAACAGCAGCGATGTATAGCATGGCATAGAATTACTCAGAAAAGTCGAGCCTGTGGAATGAGGTACACAGCACAGACAATCCATTAAGAAGAGTTGTGGCAGTAATTCCACTAGTTTCAGCTGAGCTGAGTCTACTTAACTTCAGTGATACCTTTGAGAAAAATGGAAAGAATAGAAGCCTGGACTTTTCAGTTAGTCTTCAACAAGAGGAAAGGAAGTAGAAAACCCAAGAGACTGGTCACGATGAAGGAAGTTCAAAGCAAAAGGTTTTACAAGGAAGACTAAACTAACAGATTCACTTGAGCATTTCTCTCTCAACTTGTTAACCTGGCCAAAGCGAAGCAATAGGCAGAGACCACGCATTTCCGATTCAAATAAACTTGTGCTTCTATTTATGCCGTGTATTCCTTARAACTATCTCTGTGTCTGAGATACAGATAACACACTGAAACTTGATCACAGACTTGCCAATTAACAATTAGAGTTACAAATCAAACCAACACCATTTTGAGTCACCTAGTTACCGTCACTGAAAATCTGCACTTATTGCTGTTAGTTCACAGACGAAAAGCATTTATTTTGATAGCAATACCGAAAGGCTATTATTAAAGAGAAGAACAATCCTGCCCCCCAAGCCCCTGTGTAGATACTGGAGCTCAGAACCGGAGCATCAATGGTTACCAAGTGCTACTACGTCCTAATATAAACTCTATAAYCTCAGAAGATATAATTTACCTAGCATATCACTGCAGCTCTGTGAGGATTGGTCAAATGTCAGCAAAGTGCTCTCTGCTGTACCTGTATTAAAGATGGCCAACAGTTTAAAAAGAGAAAGTAGCACTTAAACATGCATATAATCATTAATGATATAAGGCTATTATTAATTACCTAAAGGTTCAAATTAGGTAGTCTACATGCTTCAGCACTGGAAACACAGGAAGAAGTGAACCCTATCATTTCACTCACTGAGATGCTATGTGAGCTTCACTGAAATAGTCTGGCAATTTGCAAAGTGCTTCTTCCAGTGAATGCAACTATTTTCACAGCTGTTGCCATCAAAGTCTGCTTGTAGAAGCAATTTTCTTAAATGAATTAGTATTTTCTTTGGACATAATGTAAAAAAGAGAACCCAGAAGCAGCTAGCAGCAGCATGGAACAACAAAGCAAAACAAAAAAAACATCTGAAGCCTCCAAGAAAAAGAACAGGACCTAGACTACATCATGAAATATTTACCTAAAGGAGCCACAAAAGTATCATCAGCTGACATTTATTCAGGCTTAATAGTGTACAATATTACTATTCCAAGAAAGGAGATTTGTRGATAAATCTTGCTTATGTGAATCGTCCTACTTAGATCAGTCAGTGCTTTCTTCAGTAAGATGAGTAGCTTTTGTCATAAGTATATTAACACTCTTAAAGGACCGGTATGCGAAATTTTGCTGCACTGAATTATTCCAATGAAATACAAAAAGTCTTCCCGTGGCGTTCCCACAGGTCATTTACCATCCACATACTACCACTTACTTACCTTTCCCCTCTATTCCCTACACTTTTCAGTTACTTCACGTTACGCTAATCAGCGTTTCATTCATCATTTGCCTACTCTATATTGTCTGCTCACTGCTAACATCAGTTTTGAGTCTTGTGTGCTACTAAATGGTCAAAAAGAAGCCAGGGAGCCTTATGAATACATGGAATTAATGACTCCATCTTAAATGGAGAAGAAATAACATATGCCATTACGAAGTTATTTTGGCACAATCCGTCATCCAGGACRTCCGATGCCAAGAGCAGACCATGTACTGCAGAAGCAGCACCGCAAAATTAAGAACACTAAGAAGTTGTTCAGAAATGGAAATTCAGATGGTTGGAAGGCACTCCTGACACTACCCAGACCCAACTGACTCCTAAAGACCGCTCCTTTTTTCTGATCCTGACCTAGACAGTGAGAAAATAGTCTTGAGAAGAAACCTTAGAGTGGATAATACTCAGTCCATCTCCAGCTGATGTCAACAGAAACACCCTGCTAAGCTGACCTGTTACACGCTCTGAGATGCCTCCACGCTGGCCCCAAAATTCATAGGCACAAGCGTAGCACAGGAAGTACTGCCCACCKCGTAGGAAGCTACAGGTTGAAGAGAGGGGGATCTCCTGGTTCATATGAAATGCATTCATTGTTAAAGAGATCATTCTATTCCTGCAAGCAGGTTCAGTTTCAGTTAAAGGCATATAATATATCCCTACTGCCTGCTCCCCCTTCCCCGCCAAGTTGCCCTGCTAAAGCCTACTCCCCAACCTGTCAGGTGTTCAAAACTGTCTGGCAAGTGTGAGGAGCAATAAAGAAAACCAGCGTGGCTGGTTTCATAGTATTAGCTTTACCATCATCAGCGATTATGGAGTCATCCATCTTACAAGCATGACTGTCTGCAAATAACCTGCAATTTGTGAATGGGTTGCACGAATGCACTTGCTTTTATTTATACCCATGCTATCAGAGTTTACGTTTTACTGGACTCATCAGTTTGACTTCATTCTAACTGCTTCAGACACCAGGTACCAGTGGTCTCTTTTCTAGGAGGTCTACCAACGTCCTAGATCCTTGGGGCATGAATAAAAGTCACTGTGAACATAAATTAACAAAGTCATTGGCAGTAAAACATCCAGACTTCAATTGTTAGCCACTTTCTTCCGTCCTTTCAAGGGAAACCTGCGCTGCTTTTGCAAGGAGAAGGGTTAGTGGCAGTCTGCGGCTATCAATCACCCTCTGCTTAKTTCAGCATTTCATCAAAAGTTCTCCCAATTTTTCTGTAATCCTGGAAGGCAATGCTTGTAAATTTTTCATGGAGCAGGAATCCTAGTCCGTCTATCAAAGTAGCTGGTAGGTCCATTTCTGCAACCCACTAGACCCTTCTCCCCTCTAATAATCTGTTCTGTCCTCAGGCTCCTAAAAATTTCCTCTGTATTTATCACTGGCATAGCAAGCCTTGCCTGAAACATCACAACTTTTCACCATACTGAAACTTCTGATAACTTTCTGTCTTCTGTTGAACACGCAGCCTGAAAACAAAGGAAGAATTGGTGCTTCAAAATAGCCAAGAAAAAACGTGAGCAAGCCCACCCGCTCACGGTCAGCCATCATTATGAACTAATCCCCATTCCACAACAGTCAGTGTAAGCACAAGTTCATCCAGCTTTTTTCCCAGTCCACAAATGGCATAAGCTTTTGGATAATGCCAGCCCATTTAACGCYCCCTGTATGCTCACAGAATATATAACAGCAAGACAGACATTATGGCAGGTAACACTGGCAACAAATGCCATGCTTAATGAAAGCTTTGTTTTTCTTCTGGCTTTTCAGGTGGGGTTTTTTGGCATCTTGATTTAATGGACTTAAGTGTACTTGTTTTGTACTGCTATACATTTGTACAGTAACACACTCTGAAAATGTAATGGCCAGTTGTTCTATCATTGCTTTCCTGCTGTTTCCCTTAAAGAGATTCCTCTATATAATAAGCTTCTGGGTGAAAATTTTTACTAGAACCGACAGCAAGGAAAAAAGTAGATAGGTTGTAAGGATAAATTCATTTACTCAGCACAAACCAGAATTTCATCATGGACAATTTACTTACTATAAATTGCAACTCTTCTCCCTTTACAGCCTTTTTGCTATATATGAAAGCTACATGACAAGTGAAAGATGGGGGAAAAAATCTTATGCTTTCTTACAGGTGCTATTAAGCCAGAGTGGTCCTTCCCAAAGCAAGAACAGTATTTCCAGTTGCTCAAAAAATCAGCAATTTTGGGGGGTATTTTAGTCCATTACAGAACCGATGTTTACAATCACAGGAAATTAAAATTTGTAAACTTAGTTGTTCACAGAATCCAACACTTGTACAAGTCTGCGATCAGAATATAACCCTGTTACACATCCAGAAAACAGAGTATGAAATATTCATAAAAGACCTTTTTCAAACAGATCAAGAATTATTCAAGTATCGTGAGCAGTAATTTCATATAAGGAAATCATAGAATCATTTAGGTTAGTAAAGACCTTTAAGATCATCGAGTCCAACCTAGCACTGCCATATCTGGTTCCGGCCAATTCATAAGCAGAGGGGAAAAAGGAAAATTCATTAACATCGCTATTCGTTTTATATTTAGCATCAATGTACTGCTTAGCCTTTATTTTAAAAATAAAAATGGCGGTGAATTAAAACAGCTATACTCAACAGAAACTTGCACAGAGTTGCAAGACAGTGAGTTCCTCTGGACTCACTGACTTCACTCGCACTGCTATAAATTAAATAGACTTCAAAGCAGTGTAAAACAGACTTTCCTTCTCCCCCTTTGTATTCCTGTAGAATAGCAGTTGGTACGCCAGATACATTTGTCACTGGTACAGTGAGAACATAAGGACAAGCAAAAGCTATAAAAATCAAGTTAATAACTTTTTTCCTATGACAGGTCCATCAGATTTGGAATCCATTTCATTCACATTTTAGTGATGATTAAACTTTTTATTCTATTGAATTTCTCATGTAATCTGTCAAGAATTTTGTGGACACTAATAACCTATCATCGCTAAGGTGCGGTAATTAAAGGCCTTGTTTTGACAAAATTGTTACAATCCTGGCACCCTGCAACAAAAGTGAGAAAAGCAATTTACTTGCGAACTAGAAACTAAATACCTTCACACTGAGACTAGAAAATACACCGCTACTTTATTGTGAAATTTTACATATTTCTGTAACGGCAACACACAATACAATTAATTTTCAGACAGTAGGAGAAGAAAAAAAAATAAGAATAGTCCTTTCCTGTCTGGACTAAAATGTCACCATTCAGAGTAAATAGATGCTGTTACACATTTAGTGATCTATTCATCAGCATTACACAGCAAGGGCAGATTGCACTAATACAGGCAAAACAAGCAAGACTGCCAGCATTGCTATTTTGCTGAAGAAATAGATAAGAAAAAGTATCTTAAACTTTATTTACTTAATCTAGTTTTGGGGGAGAATATGAGCATATTACTATAYGGCAAGGTTTTGAGAATTCTAATATGAAGTGAGTATATGAACTCCCTGCAGACGGTCTTGCAAGTTATTAAAGTAACACAGAATAAATGCTTTTTCCATGTGAGGAATTCTTGTAACTGCTAGACAGCGAACTCGGAAACAAATTCTAATTTCTGAGGTTATATTGTTCTATCTGTCTGGTAGTAGTTTTCTGCATTTTATTTACACTTTAAGTATTTACCTCAGCTCAGGTATGAGAAGTGAACTGAAGAGTATAATAAGATCTTAAGTATTTCAAGCTACTGTCCAAAATTGTAGACCGGATAGCAAAGGATTATCTGAAACTTGCTCAGTGAGTTTGTTTTATTTCCAGTCGACATACAATCCAGCAGATGGAATAAAACACAATAAGGAACAAGGCTGAAGAATCACATCAAGATGCAATCTCATGAAAGATTAAGAGGCTATGAATGAAGATGCAGTGTTTATTAAGGACTTGGGATAATAAATAGAATTATTCAAACAAAAACAATCCATCAAAAGCAAGTTGAGATTGAAACTGCATTTCAATGGAGCCCAGCTCTTGTGTGTAATGCTGATGAATACATCGGTATATTCAATCTTGATTACAATGGGAACAGAAAGCCATAAACTACGCTAGGAGTAGGCTCAGCACCTTGTAAAACCGCACCTGTCATTTTTTGGCACAACCTTATTACAGAATAGACTTTAGTTAGTAGGTTCACTCCCAGACAGATTATTTTTTGCCTTGTTTGAAGAGGATTAGAAACCTAGTTACAAAATGAAATCCAGCGATGCAGTAACTGCCCGAYACAAGCGTTGACCAAGGATTTAGCGGGGCTACGTGACCCACGGGCTGCACGGTTAGTGTAGGCACATCCTCTGTGCGCCCCTGGGATCAATGTTTTTACCAAGACAGCAAGCATATTCCTCACACGGTGTTCCTGAGAATAATACTAGATTTTCATTACATGTTCCYCTCTCTCTCTCTGACATCCTTGGTGCGTGGCTGGCAAGGGAGCCCCGTTAAATCAATGCTCTTAAAATAGGAAAAACATAGCAATCTACAAAGAATATCAGTAAGAAAGAACAAGAAACTCACAGTTAAATGTACACATTTGCAAACAGCCTACTGTCTRCTTCTAAGGGACAGCCATATTTTAGTAATTAATACATGTTAAGGAAGTTAGAAAAAAAAAAAATATATATATAYATAWAAAAATAAAAAAAAGTCCAAGTCTGGTTCATACCGAAACATTGTTTAAAAGGCTTGTTCTGTTTTCCATTATTTAAGTGTGGTTTGGTGTACTAGGCTATTTAAAAACTGTAGTCTCCTTACTCTAGTAGCCCAAGCAGCAGCTGACATCGTCCCCTCACCATATGCAATGCACTGAGCCCATGGAAGTCGGATATTCTCTGCGCATTGCAGTTAATCTGAGAGGATGAGGTTAAAACCTATTGTCTTCTCCTCTATAAAGCACTTCCGTCCCTAGTGCCACTTGAGGTTCCAGGGAATGATGATGGGGGAGAGCCACCAGAGTTAAATGATCCTGCAAAGTCCTCTGCGTCTAGGGTTCTGGCTGCTTAAATGGGAAGTCTGCAGATGGGGGACTTTGAGAAGGTCACGAGGGTGACTCRGAYATTTTGGTGAACCGTCTAGATACCATTGCTCAGCAACTCTGTTAAGTTCCTCCACATTAACAACATTGTGTCTGTGAGGAGGATAAAATTAATAAGCCCCAAGAGCTTAATAAATGAGTTCTAGAGGGATATGCCAGCATCATGCAAGCCCAGATCCTCCCGCCTGCCTCCCCCCCCCCCCCCCCCCCCCAACTTCATTCACTCCAATTCCCAGGGGCAAACTCCCGAGCAGAAACTCATCTGTCTGTCACATTGCACTTGACAGTCCTTGACTTAACCGCTTTCATTGGCTTCTGTTGGAAAGCTAATACTGCTTCTCTGAGCAAAGACAGGGATTGTCAACAAAAGAACCGGAGCACCATACAAGCTGTAACGTTCCTGACAGTTTGGTGAACTCTTATTCTCCCAAGTGGAGAATTTGTGAAAGGATAAAACAGAAAGGAAGAAATTTTAAGTTGCGAGAATTCTGTAGCTAGTACAAATACAGAGTTTGTTACAAATAACTTGGATTGGGAGAAATTGTCCTCTTCGGCCAGTACGGCACCTGATAGCACAAGGAAAATTTACAACTGCTTCTAGATAAGGTATTGTTTTTAACTTCTGGAAAAAAGTACAAGATTTTCAACAACTTTGGTGCGCTTCCTCAAAAAAGTACTAACTTTTCTTAAATTGATTTTTTTTYCCCCCTTTGTTTCTGCTTATAAACCATCCATCAAGACAATTTCTATTTATTACTACTTCTGCAGCCAGCACAACAGGGAGATGTGCTGGTGAACAGGGAGCGAACACAGTAGAAATATTTAGTTAAGACCTCCTGTAAAACAGCGRATTTCACTTTCCCATCACACCTTCTCCATTTGCTTTTTTATTTTCTTGTAATAAAATTATTTAATTGTATTTGCTAGTGGGAAGTTATGCTATATTGTTATGATACCTTGTGGATTTTTTGCATTTTAATGCCAGCAAATAGAATTATTGATAGCAATACTGATCAAGGATTTGGCAGGGAGGGAAATGCTGAGCCAACTAATCTTACTTTAGTCTAGTGAGGCCTGACACTACATTATACCTCTCTATGGTTTCATTATCAGTAATAAATTGCTGGGACTGTGTAAATAGCATTTGTCAACAGGGTTTGGGGTCCTTGGTAAATCCAAAGGATTTGAGCTACGCAATTTCACGTTAGTCATTTTTGCTAGTGTGGTATTTGTAAATCTTTGTGAAAGCTTGGGGGAAAAGTCCCATAGTAAGCAAGCTGTATTTTATTTACTTATTTTCAGTAGTATTGTGCTTGAGAAAAGCATAATTCTTCTGACATGGCACAAAAGTAGCGTTATAAATAAGAGACAGTCAAAGTAGCCCTTCTACTCTACACAATACTGATAAGGCCTTGCCTGAAGTCCTGAGTCAAGACTGGGACATGTCACTTTAAAAGATGTGGGAATCTCTTTAAGAAAATCCATGGAAGAGCACCAAACATAATCAAAATTCTGGAAGAGATGGAACATACACAAAGAAAAAGAGGAAAAACCCTCAGTCTAGTCTAGACTATAGAAAACTGAGGAGACAGCACCAACTATTAAAAGGTTGCCACAAAGAGGAAGAGAATAAACTGTTCTCCATATTCAGCTGGACAAGGCCAAAACGCAATGGACACAAACTGATGCAGACAGTTGGATTACATGCTCCGTAAGACATAAAGCCTTCTGAACCATAAACATAGGTAAAAGTTTAAATATTTCACTGAGAAGGGAGATGGATTCCACCACTAGAAGTTTTGGGAAAAAAAACCAAAACCAAACCAAAAAAAAAMCCCCAACCAACCAAACAACATACTAGAGCAACACAGAGCCACGATTAGTTTATGTACAGCTGAGTAAGGACTAGCCAGCTTCCTGCAGTCCTTTATCGGTCACTTTTTCTTTGATTACGATTCATTAATAGGAACATTTAAAATGAGATTAGTCAGCTAAGGTGGGCTTGGGACATCGGCTATGCAACTCTTTGCTTCCTCGAACAGAAGAAAGAGGACTAACATAGAAATAAGAAAAGATTAGTACAACAGCACAAAGGTGAAGCAATGGCAGTTTCTTTTTTTTCAGTACAAAGCAGATCCTTTCTGTCATGAATATAACCGAATGCCTTGCACCAAGAAATTATTTACTAAGTTACTTCTTCAGATTATTTGATATATCTATTACCCAAAAATGTTCACAGTAGTACCCGCAGAATAGAAAAAATGCACTCATAAGCAGAAATAACTAACCCTGATTCTGGGCCCTATACGCATCCTAAGTGGCCGTGACAAGTGACATAACCTTCCTCTCCAGAAGGAGGAGGCCTGAAACTAGAGTCATTTWCTTCTTCCACCGCTCTTGAGCCAGGTTAGAAGCAGAAAGCGGCTCTAACCTCCTTGTTTCGGGGGTTTCACGGCAGCAGACTTCAAAATGAGAATCGAGTTTCTAGACAGAGGAGTCATAAAACTTTTGAAGTCCAGATAGATTTAATCTACTGCATTTCTTAGAATATCAGTTAGCATACTTAAAGCCGTTTGATTATTCAGACACAAGCTATCTTCGGCAAATCCTTGGTTCATTTTCTACCCTTTTTTCTTTATCTCTGTTTCTTTAATTACAACTTGTCTGGTGCATATCCTTCAACCACAGCAATTATAACAAGCCTATAACTGCTTTCATTATCTCTTCCTTCAAGATCTCTTTTAAATTCTTGCATTCTGTTGAGGTGGGACTAATGACACAATAGTTGTCCAGATCACTATTTTACACACAAGGTTGGACACGATATGGATTAGAAATAGAACTAAAAATAAACATGAGGAAATACAGCGGGTAGAGCTGAAAGGGGAATATCTGGCTGCAATTGAAGACCATAAGTACCAGATTTGTAAGACCGTAAGTTTTCATTCTTGGTCCCGAAACAAGAACTAGGAGCGTCCTAACAGAATTTACAGACAATAAGTAGGTAAGAGGTATTGCCAATCTTCAAGAGAATTAATATATCATGCTGTCAAACTCTGAAACAGAAATWAAGTTCAATCATGCAATGTGCAAGATCAACTTCTGGGCAAAAACCCCAAGCTGCTTTTATGAGCTGGGAACTCATCAATCTGAAATGACTAAGGAAGAAAATGACTGTTAAATAATCAAAAATTACCAAGAAATACAAAAGTGGCTGTAAAGACTGAACATRAAGTACTGTCCTTTTACAATAGCATGTCCTACCTATTGCTTTTATATCACTGGTACTCCTACAGTAAAGAAAAGATACTATACAGTAGAACTGGAAACATTGGTACAACTCAAGCACTGATGAGATTTTACCTAGAATACTGTTTTACAAATAGATAAACTGAACTGAAACAAGTATAAGGGCCTGCTTAGACTGGGAGGGTAAAAAAGCCTATTTGGGAGCAGAACCTAAAAAAGACTGATCTGATTAGTCAATAAAAATGGAGGCTGAGGGCTAACATCTTTACTTGCTTAAATGTATTTCTGTCAGTACAAATGTAAATAGGTACAGAACATTCATAATAAAATTCCAACAAGAAATTAGAAGAATTTTCTTAATTTTTGGCGTAGTCAGATTATGACACAGCCTTCCAGCAGAGAGGGGTATGTGAGACTCTGAGAACATATTGCTTTTAAAAAGAAAGAAAATAGAAATCTAATTTAAAGGTATGGCAGTCAGCAGGGTAGGAGTAAACTCAAGGGCAGATTTAGCACCACAATCTTCTATCCCTCAAGGGAAATTTGTAGCCCCAGTGGAATGACCAGATCACCCGCTTTGAGGGGAAAAAAAAATACGGCACAAGCAAGGAAGCCAGCAGGAAATCCAAAGGAAGGAGAAAAGAAAGTTAATCCAAATACGTTACGCTTACGTAGCAGCTTTTCAGATCCACATTAAACAAGAATATGTTGGTAACTCCTTGTAAGTTAAGCATGTTTCCCCAGTGTAAAAGTAATGAAAGTTAGGCTACTCAGATATTAGTTTCACTGAAATAGCTGTCAAGATATTGTGATTTAGAGACACAAGACTTTTATCTACAGCATTACAATGAAATAAATTTTAATTTGCGCTTAAGTAAGTAGAGATTGACTGCTAAGACTAATTCATTGCATTTTCTCTTTTCTCTCCATAAAARCATAATATACTAGAGAGGAAGGATAGGGCGATAATGAAACTGCATAATAACTTGATAAGACCGAGTTCTAAACAACTGGCAAACACGGAAGACGGTATTCTCCTGTTCACAGCCTCTGAAATGGATGAATCCTATGTTTATCAAACGTGCTAAGGCGAGACAGGGATGAGGAAAACGACAAAGAAAACACGGAAACACAATGCAAAGGCTTCTGAGCAAACTTAACATGAATGAAGTTTTCTCCAGATGACGCGCACATGCCGATGCAAGTGATTAAGAGACTGGGGAGGGACAGTTTTGAGTGACTCTGAACAAAAGCGTGCATTAGACACAGCACATGGATAGACTCGAGTATAAACTGTACAGCATAAACTCCCTGTGCGTCTCAAAATCATCTGGCGTAATGCTGGCACAATCTGTCATGAGCTCCATCCCGTAGCTTTTCTAGCATTTTATGTAGTAGACAATTAAAATAATGATAATTATATTTCTATGGTACACGTACCATAGTACTATGAACATGTTCTATGGTACTGCGCACCATAGTACATAGCTCTTGGCAGAGAGTCAACCTGGAATAACAAAAGGCATTTGATTTTATTTTCKGAATCCTGCTTGTACCATGCCATGTACAAGCTTCCCTTCCCTTGGTGATCCTCTGCCCCATGTAGTAACGCAGATACTTGTGTAAATCTSGTAAACTGACAAATTGTACTGAAATGGAAAAGAAATATAATACATAATCTTTTCTTCAAATGGCTCGGACATTGAAGTTGCCAACTCAAGTATAATTATAAAGGGAAATGATGGAAAAAAATGATTAACGTTTAAGAAGTAAAAAAGTATAAATATTATTTGCCGATTCATACTGCTGTTTGTTACGATTCATGCCCGAATGTGAATTTGGGACAAAACATTCACATATGTATGAGGTTGAGCATGTGTTTAAATGCTGTTCACAGTACAGATGAATTCATCATTTGTTTCAGTGCTGTTCGCAATAAGAATCCAATACTAAATTATCGGGTACAAATCAGGATAAACACCACAGTGCTAACGGAGGAACGTCAGCTTTTACAGAGTTTGGCTTCTTTGCTCGTGTAAGTTTTTCAAGGACGTTTCCAAAGATAAGATTCGCGAGTAGATAGCGATCATACACATCACGCATGTTATTGTCAGATTAGTTTTCACCTTGTTTTGTTGGGAAAAAAAAATGTAAAAACATTAACATCTTTAGCTAATGTTTTCATGGTAGAGTTCAATTATTCTTGTAAAATGAGATCTCATGTTACRCGTATTTAAAGGTCTCAAGCAAGAATACATTTTCCTAGACGATTCAACATTCTTACTGGAACTGCAGTAAATTCACAAATAATTGAGCCTTAGGATAATATTAACTTTTTAACATCCATTCTCCACTCTTTTAATAAATATGCAGATTTCTCTCTTGACTGAGTGAACACATTTGGTTTTCAGGATTTCCTTGTCTAGGAATCGTACAACCATTGATTCCTCAGTCCATAATTCGGAGGACACCCCATACATACAGAAATAAAGTTGTCTTGCTGATTACAGAATCATACACACTTAATAGGAAAACTCTTTTCAATTTAGCTTCTGTGTACAAATACGAGTAATCATTTCAGATATACTAAGTACATATTTAGAAAAAAGCTTTATGTGTGGAAGAAAAGTCGCATTTTCTAATTACGGAAACGTACATAATTTAAGAGGTAATTGACCAACAAATGTTTTGTATGAGTCTGCTTAACCCAATTACATACATCATTTATAAAGTGGGAATATAGCTAAGATCATCATTTGCAGAGGCAGTATAAATAGTAATTAAGAACGGTTTAGATGTTTGCCTGCTTTCCTATAATCTTCCCTTACAGATGTCACAAGAGAACAGGAGGAGAGGACACCAAATCCTGCAACAAAACCTAAGCGTGAAGTTTCATTTTAGATTTCAGGCATACACTTCTGAAGGAAGCTCAGAGCTCTGCCCAGAAAGATTCGACTGCATAACCACGTCCTTAGGGAACAAGTTTCCAAGCAAAATCTAGGAGCAACAAAACAGCGATTCATCCTTCAGCACTGTGCCAATTGTGTACACAGTGCTAATGCTGTCACCTTTCCAATGAGAAAGAAACACAAAGTCCTAACAAATCCAGACATTAAGAACRTCACCACACTTTGCCCGGTAACATAATAGCGAGCATCAGCCTGCCTCAACGCGGCCAGGTAGTTTATTCATCAAAACCAAAACAATCTTAATTGGCAAACTTCCATTTTCTGGTCTGGGGCACAGCAGGCTGTTTAAAAGCTACTGCCTTCAACTCCACTTCTGTGATAAGCAAAAGGAGTACGATAGGCAGAGACCCTTCATATTTAACTGATGCCTTTTTGAAGTACTATAAAATCCATATGACTATTAGGATAGTCCCGAAATCTTCTGTACTTGGAAGAATGCAGGAATTGAATGTTCGTATTAGACCTCTCCTGTAAGTGCTGTTATCAATCTCGCTTGGGCTTTCTCAAGGAATATCAATTCGCAGTAAATGGAAAAGCTCCAAGGCAGATAAAAGCCTAAATATATCAAAAAAAGCCAAATTCAAGTCCAACTTGAATGTGACTTTGACTTGGATATCTGACATCGTAGGTGAATGTCTTTACCACTAAGTATTCTTTCCCTCTCGTTTCTCACAGAAAGCTTTGAAAAGCCACAGTTTTATCCCACAGTGGTACAGAACCACTTCCGAAATCTCAGGAAAAAATACCAGATGTGGAAAACCGTTCCCTATACRCAGCTTCGTAAGATGCTAGATTGAATGCTGCATTTGCACGTACTGCAGCTCTGACTTTGCACATTTTCCCCAYGCTTGGTAGCCGCGGGGGTCTGAGCCCTGTGCGCTCCTTTACTGCCCGTGCATCGAGCCCTCCTCAGGGGACAATCGAGATGTAGTTACTTCTGAATAACGGGAAAGCGTTGAACACAACGCTTGTGGCGCTGCTTCACCTTTGTGCCTTTCCAAGACTATGACAAGTAAATTCTCAGGAATTTCCCTACACTTCTAGCTGTCYGCAGATCTACTGTGTTTTGATCGGGCCCACATACCGCATGGCAGCTATACCTACGAGGTGTCCTATACAGCAAAAATGCTTATCGTTATCTAAATGTTACTGCGATAGTTTTAACTCGCCTCATTTATGCTTATATCTTCTAGCTGAACTGTTATGTATAGACCTGCACTGAAGGGTGAAGAATAACCTTCCCTAGGAATGAAACACAGACAAAAGAAGAATAATTTAAGGAAACATAATTGGCTGGGGTGGTGGGGATGGAGGAAACATTCAGGCCTCTTGGGAGACACCACTGTGCAAGAACCTAAGCAAAACCGTTTGCATCCATATAATAGAGRGGGAAGTTCTGCAGGTATGTAAGAAACAATGAGTTCATGTAGTATGGGGTTATTCAGATGAAGAACCACCACTTTGTACTTGGCATGGCAGCATGAGCTAACTTGATTATAAATCCTTAATCTTTTCTTTTCCAGAGTACATGTGAATCCTGCCCATGTGTTACCATTGTTTTCCAATTCATATTCCTCTGAGGAAAATGCATTTTGTGCAAGTCTTTACTTAGATCTGAATACCAGTTCAGCCACAAGATAAAAACTCTGGTAACATTTAAAATGTAATTGCTTCTGCAAACTGACAACTAATTATCCAAAAGCAAAATGCACATTAGGCATTTAAATAATGAAATGTCAGTCAGTATAATAGAAGTGCCACTTTACTTTTTGCTTTTGGAAATTATTTTAGTCTTAAAATTAATCTATCTACATATACATAGGCACATGTATTTTGTGATTATGCTTATTCACATAAAAGAAAATCTTACTGAATTGTATTATTTCTACCTACAGACTGCTTGCTTATGTCCTTCAACTACCGCTGCTATTTGTAAGGGTACAAATACCACTATTACTACAAGCTGTTTAATACCAACATTTGTTTTTAAGTGCTCTCCGCATTATCTTGCTGCTTGCCAAGGGAATTTTCTATCCACTGCTGATCACTAGAACATACTTATTTTACTGTGTTATGAATCCAAGTCAGATATCGTTACACAGAAATGAACCACGTTAACGCTAGCATTGTGGGATCTGAAAAAGTTGTCCACCATGAAGCTGCAAGCATTACTTATCTGAAGGATGTGCTCCATTTCCTTGACTAATCACAATCAGATTTTGTATGAGGCAAGATTAAAGACTAAAAGAATATTTGTTTACTTAAAACGTAAGTTTTTAACAGCGTAGAAGCGATAAACAAGTGCACAGATAAGATCGTATTCAGCAGTATCGTTCCTAGACGCTCATTCCTAGTTCTTCGCATCAGATTCTTCAACATCTCATCTCAGCTGTGAGGCTAACACAGCTCTGGAGGGGAGGATCTTCCCATTACACCCGCCTTGCTCCAGCTGCTAAACACAGCCAGGGGGCCACTGAGAGCAGCTGCTCAAGCCTTCCTCCTCCTTGTCCCATCAGGGCAGAAAAGCTGCTTCTTACCCCTGTATTTCTCTTTACAGACTCACTCCCTGTGGTAGGGCACGGCTATGTCACATGGCAAGGCACAAGACTTAATTTCTTCCACTTTAAATTATCAAAAAAAAMCCCTAGCAAACATGGCAGTGCAAATAGCGAAACAGAATGCGTTCCTTCGATGACCGTGACATTTGTACCCCGGTACAACTGCCTGTTTGAGCGAGCCCTAAGTATGTCACATATGCATGGGAATAAATACATGTATGCTGTAGATTCACACATACTGCCCGTATATATTCAGGTACATGTAGACAGATGCATACTAAAACAAAGAAAAAGATTTCTAAAACATTTATGCATATTTTATACCTACGTATGTACATACATTCACCTATACATATGCTTAGCCCCTGCGAGGGTGCAGGCACAGCTGAGCGTGTACACGCTTACGTATAGGTACATTAGGACTGAAGTTGTCTTGAGGTTTTTTTTCCCCCAGAGAACAGCTGCATTCTCACAAATAGACACAATGATTTGCACAGAGAACTACACTGGACTTGACACCCAGCCGCGTTGGAAATAAAATTCTAAAGCAACGGACCAGGATTCAGTGTGAGCAAAAGACAGGCTTTCCTCATGAATATTTATGTGGAACTGTTCAACACGAGCAAAAATGATAAGGATGTGCCACTGGTACTCGTGCTGTAATACCATATTTTAACAAAACAATTTGGAAGTAGGAAATAAAATACACAGTATTTTAATAGATTCAGAAATGCAGCCCTGTTCCAAACACATCCATCATTTTACCTGAAAGAGTCATTCTGTTTAAGCAGTGGCCCTACTTAGGCGTAGCACTGTAAGTGGGCATGAAAATATATCTTCCATAAATTTGCTATAATAGGGTAACAGTAGTTACTGTGACTGAGGTTGCCAAATGGTTTCCTCTAAAATAGTCACTACTTGGTCCAAAATGCTCTATTCCCTGTCTCTGTCCAAGAATGATTTCTATTTAATAATTTACCATTATCTGTTCTGTAGCTTGAGTAAGATACTTCACTCATTTTTGTTGGGGTGAGAATAAAAATAATACTTTCCACATTATAAGAAAAAAGCAGAGATTTTCTGGGCAACGTTTTAACCTAAATAACTGAAAATTTAAAGAGTTCCAATTCATCACCGTGATGGTCCCTACTGAGAAACAGGCATAGCGTTATAAAAAAAAAAAAAAAAAAGGGCCTTGATTTGACTAAATTATGAGCTTATGGGAAATCGTGTGCAGAGTTTTTGTTAAACTTACTAGGTGGGCAATGCACTGCACACACATTTGCAGCTTTACAGTACACTGCCTAACTCGGACACTAATTTAGTCACATATGTTACAGGAAATCCAGGATCAGAAATAGGTAGTTTAACTCCTTTCACTCCTCTTATTCATTTTGCATTACAATACCTCTTCAGTCAATTAAAAACCAAGAATTACAAACTGCTCCGTCTCCATGTATATTCAAATTATTGAACTTCTTTATTTGGTATATATAGCTCTAATGTAATAGGCTCTAATGAGACTCTGGCTTGACTTGCAAGAATAAAAACAAACTGCCCTGTAGTTGTGAAAATTGATACTATGGGTTGACTCATGAGGTATCCTGCAGATGCAGGCACCATCTCTTAATCATCCACATCAAGATATCTGTAAGACTTCATTGAGGCTCTCTCCCTCCCCGAGTGCCCGTGTTTAATTCCAAGGGAAACCAGATGGCACAGTGAGTGTCCCGATCGCATCTTGTGGTATAGGTATGGGTAGGTGCACATCTGAGGACCAGAGCTATAATCACACAATGCATACAGTTTATAGGTCATAGGTGTAGWAACGTGTCATTTTTATGTTCTCACAAGGACAAAATTTGGAGTTGCCTTCAACTTTAAGCACCAAAACACATTGGGAAATATTAAACATACACCTTTCCTCCTTTGATGGCCAATTACAATTGGGCAGATAAATCACATAGTTATGTTTGTTTCATTAGCGGAAGATTCACAGTTATTTCCAGAAAACATTTGTGTAAGAAAATGTAATATTAATGTATAGTAATAATGAAGGCTTTAAAACTATTTTGATGAGCATTTGTGCCTGCAATGTGCAGCAAGGCAAACGTCTGTTACAGGTAACAGAAGGAAGGTAGAAATATGACCATTTAGTTTGCAAGGCAAGGATTTTAGCAGCCGATTTTTGAGCTATTCATCAAGCTCTTTTTTTGCAATAGAATTTGAACAAGATCAAGAATGCCTGGATAAACATCCCCTCTCTGCTGCTTCTGTAAAGAAGAGACAGAGCTAGCTCGCATACTTTAAATATCCACAGAGCCAGTCATTACGAAGACCCTGTGCTTTGATGCTAGGTTGATATCACTGTGATTAGTGGAGTCATTTGCAGGGGAAAGGAAAGAGCAAGGAACACTGTCTTACATTATCTCCATGTGAAAATGGGGAGATGGAGCAGACACGAAGCAAATCTTCTCACTGCACTTCTTCACCTTCCCAAGATTCAGGATATGTAATAGTGCTAGTTTGGAGATGAGCGAGCTGTGACCAGTTCATAGCAGGCTTTTTCAGTAAACCAATTTTAATTTTTAGTAATACTAAGCAGAGCAATCATAAACAGAAAGAATCATTTTGTGATGACAGCAAAGAATTTCTAGCAATTTCCTCTATCACAGCAAGAAAATGGGAAATATATCCAAATATAATTTCCTTCTGCAGATTTATCATCACTAGATCATATTTTATTGCTATTGTATGAACACTGTCTTTAGATACTTGTGCTCAGAGAAAACCTCCTCGTTTTTGGCAATTTCCCTTTTTATAACTCTTGAATTCCAGCTAATTTCTGCCTCACTACTTTAATATAATTCTTCACTGATGAGAATCTTAGGAGAAGGGACACGCTTTACAACATCAGTACCTCTTCATGAAAAGAGAATGTAAAAATAAGGATGAAAGCAATTGAGTCCAGCAGAAAAAGGACAGGCATTAGAGCCTCAGGCCAGAACTATTTATTTAGAAAGAATTTTCCCCCTTATGCCACTGAAGGACTAAAAAAAAAAAAAAAAAAATATCAACTTCATGTATCAGGAAAAAAAAATTAATAAGGGAAGAACATATTATGAGATTGATATTGATTTGTTTAATAGAACCACCAGCTCCTCCTAGGGATAAAAGACCAAGGCCTAGGATATATGTTAAAACTAACCTGATAAAAGGTACTCAAAAGATGAGCCACAGATAACCGCAGTACTAGTTTCAGACTTGAGAAAACATTTTTAAGCAGCATCACCACCCCAAAGTAAACCCAAGGTAGAAAAATTAACATTTCTGCATCCTAAGAGCCAAGCAGAAACCGTTTTTGCACACCATAGTCCTTCCTCATTCACAATACGCAATTAATCCTCTCCTGCTATTTATATCCCCAATATCATCTCATATCGAGCATCCTTGGCACTAGAAGTCACTTAGAAAGAACCAATGAATATTCAACTATGCGTTTCTCAAAAGACTGCGTGCTTCTTATGTTTTTATACTCATGAGGAGCAGCTGTCAGATCCACCTTTCAGTAGCTTAACAAGCCCCTAGATCTTCTCTCCAGGTTCAGTAGCTGCTCACAGCAAGGCTGCTTTCAATCCAGTCAGGGGGTTGAACTCTTGCCTCTTACCTAGCAGTAGCCTTGCAAAATTATCTTAGCTGGAAGTCAGTCACTACTACCTAAATTTTTATCTCTGCCTTTAAGTAATGGATTTTGTGGAAGGCTTTGCAGTAATTCCTGAAAGTGATTTCGCATTTTACCTCACAACACACAGGAAATTCACAGTCTCTAACTTCTCCGTTAGTTGAGGAACGCCAGGGGTCATCTAATRATGACACGGTCAACAGCTTCAGCATTACCACCCCGCAACTAACACTTACGATACTTCTTAGGACACAAACTGAGTAGCAGTACTGTCGTGGCTAAACACTTTTATGGGTCAGAGAAAAGGGGAGGGAGTAGGAAGTCAAGAGTTCACAAGTCTCAGAGTACCTTTCGTGATAGTCATTCTCACAGCACTGCAGCACTAAGTACTCAATGCTGGATGAATCCTAGCAAAGATAAGAAGACAAGTGGCATCTTAGAGTGGGTCTACTCACCCAACATATTGGGAAAGAAACACCCTGGCAGATTAATTCTGCTGATTATAGACAAAAGGAAATGCAATTATAGCCGGTTACACTGCCTGTTCAAAAATTCTGCTCACGTGCAGTGAACCTGTGGGTTTTTGGCCCTGCTAGCAAATGTCATCCTCTAAGTCTGTAAGTAAGAACACGCGGATCCCCTAGCGAGCACCTTCCCAAGATAACCACCACAACGAAACCACTCCAGGTCTCACGATAAAGTATAGTTGCTGAACTTCCACTAATAGTATTCCTTCCCCAGGGCTCTGCGAGCTGCATGCCCCCATAGTTCAACTGCTGATCTCAGAGCAATAAGAAGAGAAAAAAGAAAAAGAGGAGCCAGAAAGATAAGTAATCAAGTCTCTGGTTCACTACCACAAACTGTTTGTAACGCTACACATATTAGAAGTTGCCAGCGGCTGAGCTGACACCTACAGCCTATGGAAAATAGGCCTTGAATTTGTACATCCTCCTAAATCATTTTCAGCGTAGACACTGACCCATGGATATAGGGAATAGTAGCGGTGGGTCTTCCTCTTGGAAATGCTACTGCTAAAATCAAGCTGCTGAGGTTTCCCGATATAGGCCATCTTGTTTCTTGTATAAAACACTGTCATAAAACTAAACGCTGCCATAGGAGCGGACCGCATGCCAAGCAGACTCTGCTGATCTGAAATGTATCCAAAATATCTAAACCTCTCGAGTCTGTAAATTCTGGCTGGAAATGCCATGACAATAAACTTGCCAGCACTGGCACTCTGGGATCTGGAAAGTCGTCTTTTCTCTTGGTCTTGTTAATTCCTTGATTTATACTCACTTTTGTGTGCAGCCCAAAATAAGTCAGATTCTACTCAATTACACTCCGAACTAGAGAATATTTCCCCACTCAGTTGCATGGTGTTCCATCACAGKGAAATAAAAAAAAGGCTACAGAGATGCAGCACAGAAGATTTTTTTTTTTTTTATTATTACTTCTCCATTTTTCTAGGAACATACTTACATTGCTTGTGTTTGAACAGGAAAATACTACCAGTTACATGCCTGTCTGTGGTAACTCTTGTCACAAAGAAAAAATACACCAGATTAAAGACCTGAAGAAAAAACACATCCGCAGAAGTAAATGCCACCAATGAACCTGTTCTGACACTGGAATAACAGGGAGCAAAATTTTCCAAACAAAACACGACTAGAACACAGCTAATCTTTCATACTGAAATAAACTTACATTAGTAGGCCTGGGAAAACTTTAATAGTATTGTAGTAAAGGAAACTCATTCTGATAGAGAAGTAAAAGTAATTCTGTGTTCATATGTTAGAAGTCTTGGACAGGTTCCTCAATATTTGCCATTTAGAATTTACTCCTAATTTTCTTGCGCAGCGCAGGAGTCATAGCCTTGATTGAGAATGGACACATTGATAGGTTTCTAAAAGATGCTGAGGAACAGTCCCAAGTTCATTTATGAGTTCAATTCTTTCCTCAGAAGGATAGTATCAGTTTCCTCTCTCCTTATCTAGCTTTTTCCCATTATTATTTTCAATTTGGAGATCAATTACAACAGCAGATCTCTCAAGAGTACAGACATTCACAGACATAGCAGCCAAAGACCTGACAGTCACAGGAGAATCAAGCTTTTTTTTACTGAATCCAGAAAGCATGAGTGTCTGCCTTGGGCTTAAAGGAGGAAGATGTTTTTTGAGGCATAAGAAGAAGAAAGTGAATTTTTTTTAAAGTCCACAACTACAGAGAAGATAAGTATACTCCTTTGAAAGCTACCTGTGAGTACCAAGACTCACACACATTGCAGAGCAAGTAGTACAGTATTTGGTTCATTAATTATTTCTGCGTGATCAGTTCCACACACCAGACCAGTGCATCACCTCCCGGGGGTACCCAGGGAACCCAAGGCTTCAGCAAGTCTCTATTGTTTGGTTCTAGTGGTACAGAAACTACAGCTGTATGTGTCAAAGAGTCCTGGAGATGACAGTTTGAAGTTTTACAAGAAGAGCTTCACTACTGTATGAATACTGCGTGAGCTTAAGTTCATTGAGGCATGTTATTTTATTACCAACACCACCTCCAGAGTGAAGGTGAGGCATTATCAGAGGCTGTTATGATATGGGAATCACTGATCTATTAAATCTTTGTAATCTTGACACTGTTASATATTAAAAGATAAGCGTAAACAATGGCTTTTTAAACAGTAGTGATATAGAAGGAGAAAGTATGATCTGATAAACTGAAAAAAAAGTCATTGAACTCCTCCGGTATATCATTAAATAGATAAGTTAACTGTCAATCCCCGATAACGACTCGTTCATTTGTTTTGCCAGCAGGGCTGACGTCCCTCCTCTTGGTGGATTATCAATGAAAGTCCTGGTTAAAAGGACAACAACTATTCCTTCCATATGTTTATGCAAGGTTAAGAAAGAACTGAGCTTTCACACTGAATAAGCTATTTTTGTCAAATTTCATACAGTGTTCTTCTACAGTAACAATTTTGAATGCCATGGTAGGAAGTTGATTTGATCTGCTCTTAATCATCCTTGAGAAGCTGCGGTAATTTAGCGCCGTTGACATTTAACTCTTGTTTGTTATTATTTTAATAAAATCTTGGAACTTGAGCCTGTTACCTCAGGGCAAAGGCAGTTTCACTGAGGAATTCGAGAAATGTGGCTCAGTTTATGAAGTCAATCCTTTGTCCTTAACAATGCAAACAGATCAATTTTTATGAAAACTACAGGACTAGAGGGTGAAAAATCACCTTGACCATTCCAAGTTCCTGTTTGTTGCTGAAGGCCGATGGATGGGTTTTACACTGAATTTTTACACTGTAAAATTCCACCCTCCAAAGCCCCATGTGAAGCCTGTCCTGCACGTGACAGGAGAAGGAGCGTAGCCCGACAGCACAGGATCCCATCAGCAAGCATGTTCTCCCACAGGGTTACATGCTGCTGCAGCGGTCCCCTCACTTGCAGCCCGCTCTCAGCTATTTAGCTACAGCCAAACTAGTGACCTAGAGTGGAAAGGAGGTCACRGTGTCACTCTGAAGTATGTGTGAGCTAATCATCACGCTACAGAAGAGAGTCACATAGGTGCCATGTGAACATACGTGTGAGAATTGACATACTTGTCCATACAGCTTCCGTTCAAAGCTGACACATCAATCAACTCCGAGTTGTATCACTTGGAGACATTTCATCCCTGAAGATGACAAGAAAGGTACTTTATGACACCGTGACGGATTTGTTATTTTCACTTTTCCTCCAGATCTGCATCTCACAGGTTGGGAGAAAGAAAGAAAGATGTTCATTTTGAAATCTTACCTGCACAGCAGGTCCTTCACAAGTGCAGATTTAATTATTGGATCTCCCAGTAGGCTGTCTCTATTTTTTGGAGTGTCATATTCAGATGAGATAAGGCTTTCCTAGAGAATAAGACAGCAATTGTAAGGAAATCAGTATCACTCAAGCAGAAAGTTATGTAATATTTTTCCTTTTTTTTTTATTGGCCTATTTCCCAGGTCAGCTAAGACAATGAAAAATACACCGGAGTCCCACGCGTTCTCTCAAATATATAAACACTTGGAAGTTTCTTCTTCAAACAAATGATACGCAATAGATGTACCTTTACCTAAAATACTGGGCCAAATGCTCTGGTAAGTGTATATTTATGCAGTCCACTGTATGCTGCAGAGGCCCAGCAGGAGGGGGGGACAGGGAACAGGCATCTTTCCTGTAGCCACAGGCATCTCAAAACACTTTCTGGTGGCATCAACTGGTATTCCCCCAGGGCTCTCCTCATCTCTTTAAAAGGCTCAATATGCTCTTTTGCTGCAGAAAAGGGAAAACGCATATATCGCATATTAAGCTCCCCAATAAGCCTAGTTCAGCTTTTGCTGCGAGCCACGTTTGGTCCATTGGCAGAAGACAACTCCTTCCAGTGGACCTTTTTGGGAACGCACGCCTTTGGTGGGTGGGGAGGGGGTAAACCATAGCAGAATTAGACCTGATCATCCAACCTTTCAACCTTCGTAAGCCCCGACAGGCATCAAAATCTCACATCTGCACATGACTTGGCAATTCGGCTTAAGTTTGGTAACATGGCATACAGAGGCCTATTTTAAAAGGCATCCAAGATTCGGAATATAATTAAGTTGTGGTAAACAGCACTACTGCAGCCTAGGCAGTTTTAAACTGCTCCCTGCTTGAAGAGGGGTAGTAGCTCACCATAGGGCTCACACCAGGCAGCCAGAGAATTTACCTGTGCTTTGAACCCTACATAGCTGCAGCTTAGTAGAGCCAGGCTTAGTATGCGCGCAGACCAAAAATTTTATCCTCCAGAATGTAACCTCAATACGAGTCTCAGGAGAGCTTTTCTTCTGGATTAAATACAATTAGAAGTCACAAGATGTTCCAATCAATATCGCTAATTATCGCCCCCGGTGAAGTCTCCTGATTACACACAAGCTGAGATCTATACTTGGACAACCGCCCACTAATCTAYATTTAGATTCCACCATCTCTGGGTAGTAGTACTGTACATTTTCTTTACCACCTTAGAAAGCGTATAACGTGCTTATCAGATGGTATCAGAAAGAAAGAAAAAAATCCCCTCGTAACTCAGAAAGTGCATTCCCGTGCCTGCTCCCCCACACCAAATCATGCAACAGCATACATATTCCCTTGTCACTGGTAGAAGTATACCCTTGCATTAACCCTAAATCCAAAATGGAAAGTGTGAATTTCTCCAGTATAAAAAGCGGTAAAAAAAAAAAAAAAAAACAGGATAAGTTATTCCACCCCTAAACTTTATTGCTTATGGGGGAATATAGATTAAAATCATAGATGGGATGAGATCTTTAATTTATTAATTATTCAGCATAGTCTGATCACTTGTTTAGAGACAAAAGCACTTAAATTAGTGCTAGGAACCCTGCCTCRCCTCTAGTTTGCTTCTACTTGTCCCCCTGCCATACGTGCGGATTTTTTTTAAACCAGACTGTAATTTATTCAAAAATAGCAAACCTGGTATGTCAAAAACTTGTTCAACTGAGCAGCTCAATCTTAAAGTGCTTGCACATGTAAATGCTTGAGACCTCATACAACAACATACAATATTTTATTTATACACTGATAGCTAAAATTTTATTGAACTTCTATGCTACCTAACATGCTTACAGAGCATTACCAGAAAAGAAAGTTCATTTTGTCTACACATGCAAATGCATGCATGAAGGGGATGGCGGAGCATTTTGACTAATCACAGCAAAGAAGCTCTTGTGACCATTTTCAGACGGACCTAGAAAGAACTCTCAATAGCGTTGGGGTTTTGTTTGGTTTTGGTTTGTGGGGGGGGTTTTAAGTTTAAAGCCAACACGCAAATTTCAGTCATTTGAGAAAATCATCTTAGACCAATTGTCACACTAACACTATTTAGTGCGCTCCTTTCCCTTTCTTTCCCCAACGGTAATACACATCAAGTAATTACATGCAGTTAAACGTATTCTTTCCAATGCTCTTGCCTCGTTTCCTTTCTTCATTTCACTACAATTACTGAAAATTTCCTTTTACTAATCAACTTGCACTTTTCAAACAATTTTGCATGCATTTTACACGTCAAAAGGGACAATACCAAATTTCGCTGCTCTCTTAGAACGATCACCTCTGTCATCGCTCTTTACATCAGAAACAAACTGGCCACAAGGCTATTTTCATACCAATCTTTCAACTGTTCTGTTTATTCTAAACATAAACTTGGGTAGGGGCCTTTCAGAGAGAAGGATCTTTGTAGCCTGCCCTGACGGAGGGCTGTTGCACGTTCCAAATTTGCTCTGTGCCTCATCAAGGTCTCATAATAGGATCTACGCAGCAGAAAGAATGAAATAGGCAAATCGCACTGTGAACTGAAGAATTTTTTTTTTCTTTTACTGCATGTTAGCATTTCCATGAATCATTAACTACAAAAAGGAACTTCATAAGCTGCAGTGTAGTAAAACAAATAGTTTGTTCGTTTGAGAGAGGGACATAAGATGAGAAAAGTACATCGCATTCTCYAAAAGAACGCATCCGATCTCTGCTACATTGACTTATTTAGGCTTTAGGCTCTTGAAGGCAAGGACTGCCTTTTGATATGTTCTACGGTATACAGCCTGAGTGGGTCTTAAGAGCTAGGATACATAGGTAATACCGCAATGCAAACAATAATAAACACACATAATTCAACATTGGTAGGCATAAAGGGCATGATCTCTGTCCTTTATCAGATCATAATTGTTGACATCTTCCTAGTCCTAAACATTTTAGGAACACAAATCCTTTCCAGCCCCCATTACATAACACATTATTGACTTCTCTCTGTACCAAAGACAGTACAAGTGTGCTACAGCCTCAGCTAGAATAGTTATAACAACTTCCATTTGTAATTTCCAGAGGTCACCTGTCCAATTACTGTTAAGTAAAACAGACCGGCAACTGTTACGCCAACTGAAATATACACAGAGACCAAGACAACTGCTAACAAACCTTTTCTTTATGGCTTCTTTCAGAGAATATCACAATAGTTTCCGGTCCTTTCTGCAAGCCGGTTGACACCAAAAATATATTGGGAAGCCATAGTGCTGGAAGAAACCCACTCCTCCATATAATTCCACATTCTTAGCACATAACAACGCTGTTCAATTTTCCTTAAGTACATTATGGTATGATAACAATGCGATTCAAGACTCTATTCCTGCTTGATACTTAACAGGCAAACCATTCAAATAGACAAACTTACCTTAACATCAGCAGTCCTGACCCCGTACAAACTGCAACTAAACATACCTCAGGMACAAGAAGATGCTCCTAAAGCTTGCTTCTATATATAGCAGGCTGATGAGCTACCACTCCATCCAGAGTGCTGCATCCAATAGTTGCATCTCAGTGATTTAAGCTCACCTGTTTGATTTTCTGCTGAAATGAAAGGGGAGCTTGTTAGCAGAGGCTGTAACTAGACAGAAGGTGGCATTAGAATCAGCTGGGAGCTCTGGTAGTTAGTAGCTCCCCACCTGAGAGCTCATGCTCCTCAGGTGTTTTTCACTTGTTTTGTTGTAAATCTAACTTTTTGACCGGGCTGGGAAGAGGAGTATTCTTGAGTCATTTTCAGCTGAGAGACAGCCACTAGTCCCACATTATAGAAAACCAAATGCTGTTATCTACATGTGGGATGTGCCTTTGATTGTACCATAATTCTGAACAAAAAATATCTCAACATGAGGAAGGCAGCTGGGGCATGGTCCTGAGTTCAGGCTTGGGTCGGTGTGAATATATCCTCAGAGAAGCCACTGAAGCATGGCAACTGGTCACACCTAGTCCACCAAAACAAAGGTGCTCTGTTCCTCCATCCCCAGGCATATATGATCCAGAAAACCAACAATTTCATCTCTTTGTCTGAGGATGGTCCTTGCTTGGAGTCAATCCAGTAATGACCATATAGCCGGTCAGAAGCAAGACATTATGAAAAAAAAATACCAATAAAGTAATAGTTTTGTTTTATGTAAACTCCTGTGTACTAGCAACTTAATTGAGCTGTGTCTTCTTTTGCACAGAGATACACTAGCAGCATGTACTGTTTGGGGTTAGAGTTAGCCAGAGTTCAGAAAACTGTATCTTCAGCAGCTGAGAGAATGTTTAGATTCTACATGTGCCACAAAATAAGGAAAACGGATGATGTTAATAGATTCAAAAATTTTTTTCCCCTGTACTTCCCCGGCCATTTTAAGATTGGAATTTCAGTTTGGTGAGGGTAAAGTCTTGGAGATGAAAGACAACAGCCAATCTTAATAGCGTGATTTTTCAAAACCCGCAAAATTAGAAAGAGGTCTCCTATCAGCAATTCCTATTAACTTCTTTTTTATTCTACTGCTTGCCGGGATCTTCCGCCTATATTTAAAGCTAAAATCAAGGTGAAGGTTAAAGATTAGGACTTCAGCAGCGTAAACATGATTGGATGCAACAGGCTGAAACACTAGGAAGAAGGCAGGTCTAACTTTCAGTACGTCATTCTCTATTTCACTGTTGATTTTGGTCTCTTTAAATTTGGGATAGAACGGGGGTGAAGAAAAAGTTTGGGAAAGATAAAGCTTTTGTCCTGTACACAGTTAACAAATTAGGAAGAGGCCTGGTGTTAACATATTGTAATTTTTTTTCTCTTATTTTTCTCTGGGTAATAATCCATCTATTTTAATCTAAGTATCGGTTCCCTGTCTGAAGTTAAAATCATGGATAGCGTTATGGACAGTGGAAGCTAAAATTTAAACGAAATAATAGATGGATCCTGAAAATTCAGCAGAGGTAGACAGACTATTGGAGTCAAAAGGCTCCGATATCCTACTTTCCATTTTAACCTAAAGAACGATACCCTTGTGATATTTAAGGTGAAAATTAAGGTCGGGATAACAATTAGAATTTGAAAAAGTAAAATGTCAGAAGTCCTCTACATGACTGGAATCTGCTTAGTCCACAAAGTTATGAAGAGGATGATGTCAGCAGTAACCAATTCCTAATGTTATTGTTTACTGTAGGAACCAGTCTCACGGGTATAAGTTATAGGAACCTAAATGCTCAAGAATCAGTTTATGTTTGGGTTCTTCAAAATACAAACTTTTAGGGATTATAAATAATGCTTGACTTGTCCCTTTTCCTCAGAGAATTCCATCGAGTTATAATTATGGTCAGGGTTAAGGTTTGGAAAACTGAACAGATCTTAAAAAGCAAAACTTGCGTTAACTTCAACGTGCTTACACAGTTCGGAAGAAGAATGGCATCGACATCGGCTAGTGCCCTATCTTGTATTTTATTTTGGGATTGGTCATAAACTACAGCTGTGGTTAGCGTTGAGACTGGGATTAGAGCTAGAGTTCAGGGATCAAAACCTCAGCTCTTTCTAGCTGGATGCCAGTGCATCCACAGATCTGGAGGTGGTTTTGTTTTGAAAGGGTATAACAGCAGTTTCCTGAGTTTGACACACATAAAGACAAACCGCCTTTCTATGCAGACTATGCTGTGGGTGCACAGCAGGTCCTAGAGGTCTTTCAGGGCTGTACTTGGGCTCCCAAAGTCTTTTTACCTCAAGTCCAAGCGATATATATGGGCCTGGCCAAGTGGCTGCATCTCGTTGTTGCCTCTACGGTTGCTGCCTCCGATTCCTCCCAGTCTTTCTCTCAGAAAGGGTTTAACTCAGAACAATTACTCTCACCTTGTATTTTGCTTTGAAAATGTATGCTTCTATTCTGCATCTGAAAAAGTCACCAGTAACACTAATGGGCATAGGAAAATATATTATTTTTCCCCACAAACTTATGATACTGTTAAACAGCAGCTTTATGAGGAAAAGTTTCATTTGCCTTTCAGACATTAGGCATTGGCCAGAGTTCAAGGAAGCATATCCATCCAGACGAACAACTGGCTTGTTTCAGTACTGAGCAGCCAAATTCATCCCTGGAGTAACACCAATTAATATTTGTAAGGGATACATGGCAGATATGAATTTAGGCCATTGGAAGATGCAAAAGTGGTGTATCTTAAATATTCTGGCAGGACATACCAGTAGATTATGTTCTACAGAAAACAGGTATATGAAAATCTGAGATACGCAGGTTTTATTTTTAACATACATAAAAAAAGCAATTGTGTCAGACACACCTCTATTAAGTGTAAATCTCCTCAAAACAAAATTGCCAAAGTACCTGCATTCAGCRTCTTTCCTCACCTCCTTTCAGACAGCATATGGATGGATACATGCCACAATTATCCTTATATGTGATTTGGAAAAAAAGCATTGAGCCTGTCTGCCTTGCTTCAGAAGTATACTTTCGACCACTCATCCACCACCAATATCTGTGCAGAAGCAAATACTGAAGACGGAATCTCTGCCACCAGAGGCTGGATTCTTTATGGAGCCTTGTGATGACCCATGGTTGCCCCTTGGACAATGAAAAACAGTGGGAAATCCATACACTAGAGCTCACTGTCTCCCATGTAGGGGAAAATGATCATATCTGGAAAAGGAAATTGCAGTGAAGGATGGATGCTATGAAAAGGAAAATGTAATTGTCACAGGACTTGCATCAAGGGACTATTCCATCCACTGTAACTTACAGCATCCCTGAAATTGTGCTAAATTACCATCTGGATTACTCTCTGGTTGACTTATCCTGAGAAGGATTACTAAATTTTATTATTTGGGCTTTTAGGGATACTTGGTCACAACCTTAATGGCATAAACTCTGTTTTCATACTTATTAGGGAAGACAAGATGAAAATTACCGCTTTCTTTCTCTTGCAATGGTGGAAATTAATTTCAAAAACTGGAGACTGAAATTACGTGCCCCAAAGACCATAGAATTTGTATTGTACTTCAAAAACAGTGAAGCAGTGAGGCACAGAGAATTTCTGCATCAGACTGACAATCACCCACAATATCTTGGAGTCACAAGGATAGAACTTTCAGTTATGTTTGCTCTCTGGAAAATATCAATAAAAACGAGAGCTTAGGTAAATATCATTCAGAAGCCAGCTGGCACTAAGTAGGACACCCATATACACCCTTAGGATTTCAGTGCAAACTCTGACCCTGTCTCCAGCAGGAAGACATCTGCTTGCTTGATACGAGAGCCCATATATGAGATTCCCAGGCATCAAAATTGTAAAGCTTTGATAGTGACAAGTGGCATATTATACCTGCTTCAATTACCTAGCTTTCATTATTGCTGACTACCGGACCAGAAAATATCATACATGAAGCACCTGCACTATTGAAGTATCAACAAAATGAGGGATAATAGATATATTTTGCTGTAAAATGTTATAAAACACGACACCTAGATCTTTTAAGCATATGCCTCATTTTTGGTTGTAATGAAGAATTTCTGAGTTGATGGTGTTGAACACAGGCAGCATATCATGCAACAAGTCCTTTGGAGCACGCTTCTGGGGACATCAAGGGGAAGAAGGTGATCAGGAACAGTCAGCATGGGTTTACCAAGGGTAAATAATGTCTGACCAACCTGATTGCCCTCTACGATAAAATGTCTAGATTTGTGGACAAGGGGAGAGCTGTGGTTGTCATTTACCTTGACTTTAGCAAGAGTTTTGACATTGTCTCCCACTATACTCTTGAGGCCAGTTAGGACATTATGGTCTGCATAGGTGAACAATTAGATGAGTAAAAAAACTGGCTGGCTGGATGCATTCGGAGGGTAGCAGTTAACGGTCATTCTCTACCTGGATGGGGTAGACCACCTGGCAGGGGTCTGCCAAAGTGGTACCTCAGGGGATTGTATTGGGACCTCTCCTGTTTAACATCTTTATCGATGTTCACTCACCTCCTCCAGTGAGGAGGAAGACATGATGGAGCTCAGCAAATTTGCAGGTGACTATAAATGGGGGATTAACTGATACTCTCAATGGCAGGGTGGGCTGGGCTGCCATTCAGGACTTAGACATGCTGGAGGAAGGGGCCAACGGGACCATGATGAAATTCAGCATGTCTGAGGGAGCATCTCTGCTGGAAAGCACCTGGGGCTCCACGTAAACAGCAAGCTGAGCATGTGTCAGCAGGGTGCTCCCACAGCAAAGAAAGCCAACAGCATCCTGGGCTGTATCAACAGAAGCACAACTGGTAGATCAACGGAAGTGATCCTCTCCCTTCACTTGGAACATTTTAGACTGCATCTAGAATACCCTATCCAGTTTTGGGCCTCCCAATTCAGGAAGACATCAACAAACTGAAGAAAATTCAGCAGAGGGCCATGAGGATACTCAGGAGGTTGGAGCACTGGCCCTACGAGGAGAGACTGAGGAACAGGGCTTGTTCAGCCTGAAGAAGCGCCAACTACTGAAGGACTGAACAGTAGCTTTCCAATACCTATGAAGAGGTCCTTAAGAAGACAGAGCCAGGCTGTTTGCAGTGGCGCATGGCAGTAGGATGAAGGGAAATGGGTATCTGTCTCTGATGATATTAATTCGTGCTTCTGCAGGAAACATGAAAGGAATTAATCCTCAGGTTTTATTGAATGGGTAGGAAACCTTAACATGGCTTTACAATCTGTCATGCATTTTAAAATGCCATACTCAAGGGATTCCTGACAGAACTCCCACAGGCTGAAGATGTCCCAAGGATTAAGAAATTTTTTCATTTTCTTGAAAACACCTTTCTTCTTCCTTATCCCCTAATCTGCAGTGCATAAAGTTTGTCTCTAGGTGAGGATATGATCCACAGTTATTATACGTGTCTCACAGTGGTATAAACTACGAATTTTTAGCAAAATAATTGCTCTTCACAGTCATGTCATATTTCCTCAGCATAATTTGCAAAAGCATGTTTTAGGAACCATTCATCAACACACTTTCTCAGCAGAGGTTTACCTAAATAGCCTGATTTCTTATAACTATTTCTGTTTTGGGAGGAAGCAAGCTCGGAGGTCTCCAGGATTAGCATGCAAATTTTTATTTTCACTTTCAAGTTTGGATCCTTGTGACTTGCGTCACAATTTTTCCAACCGTGAAGGGGCATTTCCTTCGCTAGCCACCAAGCTGAGAGAGTTAAGATGCAAACTGTAACATGTGAGAAGAAAGCAGAATCATTTCAAAGCTCAGAGACTCTCTGACCCTTTCTCTCACACCTTGAGTTTGGCAGGAAAAATGTAGGCTTATTTTCAGTTTGTTTGTTAAGCTAGGGTCATGTGCACTAAATCCAAAGAACCACTTACCTGAGATCAAGCCACACTGGAATCAGCACCAGCAGAAGGAAAACACAATTAGAGACTTTTCATTATTTGGAATTTAACAACAGTTACGTGATAGCAAAAGGAGAGGCCTGGGAAAAACAGATCTAGTGATTTTTACTTATCTTCTGCAATTGCAGCGAGACCAATTGGGTGAAGTAAATGTTTAAATAAAGGAGCATAATAGGCATTATATGGTTTAGATTTCACAATTCTGAAATAAAGGAGGGTTCTTCAATCAGATGTTTTAAATCCACTCTTCTTTGTAGACAGGAAGCGCAAATGGGCCTTAAGCGGCACAGTACATTCACTCTCTGCGGAGGAGAGGGTTTTATCAAAGGCAACCATCTCTTAAACGATGTCCAAAACACTGCTGTGGATGATTTTTTGGTATAATACTATTCTTTCTGTATGYTATATGCATATTATGTCATTATTGGTAGCTACTCCATAACCAATATAAGTCAGTCTGTAATTATAAGGTTGCATCAATGCAGTACCAGAAACCTAAACCAAGGCGGGGAAAAAAAAAAGCCACAGACCATTATAAAGCAAAAGCCTACCTTTTGAAATCTTTTGCTTTCAAAAAACCAGTTGGTTTTGGTTTTATTTTTGATCTTCAAAGACGACAATGGTTTTTCAATCACCACCCTTGGGTGCTTACAAGAAGCTGCGCTGTTCTACGCCTGGTTAGAATCTCGTAGCTAGTGTTGCCTCATCTACACTAGTAACTAAAACGGACAAGAACCTATCTGGCACAGTATGTCTCATGTCTGTATAGTTAATTTCTCTTACTTTCCAAAACAGAAAGGTTGCAGCCAAAATACCTGTTGTAGATAGTCCCTAACTCGTGTTTATCCTCAGACTGAGCCTCGTAATTATCTGGGAAATTCCTCATTGTCACAAGACAAGACCATGCCAAGAGCTGTACTTATAACTTAGCAACTGTGGGAAACAGTCCAAGACCTTGCCTTGGCACTATTTTGTTTATCACTAAGAAGCAGCTGATGAGCTTAAGTGCATAAATACACAATAACAAGAGGAACATATACCATTTTCTTAATCTTTCTTCAGAAAAAAGTATTAATAAATATTGTGGCCTACATTAGCAGGACAGGCCTGTGAACTTTTCACTGAACTGGTGGGTACGGGCTGAAGGGGTCAAAGATTATATTATCTTATTTTGAACTGAACTATGTTGACATAATTTCAATTATTTGAGAAAAGTTATTCTTAATCTGCTCTGATAATATAAAGAAAAGAATCCTATCCAGTTATCCAGCCTTTTATAGAGAACAATATCTAATGTCTTCCTTTGCTATATTGTTCTGATATTCAATTTTGTCTTTTCCCCTGTTAATACGCCCCTCTCTGATCTGTTATCAATGGATACTGTGAAACCTGGTTCTCCTTTAATTGACTTCCATCACAACTTCGTTACACATATCCGACAAACTTTCCACAATGCCAAGCATATCCTGTTATAAATTTCCAGCTGAGAAACACAAAATATGTTTAGAGTGTCAGATAGCATCTTCCTTAAGCTAGAAATACAAAATATGTTAAGACATTTCTAAGCAACCATTTTGTCTCTTACATGACAATAGCAGCAGAAATTCACTCCCTGTGAGATTTCACAAAACCTAGAAAATTCTGCATTTTCAGTCAAGCCGTTGCACATCATGCGACGTAGAAGCTGTGCACAAGGTACCTCTGAGAAGCTATTAGCTCACTCCGAGATGCTTTGTCTAAAAATTATTCTTATACGTGCCTGAAGAATTCTGGCCCATTGAGCTGATGCATGTTGAACATCTAAAACAACAAAATTCTTACGCCTTCACACTGAACAAATCTTTTAAATACCTTTTGTCTGAAACTCCTCTTAGTTGGATCAGTTGCTGTCCTACAATTTCACTGTAGTTCTCCCAGGTTTACACTGGTAGACAATGCAAAAGGGATTTATCTGGCTCTAGGGACTAAATTTTCTTCTACAGCCAATGAGATGTGGAAAAGTAGATGTTGCTGAAAACTTTAACCTGGAATACTTCAAAATATAATTCATTATCTTATTGACAAAGTCTTATCTATACTTATAGATCATAATCATTGCTACGGCACCAAGTTCTAAATTGGAGGAACATGTTTAATGCAGAGAAGAGTCCCGCTACAAAGCGCAAACCAGCTGCAGGGCCATTAAAACAAACTGATTTATGCTCTTCTAATTGGAGTCCGACCCTGCTGCTTCCTCCGTTCCCTATTCCCTATAGTAGCTGGGACTTGGATCAATTGACTCCTCCAAACCCAGGTGGACTTTATCAAATCTCTTACTACAGTCTGCCAGGCACTTCTAATCATATTAGTGATTTCCCATCATATAACATCAGTAATTATATTATTAGACTTGGGTTTTTTTTCCCCAATCTGATATAAAATTACCTCTGCATATTAATAAATATTCTATCATGAGACTTTAATGAAGCAGAATATCAATGAGATGTGATGGGGTGGAAAACTGTTAGTGATATAAAAGATGTTCACATTCTATAATAGACATGTCATTCTGCACTATTAGAAAAGGTTTTCTTATAATGAGCAAAGGCCTCTCTCTCCTTTTTCTTCTTTCATTTCCCTCAATGTGGGACAACTGTAAAACTTTATTTACAATTCATATGGAGAATGATTAAATAGCTTTCATTCTCTGTATGTTAAACAGCACTGCAAATCACAAAGGCATTCACTTGCTAAGAAGAAATTACAGTGATATTGTCTCATCCTCAGCATCATTTGTTACTTTAAAAAACAGAAGAAAGTATGTCAAGTTGTGGCAGAGGCTGTAGTTTTATCTAAAATAAACTTATTAAAGACGACAGATTTTTTATTAACAAGTCAGAAACCAAATGATTAAACAGCTTTCTCTCTGACTGAATACCAAACAGAAATCAATGTACATTATACAGCAGTGGCAGCTGGGATTGCAGAAGATCCAAGGACGGCATATAGACTGTGATTTACTGAAAATATTTCACCAGGGCAACAGCCGTAAGATGAAGTCTAGTTTGCCCACAGAATACATTCCCTTGCTCTTTTCAATATGAATTTAGAAAACTTACTTGCATAAACTGTAAAAAGGTGGTATTCTTGTTACAAATCCGTAACTGTCGAGCTAAGAAGAATTGTTTCTACATCCTAAGCAGGTGCTCTAGAAAGCCTTTTGGAACTTTATGTATTGCTGCTCAATGGCGATGTTAACAATTTTTTTATTGCTGGTTGTGACAATTACAGCAATAGAAAACTTAACTGCAGAACGCTGTTTCTATAACCTCCTTGCAACACTCAAGAGAAAACATCATAAAAAGTCTACATTCACCCAGTTTTCATAGTGATTCACAACATGTCGTCTTCACGTAGGTCTTCACGGATAGAGCATACAGATAATCTGGATCTACCCATCCAAATGATTAAAGGATGATTTCCATTTAACATTACTATCAAAGGACCTATAACCTAAAGTAGCACACATGACAGCTAAAGTACTTCAATAAAGCATGCAGGTTTTTTGGTTTCCTATAGCTGTCTTTGTCACAAAGATGCCAAACTGCACACAGGAATTAATTTTCCCAAAACAAAAATGTAAGATTTTTACATAGTTTCACAAGTTACCCTTGGTCTACTTTTTCATTTGCTGGATTTAACGTGGTAGAACGGAAATAAACAGAAGAACGCGGGGCACAGTAGCTGAAATTTAAAAAGTAAACAACAAAATGGTGGCGATATGTCACAGAAATAAAAAGATTCTGGATGATACATACTAATTACAGTGAAATAAATCATAAAAAAAAATTCAACAAATTATTAGACATCATATTCATTCTATTAATTCAACTTTAGTGATATAATTGGAAATTATTTAGCATTCTTTTTTAGCATACTACCTGGCCAACATAAAACAATATCACACAGAGAAACCTGTGCTTTTCTGAGTGGCTTGAGGAAGAGATTCACATACATCATACAGATAATATACCTTCCACTAGGCAGTACCCGTGTTTGTGAGCCTAACAAAAGTAAACCTAGAGAAGCCCTGGATAAAATAATTGTACTGCAGGTGACAATCAAGTAGGAAATATTACAGCTGTAGACAGACATAAAGACAAGTTCCATCCTGATTTATAGTATGTAAAATTGTACCGGCTACAACGGAGAATACTTATAATAACTCAACGCATTTTATAGGTGATGCAAAGCAGAACAAACGCTTGCTAGGTCTAAGTGATAGATTTTATTGAGGTAAAAATGCAAATCCAGAGAGTATGTAAACACTCAAGAGAATGCATTTAAACTGCAATTATTTATAGTGCGCAAAGATACAAAGTTTACTAGGTATGTCCCTCACTCTTTCTTAACACTTTTAAAACAACATACTCGCCATCTGAAGACAGGTGAATACTTCCAGGCTATGTCTGCGCTCGTTTAAAGAAACTGGTTTAATGGTATGGATGATTTGGGGCAGTTCCCTAGCCCCAGTGTGGATGACACCTTACAGCTCAGTCTGTTGTAAGTCTGTATCGGTCTGTATCACACACTATCAGAATGGGGAAAAGTAAATTTGGTTTTAAACAAAAAGTGTATTTCAGGCAGCAGGTAGACTTTACAGCTTTCCCTTGCATCTAGGATCTAGCTAACTATTTTTTCTCAACAGTTTAGTGGGGTTCTTATGGCGTATCAGAGTTTATGCTACCCTTTCAGACCTTATAGACATYTTACAGCACAGGTACAATATAATTTTGTAAGTGGCGGGTCTTATTCTGTCATGGCAGCCCACAGTAATTCCCAGTGATGGTGATGGAAATTGCATTCATGTCTTGCAGTGGGAGAAGAGGGTTTTGTAATGTCAAATGATGGCAGAATTCTTAGTAACTCAGGATATCCTCTCTAATTGTCAAAGGCTATCATCATTTATTACAGTGAATGGCCAAATAATTTTAAAGGGTTAGCCCTCCTCCTGTAAATTACAGCTGTATTTTCTCTAATGCTTCTTTTGTTTCAAAGTGCCTTATTCTATTAATGTTCAGGTAATAAAATCTTGTACTGTATTTTTAATAGTTATATCTACTCTACACAGAGACCATGTCCAAAACTTGGAGATAGTTAATCATAATCATGAAAAAGTCTGATACGTTTCTAATGAAAGTTTCAAACAAAAATGTGGAGCCTTGCAGAAATGGGATTATCTGGTGGTAATTGTTTGTTTTGCATTATAAACCTTTTCTCTATGAAAGGCCGGACATCTGACTCATTCCTAGAAGAATATGTATGGGGAGGACCTCATTATTTCATTTGATATTTGACTAGATAGGACTGTGACCGGCTAGCGTTTCTCCCAAGGCAGATCATGACTCATGGAGACATCATTCACATTACTAGATGAAGGAAAATCCCTAAACATTCAAAAAATTATTAGAACCTTCTGTAAAAAGCTTTTGGCAATGTTATAAACATATTTTTACTGTTTTAATATTATTTTAGGTTTAGGAATTGCGAAGGATTCATTCTCTTAAATCCTGTCAGAGAACTTTCTTTGCAGTTACAGAAAAAAAGTAACTGTTTAGACCAAATGCTTGCACTACCTAGAACATCATTTTAGTGGTTTTATGTATACATACACATAGGAATATAGTTAACAGACAACTATAGATAAGACAAAATATTGTGGGGGACACACAGAAAGTGGCTTTATATTATAATAATTATTAATCTCTACACATTCCAGGTAAAATAAAAATCCCCTAAAAACTTTTGCGAGCAAGTCAAACAAAACAAAAATTCACGGTTTGAAAAAGACAGGATAGGTAGAATGTGCATAGGAAAATGAGACAAAAGAAAACACTTACCAGGAACACACTGCAAGCCAGATGCGTGCAACGAGCTTATGCAAGGAAGCCAGTGTTAGCTGTTACTCAGGATGCCTAGAATCCATATTAGGAAAATTTTTGAAAAAATTTTAAATGGGAGCTGTATGATTTCAGAATTTGGAGAATGTAATAAATGTACCTGGCTTAAGGACTCTCTGTAGCGATGGGAGAAATTTGAGGGAGGAAGACTGCAGACATGGAAGGCACAACTGAGCCAAATAACATTTTTAACAAGTTAAAACCAATTTCTTTTAGAGTCTGCCACGTTCCAGTGTTCTGTCTCAACACATGAAAAACACTRCTGAACTGGAGAACGTTAGCGCAACAAAATATATACAGCTAAGAGGATTGAATCGTAAAGGGGAACTGAGGGAAATTAGTGGACAAAACATGGCTAAGTGGTGACTGAAAGATGTGAGAAAATCTGATAAGAATTGACTAGAGCAGACCACCCATCTATAAAATCCTGAACTAGTAAAGAAAAAAAGAGTAGTTTAAAATTGAATAAAAAACAAAGTGCAAAATGAGGTCTATTACACTAAAATATAAGCCAGTTAATGTAAAACTAAAAAAAGTACTCAGGAAAATACTGATGGGTTTCAGTACATAGTCTGACATGGCCGGTACTTTGTTCTTTGCAGGAAAAAGCCACTGTTGCATGTTGACCGATAGAGTGTGTTACAGACTATTTTTTTTTGCCTATATGAACATCAYAGAGCAGGGAACAAGTCTCTAACTTTTCTCCAAATCATTTAGTATGATGTCATTTAGTATGTCTGATATGACTGCAGCAGTGTTAGTGGGATGGAAACACAAAGTACGTCTATACTGAAATGGAAGTGCAGGCTTCAGCCCACACTGTTAGACAGAGATGACATTGGGAAAATTATATGTGTATTTAGAGTCTAAAGCAAAGAATAGTCAAGAAGAATGTCAACACAAAAGAGAAGGCAATCCAGATTTCCAATTCTTTTTGTGCTTTTCTCTTCCTATAAGTAGTCTAATGTTAAGATCCAAACATACCTACAGTAAAGTTTGACAGTTTCTCTCTGAGCTGAACCTAGAATTCCCCAGGTAACAACTCAGTGTGACTTGTATGACTTATTTCCATTCCAAAAATGACATTAAAAGCCTTTGAACAATTATTCAGCAGTGTCAAATATCCATTACGGATTCCTTGCAAATATCTATAAAGCCTCTTTTCTGGTACCCAAAAAGTGGAAAAATGTTGAGTCAACCAGAGAAAGCAAGTCAATTAAAATAGTTACCTAAGCTGGAAGTTAAAACCTGTTGGCACTCCTTTTTCTATATGCTTCAGGGACATAATAAAAAACACCAAAATCCCTTTGTGCTTACAGCATTTGGCAAGCAAGAGGGGAAAAAAAAGGCAGATGTTGTCCTTCCTACCACCCACTAGGATCATGTTGTCCTCACTACCACCCACTAGGATCACGTTATCCTCACCGTTAACATCCTCCATCCATTTGAAACGACAACGTGAGGGTGCCAGCACAAGTGTGATCCTGCTGGTGCCATTTGTTCAGTACATGATGAAAGTGGTTCTGAAACCACTAAGAAGTAACTTTCAAGCTGTTGTCAGGAACCTTCCTATCAGTGTAAGGCTTAAAAGTGAAGAATGCATGTTAAAATATTGCATAGCAGGGTGCCAAGGGAAAGATGGCACACCATACTACCATCTAACGAAGACACCCAGCAGATAATTTGAAGGATGGTCTCATAAACAGCTACTGCTCTTCTGCTGCTGTTTCTTTATACTCCATACCTCCTGAAACAATATGCATAATATACATAACAGCCACTTTGATGAGCAAGGATCAGCTACAAACGATATATTATTTTTCTCAATAACAAGCTTCAAATTAAATAAATAAAAAAAAGCTGTTGCTGCTGTATAAACATTCATGTAAGGTGCAAAGTTTTTTAAAGATAATGACAACACAGAATCACACAGAGGCTGAGGTTGGAAGGGACCTCCGGAGGTCGTCTGGTCCCCTACGCCTGCTCAAGCAAGGCCACCTACAGCCAGTTGCCCAGGATTGTGGCCAGACGGCTTCTGAATATCTCCAAGGATGGAGACTCCACAACTGGGCAACCTGTGCCAGTGCTCGGTCACCCTCACAGTAAAAGAGTATTTCCTGATGTTCAGATGGAATCTCCTGTGTTCCAGTTTGGACAGGACCATCTGCCAGGACAAAGCCACTGCAACCAGCTCTCAAAAGATAGTAGATACACATCTAGTCTTTTGTGGTGTTGTTTTTTTTTTTTCCCAACAGTAGTAAAATATTCATGACAAGGTCATGCTGTGCAGAACTACATTTTCATAAGAAAAGGGAGAAAAGGGCTCTCCTGACTCAGCTTCGTAGAAAGCACTTCTCAGCGTGATCTTCTGTTGTTCAAAATAACTATTACATTGTGAAGACTAATGTCTGCATTCAAACACCTTCCTTTCTGTGAGGAGAAGCTAGTGCTGCTGACGGTGGTAGCTCCGTGGACTGTGCTCCTGTAAGAGATCAAGATTAACAGAGTCAAGCCGCTGAGTTCTCCATACAGCTCTTATGTGATCCTCTTGTGAGGTTTGAGCAATGCAAGCCCGGAGCAACCCTATTAGCTGCTGGGAAGATGGAAGCTAACTGACTTAACTTCAGAGATGCATCCTTTCTTGTTCGGTAAACACTATGCCAGTGTCTCCATAGTCACTAATGGTCTTGCTAACAGAAAAAGGCTTCCAGTCTACTTGTAGAAAGTTCCGAACGTTTCAGTTTATAAAAACAGATCATAAGAAACTCCACAGCCAGTGGAGGTTGTGCCATCTTTGATTACGATTTGTTTCACAGCTCTTTACCCATACAACCTCTCTCTCCCTTCCTCCCTCTGCTTGCATTTTATGTGGTGGAAATTGTGTTTTGTTTCTCTCCACTCTTCTGGGATTTCAGATCGGCTGAAATGGAAGAGGGACAACAATGTATGCTTGGATGACTAAAGAAACACCAGTGATGTGAAAGGCTTTCAGGTGAATCCTGATATATGTTCTGCTTTCTAAAAAGGAAAAAAATAAGGAAAACATTTTCCCATGCTCATCTCCTGTCATATGTGGACACAGTTCTTATTTTTATATGCTTTAATCACACTAAAACATACGTTCTGGAAATGTAGTTATGGACAGGACCATACAGAAGGACCAAGTCACTGCAACTAATTGTCAAAATAAAGTATGTCCTACTGTTGATCCATCTTCAAAGTTTGTAAGACTCCAGGCAAGAAAGAAAATAACGCTATCCAGCTCTTAACATACCTTAATATTTAATATACTGCTCTCTTGGTTTGTTCAACCAACAAAAATTAATACTAATGAACTTGATGTCAGGTACAATGACGTAACACTTAAATACCATGATAATCTTAATGGATCCAGGAACCTATAGGAATAAAAATAGTTGCTATTCATGGCTATAGTCTTTGCTTTTTTTCTTGGATCAAAATAAGATGCAAGGGTTACATACAATCACTTTTTCATTGTGGATTGATCATTTAATACAAATGCTTCTCCTGAAAATTGGGCCATTTTCCAGGCATTGTAAATTAATCTTCAAGCTCCACAATTAAAGACATCATGCTGATGAATGAGGTAGTAATGCTGATTTACATTCAGCAGTTATATGACTCAAAGATATGATGTACAATATCTTTGCCTCCTCAGCAGAAGCAGCAGGCAGTCTCTGAAAACCATTGTCCACCAGGTTTCTTTGTTATCACTCCCACTGAAAAAAGGGAATTTGCTAACACTAGAAATAGTTTCCTTCTTTATTACCTGTTATAAAAGCAAATGAGATGTTTATTGATGACATCAAACTGATGGTCCTGAAGACAGATTATTTATTTTATTCAGAGGATTGTCACACCAGAGGCAGAAACTGGACCAGTTTTCTTTCCCGCTACAGCAAATCAGCCTTGGCCAGAAACAACTATTCTGAAAAGGATGGAATGTATTCATCTTCAGCCCTATTCAGTTCTGGATCTCCCTATAGAAACTGCCAACAAACATGTTAATTAGAGACAGTCTAATTCTGTAGATGCTGCTGCCATTGGAACAGAGGCCGTAGAATTTGTCTAAACTTGACAAGTGTCTATCATTTGAAACAACATGGTGGAAGTGCTCCAAGAACAGGCACGTGAGAACCTATAAAGAAGGGCTTTCAGCTGCGACTTCTCCTTTTAGGGTAAGTCTCTTTACCATTTAGAGTGGAGATCCACTGCTCTTTAAAAACCATCTGGCAGCTTCCAGATTTGAATCAGAGTAGGTGGGGGGTGGTAGGAAGCACGATGAAGAGGGGACTCCTACATCCTCTAGGTCAGAGTGGGGATTTACCCCAGCCTAGCTGTGGGAGGCTTTCAGAGGGAGATAGGAAAATGAGGCAGATGTCAGAACAAGTTGTTGGCAGGGATTTTTTCCTGTTTCCCCTCACCTGGGGCCCAGACCTTCCAGATCCAAGCCTCTTTGAGTAGAAGGAGAAGGAAACTCTTACCAAGCTGGGCTGATCCTGGAAGAACAGGCAGCAGAACTGGGGAGAAAGGTGCAAGTGAGTCAATTTTTCACGACCAGCTATGCTTTTAACAGCTGGTTCAAACAAAGGCACTGCAAACACTTATACCGAGGAGAAAACTGCAAACCAAACCAGATGTCCGCTAATCTGAGCAACCTGACCTAGTTGAAGATGTCCCTGCTCATTGCAGGTTGGACTAGTTCACCTTTAAAGGTCCCTTCCAACCCAAACCATTCTATGATTCTAATGTATTAATTACTTTAAAAGTACGTGGTTTAGCTACATAGAATTTATACTGTGACTGCTCACATACTCTTTATGTCAGATATTCAGCATTTATTTTTTGATAGCTATGTTATGTGATTCATCACCTAAGTCTACGGTCTTTATAAACTTCCAGATTACATAACCAGCCTTTCTTGAAACTAGGAAAGAGCGAAGAATAAATTTATGGATTAGTAATTATGTATGGTAGAACACGTGGAACTTCAAAGGGTTACAAACATTTTTAATGAATTCCTCAGAGTTATAAAAAGTCCATGAGTAAAATCAGAACTCCCAGTGAATGAACAGTATGCTTTCACTTGGAAAAAAAAAACAACCCACAGTTGCAACTGATACATAACTCAGTGACGTTAGAAACATGCTACGTTAACACTGGGCCTTAGTATTTCCTGCCACGTGCAGTACACCTTCCCTTGGGCTTTTCATCTCCTTCACCAAAAAACTGAAGGAAATAGGGAATTTTTAAGGATTGTAGCCATTATAATATCGACACCATATTCAGATGATTAAACCTCTTCTTCACTGAGGTTTAAGATCCTGCTGAATAGCTCATCACTTGTCTGTAGTTAATATACAAAAGGCGCACTTGGACATAATTTTAGAAAGGATAAATGAAACTGTCATAGAGGGTTTTGGTGCTTAAGAACAAGTATTAACGTAATTGCTCTAAAAATATTTAAAAGAGCTGAAGGTCGCTTGCTGACCCTTCATGTCTAAGAATATACTGCAGTTGGCCGCTGTCAACAATGGCTGTTGACAATAAACTGATCAAGACTGTTGCAATATCCAGATATAATGCTGTCTGCCAATGCTGCTGAAGTTACGGATTTATCACAGGATTTTCCTTATCATTCCTTGGTTTTGGAGATTTATAACTCCATTAATCATCTTTTAATATCAATGCAGTAAATTTGCCATCATGTACAATGGGATTTAATTACTAGGTTTTTTTCCTATTTGTGGAAGGGACAAGTCAGATTATTTTCAATTTTCAGAAGACTACTGCGTTTAGATTAGAGGTCAACATACAAACCTTTGCAAATGTCTAACACTCAGCATTGCCCATCATTCTGCTTTCTTACATACATGGAATACAAAAGAAAATCACAATTAAGCAGTTATTTTAGTTCTGCACTTAGGCTTGCGTACCTGCTAAGCAGCACTGACAAGCCAATGGATATCTCACATACCCAAACTTGTTTCATACTAGATAAATTCAGAGCCTATGCAAAGCTGTCGCTGTCTTTCATGCCTCAAAGGGCCCTGGATTCAGAGGTTTTGAAAAGCAGCCACTGTTTCCACTAAGATCATTAAGACATCTTGGCATTCGGTACTTTAGAAAATCAGGAACTTTAATGTGGGGCTTTGTGAGGCCCAAGTGCTACAGGGATTCTTGAACAGCACCTTTGAACTGGTTATAGTTAATTCTTCCAGGGGTGAATTTTGCTCTCGGTATGTAGTAATTAGAGTCTTAATGTTAGTATGCATATAAAAATACATTACAGATCAATGCACGGGGATGAATTTCACTCCCTACGCATGATGAATCTTAATTGCATTCTCCTCCGAGTCTTAGATCTCCCCATAGGAAAGCTGCGATCACTCATTTAGATTGGAGAAAAGAGCCACTTTTCTGAATGGGTTTCATAGCAACAAAATCCTTTTAGATCCAGTCAATAATGCTGCCACACACTGGCCTAATGAAACACAATTTTGTATAAACAAGAAGACACATTTTAGACAATATGTTATATTCAGTTGTAAGGGAACGCAGGTCACRATACGTGGCAGTTCTTTGCTTTGCATCTTCAAAGTACTTCAGAAGCAAACTAATTAATCCTCTAAGTAATTAATACTAATTATTTAGTAGATGATAATTATGTTAGTCTATTGCTTTAAACTAATTAGTTGTAAATGTTTTCATGATATACTATAATGTTTGATATGCAACTGTTACGGTCTGCTGGGTTATCATGTGTATCTTATGATGTTTATTCCAAAATGGTTCGCTACGCATTTATACGACAGGTCACAACGTTTAACGGATGATCAGATGAAAGCATACACAAGCTGAAGGACTAGGTTCACACAGGACTCGTGTGCTGGGATAGCCATTACAATAACTGGAATCCAGAGCAAAGAGTAAAGTATTTAGTCCTCCTTACACCACGCATGGAAACAGTGAGGACTTCAAAATTAGGGGCTTGAGCGAAGGGTGAGAATGCACACTCAGGGCACAACACACCTCAGCAGCTGTGCAAGGATGACCGAAAAATGACAACTGCAGCCCTGTACATGCTGTTTACRAATGCTGTGCAGGGCATAAATCAGCTTTAGGACTTAAGGACATACATTCACGTGAGCTTTCTTTCTTTTTCTTAAATTCAGGAAGGGCAATTGACTCGGGTTAGTCCGTAAGTAAAGAAAGAGAGACTCACAAGCCAGTAATAGGTATGAACAGTCATCTGAGACTGAGAAGCAACCAGAACATCTTATGCTGCAAGAGGGAGGGCATTCTCTTGGGTGACTGGAGATACGGGCTACAACCCACTTCAGCAAAGGGGAATCAAACTGGGTCTCCCACATGCAGCAGGAAAGCTCTTACCCCTATGCCTTCCGGGCATGCTTTCGGCAGAGCTTTTCCAACAGATTTCATCAAGTGTTTTCTATGGCTGAGGTGGGCACTGAAATGCCTGGCTTGTGAAATCCAGCAAGGCTTAGGGATGAGGAAGGCACAGAGCTGCTCAGCACTGCCAGGACTGAAGAATGTCTAAGCAYGTGCTGGAGACACTGGCATCTTTTTGCCTTTGACTATTGCTCTGACAGTAAACAGCTTAGCATCATTTGAATGGCAGTAGTACTTCAACAGCACAACAAAGCAAAGTTTTAGCTTTAAAATGAGTTTCAAGTAAGAAAAGCACTGTGTCAGAAATTACTTCATAGGGCTCTGTGTTTTGTCCTCCCCCCAGTGACTCTACGTCAAATCCGATAGGCTTGCAAAACAAATGATTTTTCTAAATGTCATCTCTAGCGTACAGAATCCCCACGATCTGAAAGTCAGCCTGTGCTCATTGTACTTCTTGCATCATTACAAACAATAATTTTGCAGTCCAAATCTGAAATTGCAATTTTTGACAGAATGGAATTCAGCTCAGCTCTCTACAAAATCACTGTTTTAGTACCAACTATAATAAAAAGTTGGATTCCCACTGCAAATTAAACATAAGAACTCAAAGACCACCAGGCTACTTTTTTTTTTTTTTTTTTTTTTTTTTTTTTTTTTTTTTTTTTTTTTTTTTCTTACACACATTTTGAGCATTCCTCTTCGGACACAGACTTTCACCATTTAACTTACTCCAACATAAAAGAATTGTCATGAAAATAAATTTATGTGAGGCTGAAGCCAGAACTGTTGCTTACTATATATATATTTTTATAAAAGTACAAAGGGGATTGATTCACTGAGTTCACAATTAGGTATTGCAATGCTTCTCTTTCACACATTACAGCCTTTTAAGTCTAGAAAAGCCCATTTTAACTATGTACTCTAACCTCCTGTTTAGCACTAGCTGATTTTCATGCACTAATTCCAGCTTCACAGTCCAGCAGTTGAGTTTGAACAAGACATTTTCTTTCAGAAATATAACCAGTCTTGATTTTACTGTTTCCCAGTGATGAAAAAATACATCAGAACTCTTCGTAAACTGCTCCCATTTTTAATTATCCTCACCATTTAAAATATACACAGAATAACATTCTCAAAATTCTCTCTCTTGACTGCTAGCCTTTTGTTTTTCCTGGACTTTTCTGCCTGACTAAAAAGCYTTTTCTTACCAAATTTTGTGCTTTAATTGTACTGTCCTTTAAGTCTTTATAAATAGAGTCCTGTATCAATCCATCCATTGTTTTGCCAGAGATCCATTGTGAGATGGCTGTCCTTTAACTCAAACAAACAAAACTGTCATGGTACTAGCTTGATTCTAATCCTTGAAATGTCTGTGGTTTTCCAATATGTATAGAAAAATCAATCCTAACAATCCAAAAAGCTCTTTTGCTAGCTGTTTTAAAACTCATTTRATGAAGGTTAGGTTTTAAGATGTTSAATTTATGTAGTTAGTCTTGTAAGGGAAAGCATGTCATCACCATTTTAAAATATAAATATATTTATACAAATATATATCAATATATTTATAATATCATATATATATATAAAATCTGTAACAGTATTTTAGAATTTGTACCATGGACATCAATGGGACTTTTGCAGCCACAGCTCTACCGTAAGCTGAGTATAGGTGTTTAAGTGAAACATAGATATTACCTACAAACAATGCTTTTGGGGGATTCTTTATTATTTTATTGTTTCTCAAAAATGTCCTATTCAATATTTTTTAACACTTATCAGCATGCCGGCAATACTGTACGTTACCTGGAGCTATATCAGTGGACTCTGTCAACTGAACATTTTCAGAGAAAAGTTTTAGATCACTCTAGTAGCTTTTAAGAGGCCCTGTAAGTTACGGTTCTAGCCATACGATAAAACTAAATCGAAGGTGGAAAGTACCATCAGATGTCTCCTGGTAATTATTCGCTTAAGCTCAGAAACGTTGGCATGCTTAGCTTTCCTGAGAACCCTTTGGCAATCTGGAAAAGTTATCTTTGCCTACCTACTTTAAAACACAGTTCAATTAACTTAGTTTAAGTGAAATGTAAAATCAAATTCAAATGTGATTTCAGTGGGCTTCTGTAAGTATTCAGTCAGTCAAAAATTTGGACCATACTTATCCTCTAGATGTGTTCTGTGAAGGTGCATAAAGCATACTGTTATGTTGACTGTGTTGGCCTGAATATTTAGTTCTCCAATGAGCTGCTGCACCCTGAGGAGAAATTAGCATTCAAAGCATATCTGAAATTCCAGAACCATGCCTCTAAGTAGCCTTCTGGACTTTTTCAGATTATGTCCTCATTAGAGGAGCGTAGAGAATAGGCTGTGCATTTTAAATTTCTCTACTGAAGAAACACACTATAAAGAAACTTATTTTTCCTCCAGATCTTGACTGACATTTGAACAAAGCGGTCATCAATGAGATAACCAAACCACGTGAAAGCAGGTGAAAGAGCCTGTAAAATAAGCAAAGAATTTGCTTTTAAATGAACAAAAATTATTCTGCACATAAGAAAACTTTGAGTAAGTGTGAATTATGTGGTTCATATTGTCATATTTAGGGAGAGATTTTTTTCTTCAAGGTAGCCTTATGGAAAAAAATCTACCGAATCTAATACTGATGAATCCAGTTGGATGATACACATTTTTAATAGTGTTCCATAGTTATTCCTAAAAAAACCAAAAAAACCAAAACAAAAACCAAACCCTTATTATATTTTATACAGAACAATGAGTTTTCACATAGGCTTTATTCTTGTTATTTTAGGGTTTCTTTTTGATTAGTTCACTTCTGTTGGATGCTCAGATAGCAGTGGGAAGCCAAGAGAACATTTTCTCTCTTATCTAGCAAGAAAATTGAGACTGCCTTTCCAAAACAATCCTCTTTCTAATAAACCATATTTTCTTTGTCACAACAGGATTAAAGCTATTGTGTTAATTCTGCATAATATATGGAAGAGTTTTTCAGCAGGCAATTTCTTCTTCAGGCACAGTGAAATTTTGTCCTCGAATTTTACGTCCCACACGGGCAGTTTCTATCAAATAAACATTTTAATTTTTCCCTCRCAGCTCTAAAAGTAGTTTCTTCCTCTTCTTCCATGCACACATTCTATAATCTAGCTTCATCTTCTTGTGTGTCAAATGCTGAAGCCTCTTTCCTTTGCTACTTATTTTCCTTAACTTGTTCAAATTGCAGCCCTTCCATTCCCATCGAATCATCCTTTCACCTTGATTTGTCTGAGTGTCTTCAAGGCTTTCTGTCACTTCCCATATCAATATCAAACTCCTCATATTTATCCAAAAAGTTATATGTAGACCTAGTGACTTAAACGTCTCAGCTTTCATGTCTTACTGCCATCCTCCATATTCTTTATGTCCATACTCCTTTTTTCCCACCCTCCGCCATTCTTGTTACTAGCTTCCTTACACTTGAACTATCAACCTTTTTCCTAGAACAACAAAAGTACTTTCATCTTTGCTCTTCCAAGATCCTCATCAAATACACCTTTTTTAAACTTCCTAGCACAGAAATTCCCTCAATAGATAGTGAGAAGTACTATCTATTCCTGTGCCTCACTATAAAAGACATAAAATAAACATCATGATCCCTTTCCACTGGAAAGATTATCTTCTTTTAACTCTAGTTTTCTCTTTCTCCATGATCTGTTCCCACCATGTTCTATTGCCATTCTCTATGTAATAAGTTTATAAACATGAGCCTAATATTCTTAAAATATATGAGGTGCAAAACACTTTTTTTTTTTTACTACCTCAAAATTTCTCCTGAGAAGTATGGGTATTTTTTCTGAATAAAAGACTAGCTGTGTGTCAGGATTATTTAGCTCTTCCAAATTTCAAGTTCCTATTATAATTCATTGAGATATTAGAGCTCTTCAAAATAAGCAAAAAGAATTTCGTAACAGAAAGTACAGAGAAACTAAATATAAGGTTTTCTCCCATTTCCTATAATAAAGTTTCTTGAGCTTCACTATTACCTTACAAAGAGGAAGAATACCCAAAACACAAGCTAAATTTTGCAAAAAAATCATACAGTTATAACAATATCAATAGTAGTGCTTTGTTCACATTCCACAAATGAAGCTTTCATTCTTTTCATTCCAAGGGAAAGTTACAATTCTTTATAAACCCAAAAAGAATTTATTTCGACAGTGCAACAAAAAGAATGCTGACAACAAATTTGAACGCTCGATACAGCTGCTGTTTTATAATAAATATTATGTCACAATCACCTTACATCCAAACCCACAGAAGCCTCAGCTGAGCCTTGAGTTGGTATAGAAAAACACTAAAAAAGAAGATTAAAAAAAAAAAAAAAAAGCCCCCAAAATCTTGAATTGTTTTCATTACGAAAGCTTCTGCTTCACATTCCTGGGGTATGACCTTGCAAGGTCAAGGAAGTACCTTGCAGGCGTGGGCTGTAAATGCACAGATTATACATGGCTTTACCTGCAGCAATGGATTTCTATGATAACTCTAATAACTGCAGTAGAGATAGCCCATATTTCCAATATTCTGTAGTGTGGCTAGTGGAATTTCTTCATTAAAAATATGACTTTTTTTAAAAAGCTTATTGCTTCAGCAGTTCAGCTGAGCTGACCACAACATCATGGTCCTCTACACTGAATATTACATTTTGTAAGAAATTAGTTGGAGAAGCGAACACCTCTCAAGTATGTTACTAAAATGGACACACTGAAATTAGATCATTTTCCTTACATGCAGATAGCTTTCTTCCCTAGTCTAGACTGCTTTAATCAATCTGCTCCTTCCAGTCTTTCAGAATCATGCTTATTAAAACTCAGTCTCACTCCAGAAGGCTAGGCCAGTAAAACACAATATATTTTTGTAAACTTGGCTCTATAGCTGGCTGCTTTTCACCTTCTTTTTCCCATGTGCAGAAATACATTGCAAATCACTGTCTCTCTTTGCCACCTAGCGGGTAGCCTGATTTTACAATTGTCTTTGAGCTACTTCCCTGTAAAAATATGATCATGGCATCTTACATAAACATAAAACTTGAAAGGTATCTCTGGTGGGCCTTCTGGAAGCATGGTCAATGTATAAAGTACGCCTATGGTCTAAATTACAGGGAAAGTTACACAAAGAAGGCTTTGAGGTATTGCATTGCTGCTCCAAGGGTAAATGTAGCCTCTGAAATAAATCAGAGAGTTTTCAAACCCTTACACAGCACGTAGTATCAAAGCGTGATTCATTTCTCAAAGAACCAGAAAGTCCTGGCATACTTACTTGCATTGTTAATATATGTTTGCTTGTAGGTTCCCTGTTCTGAAGTTACGTTGGAATATCATCAAGTCTGTCCTTCCTCGAATTGTATTTGCATGCAAAAATTGATATGGATAAAGATGAGAAAAATTGTCAGAATTAGCTTAAAATTTCTTGGCCTTATTATGGAAATTATGATGCTTGCTGATCTACGCATTTAAAGAAAACAAAACCTAATTCAGGTCTTTCCATGTATCTGTTAATTAAAGTCTCTCGTTTTCCAGCTGGGCCAACACTAGAGATTAAATCCTGGCAATTGTCGCCAGCGCTGTGAGGATGCAAACAGTGAGAACTCAAGTCCTGAGCAGTTATATCTCCTGCTTGGGCTTTGTTGCGGCACAAGTTAGTCAAGCCAATGGCCATTTTTATTTTTCACACGGCTGGAATTAAACTGCTTGCAAACGGCCCAACATCATACCAACTGAATCCATGCTATCAGTGTTGCAGGCTATTTTTTTTCTTATTTTTTAAATCATTTCATACATATTTGATCTTTAAGACATGTTACCAAATCACTGCAGAGCTAAAAATACAGATTGTTAACAGCTGAGYATTCTCTGCTTCTGGAGAATGGTAAAGAGACAGATTTGTGAAGTTTGGCTGCGGAGGTTGACCTGGCAGCTTGACTCTGGAGGTTGGCCTCAATTGCTTCAAGACATACCTGTGCAGACTTGGCCAGTACAGAAGTGTGAATGCAGTGGAACACCAGAACATTGTTCCTTGTGAGCTACACGTTCAAAACTATGAAGATCAAGAGAGTCATAAGATCTTTCTGGGGTCAGAATATATAACTACCAGAAGAGATTGACTTCAGGGATAAAAAAAAAAAAAAAGTATTAATCAGGAATTTGTACTACTATTTGCAACTAGCACTTGAACCTAGTATATCAATAAACAGCAACTTTAAAGATTTACAGAAACTCTCCAGTATACAGAATAAATAAAACTCTGGTTTGTGCAAAAGTTCACAGACACAAGCCAAATAAAAGCAAGCACCTACTGCCAAGTGGCGAATATTCAAGAGAGCCTGGATGTCAGAACCTCAGCTATTTGTTACCAGTCTTCTTAAATCAAATCAATAGAGTTTGGCATATTCTTTAAGATGTACTCAAATGTGCTGTGTTATTGCTTGTACTATAACAGGTAAACAGAATAACACAGCGGTCTCATCTGCTAGCTAACATGAAGCATCATGACATTTTTCAGGCTGTTACACAGAAAGAAAATTACCCATGTCCTCACGTCCCCCTCCTACAGAACAGATTTATTTAAAAAGAAATCGCTTCTCCAAATTTCCATCTTGACTTAATATCCTTCTGATGCTGCATTTTCTCTAGAAGAGGGAATCAAGCAGTCATTTTTAATTCTTAAAATTTGATAGAGATGGAAACGGTGATTCATTACTTTGTCAGCTCTGTATCAGCTCTTGGATTTGGTACTTTTCCAGTATTCCAGTGAAGTCAAAGACAAGGGAAATCAAAGAAAGTCCTTAACTGTGTTCGAGAATATCACAGTTATTCTCAGCTTGGCATTTATTGAAATACTACTGGCATGAATTCATTGCCTGAAGATGCAACTCACAAGTGGAAATGGGTCAAGGAAGACCCACACTTGATTTGCCAAAGGACTGCTTTGATGAAAAGACAGAAAATGCATTTGATTCATCTTTCATTTCCCCAATGTCAATTCAAGTCCATTGCACCAGGGTAAGTGATTAGGAAGAAGAAGAAAGAAAAAGGAGAGAAAAAAAA
>JAYKAV010003199.1:1404768-1441833 GCA_035582835.1 Phoebastria nigripes
AAAAAAAAAAAAGCCTAACAGCTTTCAGTGTTTCTGCTGAGCTCAAGAAATGCCCGTATTCTGCTGAATGGTACTAACTTTTGGAGACTTTCCATCCACTGAAGACTGTTTCGAAAGCACTTCGACATTTGTAATAATTTCTCCTTCCCTAGCTTGTTTCCATCCCTCGGGCAGATATCCATATTTAGATTACACATACCATGCAATATAATAATCAATGTGATTTTTAAAAATGCTAAGCAAATAGTTTTCTTGATCTCTGCAATATTGGCCGATACCATCACTATGAGTTGTGGCAGCTCCCAGTTACATAGAGCATATTCTAACCAAGGACATAAAGGAAGTATGCAGTTACTGAGATTTATGGTGCAATCATCCAAATTATCTCAACTCAGCTGTGGTAGTCAAACATGATGCATATTGTGAGAAGTGTTGGACTGGCATAACGTGAATAGGTAAGACAAAACAGGCTAAGCCTACATCTACACAATAGGGACTCCTGTTATTGCCCGCAATGTAAATGTAAGTTGGTGGTATTATGAAACTTCAGGAAGTCACCTTCTTTTCCTTCTTCCCTTTTTCCCCCCCCACTCCCCCCACATTTCCCCAGTCAAGCAAACTGAGTTTTTACGTACATACCTCACTAAATAATTTCTCCATACCAATCACAATTTCTATGTTACTGTTTTAAACTTTTTATGGCAATTTCCACACCACACATGGTAACTTAATATGCAGCCCTCAGTGAAGAGGTTCCAGATTCTTGGGATGAAATGGCAGCTCCAGGGAGTTAGACTAAGACCTAACAAAATAACAAGAAATTGGTGAAGGAAGTCCTGAAGTGATTGTGTGCTCCACAGTTCCTTATCAGTCCAGTGGGCTAACCCTCAAAGGCTTCCTTGCTTAAACACAGCATATTACAAGTTTCCATAARAAATTAAAATGTTAGTCTCATAGCTGCATTTCTAATCTCTCTCAGCTTAGTTTCGATACTAGGCTTCCTGGAGTTTACTAACAGCTGAATAATGCAATTAAGAGGAAACAACACCACCTCACGAGTTTATCACCTTTTTCTACACCAAGAGAGATCACAGGTTAAAAGGACAGCTTTCAGTTTAGTTTACCAAACTGTTCAAAGGACTGGAGTGATAGTCATTGCAACCCATTGAAGCGAAAGCAACAAAAGAATGCTTCTTCCAAAATACAAGCTTTATACAGTTAAGTGTCCTGCAGCTATCTGGAATATAACATGGAACTGACAAACTGTTAAACTGATCTTGAAATGCACTAACGTAAGAATATCAGGAAATAGTAAGAACATAAAGAAAATAGAGATTGAATGAATAAATGTAGATAATAATAATAAGATGATCATTCCATCAGGTTAAGATGTACAATTCAATGGCACATCCTTGACCTAGCCACAAAATTCAAAAGTATTTTCAAATATTTATGAATGGTATTCAACAGATAATTGATGATAGGTTTGTACACAGAACAATAAAAAGTTATGAAGAAATCAGCATCAGTGCAGAACATACAACCATAACTCTGAAGAATTTTAGGATTAATGCTAACATTGCCAGAAAAGAACAGTTCTTACCAATGTCAATAACTGAGAAGGTGTCTAAGCATGGACAGCTAACCTAGAACCTTAAAAAGCTTTAATGCTATAACATCTTGTAACAAATATTTTTTTTAAAAAGCATTACTCTTATGGTAATTTCTGTATTTTGGAATGAAACTACTCCTTTTCCCCTGTATTGCAGCATCTCACCTAATTCAGTACCCTGAAATTATCACTCATTCAGATACCCAGCAGATCTGGTAGGTATTATCACCTATACAAAAAGAATTCTGTAAGAAAGTAACATGAGCTATATACCTTACAAAAATTTCCCGATATACAGCTAGCACTATATATAAACAGAGTTCCTATAGTAAATCATAAAGCATCATTTCCTTATGTAGGAGAATCTGAGGATCCCAAGTGCATAATAACGCAAGTACACTTTAGGACAGGTCAGACAGCTTTATTAACTATGATCACAGTGAGAGAACATTCGCACAGCATCTCCCCCTCGGCTCCCCTGTTCTCTCCCAAGTGATTGCAGAGACCCAACCTATATGCTGTTTCAGAGAAGAAAGAAAGAGGGGAAGAAAAATAATCATGTCAATGTTAACAAAGCCAGGTATCCATCCCTGGGAGGGATGGACTCCTTAAGTAGCTTGCTAACTGCCAAGGAATCACAGTAAGTAACATGACCAAATGGAGAGATGCCTCTTGATGGAGTCTACAGGAGTGGCACACCCAGTATTATCTTAGCTCAGAAGCGGGGAGTTGGAAACAATCACAGGCTGTTAGCTTTCAGTCAGAAAGGAATGTTCTTTTAGTAAAGATAGCTTCTTAGCCAGACCTCTCAGTCTTAAATATTAATAACTTTACTACCATACTTATAGAGCCTCCACTTAACATTTTCCTTTCTACCCGTACAACAGTTGGATAACCAAGACATGACATTTCAGACTTTCAGGTTTTAGGTCCATAGCAAGCACTAACTGTGGAGGCTGTAAACATGCATGCAAAATTATTGTAAGCATTAGCATATGAAAAGGACAAGCAGAATGGAACCACAAAGAGGTTATATTTCGAGCTAGTATGGTATAATTGAGAAAGAATTATAATTATACTCACAAAGTATTAATGACAAATAACCACAGATTACTAAATGAGAAGGTAACACGTACATTATTGTTGATGAAGAACATGGGTAAATTATTGGCCAAGGGCAAAAAAAAAAGGGTTACAGCAAGCTGACTACTACATTTGTACATAACATTATCAACTGAAACTGTCTGCCTTCAGAAGGAAGGAGCAGGCATGGAGGGCAACTGCATTTGATAACGAGTCTGATAGAGAGAGGAATAGTCAATCCAAAGCAGGAAGGCAATAAAATTTGGAATGGCTTAAATTGACTTGAAGCATGGGCACACTAAGCATTTCGGCACTGAGAAGTGGAAGGTAATAAGCCTCTGGGGAACAAAAAATTGGATGGGAAATTTATTCTTAAAGGCCATATGTTGCAAAAGTTTGAGCAGGAGTAGAATGTAGCATGGTGGTGGATAAAACTAAATACTCTTGGTACTGTGCTTGAGACTGCTAAAAAGAAAATCAAAAGAATGCAAGATCAAATTTCAGAAGATACTGGAACAAGTTCACCTCTGGTGTGAGCAGGTGAAACTCCCACAAGGAATAGTTGTCTGGTACAACATGACACACTGGCTAAATACAGGCCAAGATGACTTAGGCAAAATTTCAGGACATATGAGAGTCTGTAATGTTACAAAATTACCAGCATGTGTCTATATGAAGACTGCTATTTTCTCCATTTTACTCACGATTCATCAACATTTCATGAGAAATTCTTGGCCTGGACTGTGCAAGGCATTAATTCACAGATCACATAACTTATGCATAGGCTTCCATTCTCTGAGCAGAACATAATTTTTAGAATCAGTTTTTTCACAAGAATGCTTTGAGCAAGCTTTTCATGTGCTCTGTGTAATTCCAAAATTCTTTCCGTGATTATTGATACCACTGGGCTTACTCACTATAATATTTAATGAAAGCAATTAAAAAAGAAAAGGGGGACAGTCTTTTCTGTTTTTCACATCCAGACCTTTTCTCTTCCCTACCATAAACTCTGCAAGGTCTGAAGATGGAATAGGTGGTTTAGGGAAGCACAAGCTTTATCCTTTCTTTCATTTTCTCCTCCAGCACTTGAGAAAACTCCATTCCCATATAGTATTTTTTTTAAATGTTGGGAGCCATATTCTACATCTAGCTCAGATTTGATCTGGCCTACTTCTGTTCATGTCATTTCTCCATGGTTGCGGCTGCACGGCTGTAAGCGTCAAAAGTTTACAAGTGCTTGAAGGACAAAATGGGCTTCTGTTGCTTCTTTTATCACTATTTGGTAGCAATTTGGGCCATGATCTTTAAAATATTCCACTTCAGTTAGTATTTTGGCTACTGAGAGGTGCAGGGAAGAAAAGGAAATAGGGATTTCTTATAATCAGTAAGGCAGCGGAACTGCCATGGAGTTCGATGGGACAAGACAAAGGTGGTACTTTATTTCTGAGGTACTGTCCCTATTAAGTATCAGAGAGCCATCATAAATAAAGGTAACATTAGAGCTTCCCAAAAGGATCACAGCTTTCTATCAACTTCAGTATTTTATGTCTTATCTTTGTGTTCATATTTCCTTTCACTGATATGAGCACATTGCCAAAAGTAATTAGATTTTTATCTACCACTAGCTCCATATAATGCTCCTATTCAATTTAATGGAGTCTACGGTCATTAAAGATATACAGAACTCTCTTGGCCTTGTTCTGCATTTTCCTCAGTTTGATATCTGACCACAAAGACATCAAACTGAGAATAAAAAAAAAAAAAAAAAAAAAAAAAAAAAAAAAAAAAAAAAAAAAAAAAAAAAAAATCAGAGTTCTCATTGCTGATGGTTTCCAAGCCTTGTTGTCACTTTGTTTAATTTCCATTCTGCTTTAGGTAAAAAGATCTTGTTCTGGACTATTTGTGAATATTGGTATAAAGTAACATCAAAGAAACAGTTCAGATTTTCTTTTGATATAAGATTTCCTACACTTCAAGTGACAAAAATATTACACTTTGGCACAATGCATCATACTTTGGAGCACTTTAAGTGTCTCACAGCAATAAGAGGTATTATATATTTTCTCATGAGGAATGGCATGCACAAAGTTGATAATGTAATAGCATTTACTGAACCCAGAAATAAATCCCAATATACAAGCTCTCAAGACAAAGTGGTGTCGTTTTCACCTGTCCCTATAATGTATAATATAAAATGTGATACTATAACTTAAATAATAATTATTATAGATAAAAGGCAAATCCTTTTTTGAGACATCTTTTCTATTATTCAAATAGAGATTATAGAAGTCCAAAACTCAAAAATATGAGACTGATAAAATCAGGATAAATGCCTATGCTCTTTGCGCTTCTCCATATTAAGAATTATATCATAAGGCAAACCCAATATATTTTCTAAAAGTTTTACACAACAAACACAATATGACAAATTCTATCAGGAATTATGGACACTGGAAGCGTTCCACTGAATATTGTGGATTGTAGACTTAGCATTTTGATGTTTTCAGAGATTACTGAAATAGAAATACATTCAAATCCAAAACTTTCGGCTTAAGACAGCCTGAATGAAGCTCAAAGTACAGTAATTATAACTTTGACTAGAACTACCTCGCTGAAAAATATTTAAAACCTGCTACTTGCATACACAATGTTTAGTTATTGATCAAAAATAATCAAACATTGCCAAGAGAGCTAACGTTTATAGGGAGCTCATCTCTTTGGGTAAATTAGCACTATAGACTTTCAGCTGACAAAACTTTTTCCTATCTGATCTATATTGTTATCACACATTTAATCCAAACTGCTTTTTGTACATTCTGTTCACCTCAACAAACCACAGAGGAGATTTAAAGAGTTACCCATTCAGCACATTTCATCTTAACCCTATCATGCTCATTTTATACCTCTAGACAACTTTTTCTAATGTTAACGCAAGAGTATTCTCTAATTCACCCACCTACCTTACCAGATTATTTTATTAATGAAAAGTGGGGTTTTTTCCCTGCTACTTCTCATTCTTACCCTAATTTAAATGTACTGGAAGTGAGCAAGTCAGATTTCTCAGTAACCTTCTGTTTCATTATTAAGATTAGCTATATTTTAACTCATCATCAGACATGGTTCCCTAAGTTCTCTTTTATATCCACATGCAACTTCCTTATTTTTCCCCCATTTTCATTCCTTATGTTGCTTCCACTTAATATGCCCTTTTTTCCCCTGAGCTTACGGTAATTCAGAGCCACAATTCAGTTTTATACATCTGCCATGACTGTGGTAATTGCAACTATACAGGAAAACTGAGACTTGTGATTTCTTTGTATATTCTTGAATGGGATTACTTGCAAATACTAGTCATGTGCTCTCTGGCTTTTTTTTTCTTTTAATATATATACAGCACCGCATTTGTTTTCATTGATTGGTTGGTACAGTGCATGGACATACCATAAACATCTATTTAAAATAACCCTGGGGTAAACATAATCTTTTGCTGATTAAGAAGGCTGCAGGTTTCCTTTGAGGTGAAGGATGCATCAAACTAGATTCATTGTTCATTTAAATCATGGTGATTTGGTAAATGTGTAATACAATCATTTGTTATTAACAATAAATAATACAGAATATTTTGGGCTGCTCACATTCTTTCCGAAGACAAAAAAGTGCTGCWCAAAACTACAGTATCCTCAACAAAATTGTATATGCTCCACAAAATTCTTTTTTGTAGGAAGTACTTCAGTCTCAAGGCGTTTAGACCCATGTCTTCAAAATGCTTCCCTCATGCCTTGGGTGCAATCTGAAGTGCTTTTGCACTACCTTTTAGCAATAATTGGCACCAACAGATCCACTTCAAGACAATGAAAACTATCAGTGTATGGTACTTACCAAAACCCTAGGTCCCTAGGGTTGAATACATACATCTCCAAATATCAACTGATAAAGGACTACCTGACAAAAAAATGTGTCTGCTTTCTAACTCTTTCAGTTAGTCTGATGAAAATGCTATCTGTTTTTAAACATTCTGCCGTTCTAAATCAGCTTATGTTGCCTAAGGTAATGACCTTATAAGAAAGAGACCTTGAGCACCAAAATAAAAGCCTCTACCACTAAACCTAAGGAGACAGCAGCTTTTTCTGCACCAGCGGCATATTGCACTGCACTGTTTTCATTGGTGAGAAACATATAACAAATAGGGCACCTCTGCGTTAGCATTTTAGTGTACATCAGCAGAGCAGATTTGATGTCAATCTGTGAAACATCTCCCTTTACCGCTCTCTCATTCTCACCGCAGAGTGGTTTTGGACTCCTTCTTCAGGTGGAAATAAACCCAAAGTTGTACTCCAGGAGCACACCTAGCAACACGGAACAACCACCTATGTCGTTAGTGTGAAGTAAAGCTTCCTGAAATTCATACAGCATGGACATTAGCTCCTCCATTCCACACAGCTGCTGCCTGCAGTCTGCATCACTTGCTGACATAGACATAGMCATAGTAAACAAGTGGCTATTCTTAATACCTCTGAAAATCAATCCTAGAAGTCTTTTGTTAGGTACCCAGCAACAGAAGTCATTTACCAATTTTGTCTTAAATAACTTGGCTTAACTGTCTGCAGACAAGCTGAAATAGATCTGTACAATCATCATTCCCAGAACAGAACTCTAACCATCAGGTAGAATCTCATTTTTTACTTGAAGATAGCAAAAATTAATTGCTAATGCCAAATTTTGAGAAAAAGGTATCTGTTCTTCGACAGCTTTATCAACAGAGAAAAATCACTACTATAAATGAAGAAGCAATCCAAACAAGTTCTGTTTCCTGAAATAAAGCAACATAGGTAGGTCACAGTGAAAGAAGCAACAAAGTCAATGTCCCAGCCGTTACTCTAGGCATTGTTTGTGAATTACTGTTATAGAATACACTCTAGGTAATAGCCACAATTCAAGATAATTAAAAACCATTCAGTTTCTTCCCTCAAATGAATTTTAATCAAGCTAAAGCATGATGCAGTGGAAGAATCAACTAAATATATGTAATCATTACATTTTTAAATACTTTATTAAGCAGAAGGCATTCAATCTATTAATTAGTGTATTGTCACAGGCAAGTGGAAAGCACAGGTCTTAATCCAAACAGAGTAATTTACAAATGGAGAAATACTGGATTATCACTTGCACAGACATTTTGATGTTGACTTACAGCATTGTTTCCTAAATTCAATGATGTATGGGAAGAAATTAATATTTTAAAATGAAAATGAGCATATTTCATCATAATGTGATACAGATACTCTCTTTGACAGAGACATTATTGGTAATGGCCTCGAGCCAATATCTGGCTGTTATCTTATTTGTACAAGGCTGCACTTGAAAATCACAAACAATACCTGAGAATGCATTATTTTATTCAGTTCAATCATTTTAGTTCCTTCTCCGACATTGGATTTGTGCCGCAGATGCTCACTATGTTTACCAGAAAATTCACAAGGCCTATACAACAACTTAAATCCCATTAAAGCTTCGCATTGGGACTTCAGTGGTGCATCAGCCCTTTACACATGGGTGACTCTCACCATAAATAATGACCCTTTTGAAGCAAGGTCTTCAACTCTAATTAGAAAACATTTTTGTTACTCTCCAAGTGGAAAGCTTCCTGGTGTCTCAATGGTGCATCCGTTTCCCTGCCCAGGACTGCAGCGGCTCTGAAACGTATATGCCTGCCTTCAGCCACAATGTACAGATGGACTGGGTTATAATCCATAGCAAATTTTAAGGTCCTCACTCAAAGAAATGCATGTAGTTCAGAAATGCATGTAGTTTATAATTTGCAGGGGAAATATTCTTTTATTTTTTTTTTTTTTTCTTTTACCAGGCAGGATTCATTGTAAACTGTAGAAATTTTTATGAGGCTGGCTGATTTCTCAGCATCTGTTTTCTGTGCTTCATCCATTCTTAATGGCTTTCTCCCCATATTTACTTTTCAAGCTGATCTCTATATTACGCTCATTGTCTCCCACTTCAAATCTACTGGCAAGAATAAGGGGATATTTTAAGAAATTTTAAGCTTTACACAACTCCCTGACTGAGTCAGATTAGCCTTTCACTTACACAGTCTAAATCAATTCTGTAAAAGCCTCTCCTAGCAAAGCTACAATATCCTTTTCCAGCCATCCCATCCTCTCTCTGTACCATCAACTCACCAAGTGCTGCAAATGCAGTGGAGCAGCTAATTATACTGGAAATTAAAACTAGTAATGTATTCAGAAATTCAATCCAAGAAAGGATATAAGCATGTATATAACACGTATACAGCAGCTGAATTAGCAAGATATTAGAAGTCATGTCAAAAGGAACACAGTCATTTCTTGCCTTTCTGACTCAAATTCAGACTGCAAAACTGTAAATGAACAAGAGTAGGAACAATTTTAAATTAGGAGCCCAGTTTCTCCAGTTGAGGAATAGGTAGTTGTGTATAAATAGAAAGAATGATAATGGCCTTATGTAATATGTCTATAATTGAAGGAAAGGGTATATTCTTATTAGAAAACTTCCACTTTGAGTCATTACTAAATTTCCTTAATATTGTGAAATTCAGATATATACTCTTTGACAAAGGTGAATTCTGGGGAAATTTTTAGAAAGCTGGAATAGCAACTAACCACTGCTTATTTTCTGTAAGGATTTTTATTCCCACAGACCTTTGAAATTATTGGTACTATTGCCAGATGTTATGCTTGTTCCAGCTTGTTTGGAGCTGGAATTTGGGCTCTTTCTATAAGTAATAACTCTGTATTTCTAGATAAACTATTTAATAAGCAGAATATTTTACACGACAGGAACACCATACGCTTTAAAGTTGTTCTCTTTGCACTTGACCCTTGACTTCCAGCAACCTAGAGCTAAGTTTAGCCTTTATCTCTCTGCTTTTGTTCTGTATAGTTTAACATATTAATTATCTTAAGGGGAATTTCAAAAAAGCAAGATCCATGTATATGAGGCAGATGAAGTTCAATGCTTTTGTTTTTCAACACTTTTCGTCTGTCTTTTAAACAGGCCTTTCAAACTGTCTAGGGTTACGTGATGTACATGAAGGAAACTGAGATGTTCACTGAGAAAGAGGACAGAGAGTGGGGTGAGCAGAATCAGCCTAAAGAATCTACTGTTCTCATGGGGAAGAAAAAAAAAAAAAAAAAAGAGAGAGAGAGAGAGACAAAATTACTCTATTACAATGAAAAAATCTACAAGATTTCACTCGATAAAATAAGGAGCGATTGTTGCCATGGTACCAGCAAAATTTCTCCTTCACTTATATGCACACACATGAACCTTTCTTGACAGAATAAAATCATAAATGTGCAAGGTAAAATATTTTCTATTACACTTCTTCACAGTATTTTAAATAGATATTTGCATTATATCTAGATTAAATCATACGGGTAATCATCTCTTGTAGATCTCTTCCAAAGCAAAGCAACAAATATTGTATTGACATTGAAATGCATGTCCTCAGAAGGCACTAGGTAACTCAAGGCACGTAGAAGGGTATATATTGACTTCCGAGCTATTCTCCAGCAAAGACGGATTTCTTAGCAACTGGAAACTCTCTTAACCTGGACAAAGTCATATTCAGCAAATATGCAACTGGCTTAAAGTTTTTATCTGGGATAACTGGATGACTCGGAGTCAAGTTCCTGGGGCTCTGTTCCTCATGTTCCTAGTGTTGTTACCACTCTGTGGCCTAAAATAGGATAATCTTATGTTCCAGTCTATTTGTCTTTATAACACATACGACATTTTGTGCCAATTCCCCCAAGTACTCCGAGCACTTAACAGGAAAAGTTTTATTCAAGAGTTCTTAGACACACAATCGGATAGCTACTCAGTGGCCTAATGTGAAAAGGCACTGCTGGATTTTCATTGCACTTTAAATAGGTAGGTGTCCATTTCATGCACAAAGATTTCACACCAGCCCTTAATGTCCGTACAAGCATTGATTTTATATGATGATATTATACCATCTTGCCCCTACAATTGGTCCTTGCAGATACAGTAAATTTAATGACAGACGTTTTGAAGACAAGAGGGACCACCTACTAGCACTCAAATAATCGATGTTCTTGCACAATGCATGACATGTAACTGTCCCTTATGCTAATTTCTAGATAAGGAAGAAATGTATATTTTCAAAAAGATCACCGATTCACTGAAGATCRCAAATCACTAGAAAAATCACCGATCTCTGAATAAGGTTTTACAATAGCTTTTTTAAGTTTATAAACTCATTTACAAATGTGAGCATAATTTCTACCCGAGTTTTGTCTGACATCAACTTCTAGCTATTAGATCATGCTGCACTTGCAATCAGCTAAAGTCTTTCCCCATGTAATACACAGATGTGATCAAGCCACCTTTTAAAGTTCTCTTTGATAGACTGTGCATTTTTAGGTTTCACCGAAGCAACTTTTGCATCCTTCTGGACAACAGAACTGGCCATAATAGCCCAACACTAATTTCACTAATGCCATACATACAGGTAATATCATTTCCTAATTCCCAAAGGAAAGTTCCTTCTTCATAAACCCTCTCAGCGTGTGTTCTCATAGCTAGAGCTTTGCACAGGGAGTTCATGGTTGGTTGGTTATCCAATATGACCTGAAAGTCTTTTCCAGTGGCAATACTGTCTTGAACACAGTCCCTCAGTCTGGCAATTTGACCTACATTCACTGTTCCTAGATGCATAATATTGCATTTGGTTATGTTGAAGTTGGACTTATTTGAATAGGAAAGCAAGCTATTCTGATCATGCTGTATAATTGGCTTGTCCCCGAGTGGACAAAATTTGAAACTTTACGTTCCCTCCGCAGGATCGGTAGTCRTCTTCTGTAAAGGAGAGACTTCATCCTCCAGTGCTCTCTACTTCGCACTTTTCACACCAGCATGACATTCTTAGAAAAAGTAATGAGAGGGAAGAAAGATTGCAACTTCATATAGTCATACATTTAACCCTTTATTTTGTCGGTTATCAATCCATGCGCCACCATTTCATCTCCCCGGTGCTAAAGCCACCCACTTTGGATGGATGAACCATGCTGCACGCAGATCTAGAACATACATTCACTGCAGYGCCCCATTGCTCTTCCCTTCTTTCAGTAAGCAAGCAACAGTGAAGACAGATGCAGTATTGTGCTTTGCTGCTTTCTTTCTAACATGCTGTGTGCTACAGACTGTCAAGAAAGATTATAAATAGAACAAGCTTCTGTCTCATTACAGTGATTTTAATGAGAATGATAAATGGGTTCAAATAAAATCATTCAGGCTCCAGTGATAAGATCGCTATCTCTTCCAGTGCTGTATCTAACCCAATTTCATGATGTCATTATCTTCCCTGAAATGTAATGGAACTTATGGCAATTTAAAGGATCAATCTTAGTATATTTTCTATATGCTGTGATTTCTCCGGCATAGGAAAACTCCTCTCACTTGATCTTCATTATGACTATACTTTCAGGGATTCCTGCTCACAAATGATAAAATTGCTAGCTACAGATTAACACATACATTGATCTGTGCATGCATAAAACACTTGCCTCTTGGTTGTTGTTTACTCCTAGAAGATCTGAGATCTTCTGTTATGACTTGTACTGAGATGAATAATGTAATTAAACAACACCCAGGAGAGAGAGGAATAAAAAATTCCTGAAGAACAAACTCATTTGTTTTTCAGATTTTCTTTTTTTTTTTTTTTTTAGACTGCCAAACTTTAAGAAGGCTGCCAAAGACTACCTCAGAAGGAGTACAACAACCATCAACACCAAGCTTACAAGTGAAAAATAGATAAATAATCCTGAAACTTCATCATGAACATTTTTCTATCAGAAGGTTAGAGAGAACTGGAAGTTCACTAGTTACGTTATCAGCACAGAGAAGGCATAAGTCAAGGTGAAAGAGCAGAAGGCTAAAACTTCAGCGATGACGAGGTCAAGGCAGATTTTTGCCACAATAAAATTAAAAGCTATTGTTCCCTTTCATCATCCTCCTAGAAACTGTCTGTGTTGCTTTATGTTTTTCCTGGTCCCATCTAAGAAAAAAGAGGTAGAGTAGATCTGCAAGACTATGTTGTCATCTTCCAACAACCAGAGTACTCATACAGCTTTGTGAATCCTTGAGATTATCGACTGTTTTGATACATCTGATGTTTTCACTCATAGTTCTTTGTGCAAATGTTTATCTGAGCACATACAAGGAGTCTGAAAAGTCACAAAATACATCTTTTTCATGCGTCTCTTTGGGGGCCTGGTTTATGATTCTTTCTGAAAGAGGTGGGCTATGCAACACTGCTGGCAAAATGCTGTTTCACTGAGGGTTTTGTACAACATCCTTGCAGTCTTGGTAAATGCCAGAAACTGTTCCAAAAGTAAACAGAGCCTTACAGATTTTCATTGAAACTAGCAATGAACAAATGCTAGTGCCATCAACAGTTATCTGAGTATTTCACCTAATATGTTCCATGTCATTGCTAAACCCTAGCAAGGGAGCTAGAACGTCTCTTTTTCCCCTCTTCTCTCTTCCTGTGCCTGCATTGGGTTTGCGTGGCAAGGTTTTGGTAGCGGGGGGGCTACAGGGGTGGCTTCTATGAGAAGCTGCTAGAAGCTTCCCCTGTGTCCCATAGAGCCAATGCCAGCCAGCTCCAAGACGGACCCGCCGCTGGCCAAGGCCGAGCCCATCAGCGACGGTGGTAGCGCCTCTGTGGTAACATATTTAAGAAGAGGGGAAAAAAARCTGCGCAACTGCAACCAGAGAGAGGARTGAGAGACACAACTCTGCAGACACCAAGGTCAGTGAAGAAGGAGGGGGAGGAGGTGCTCCAGGCGCCAGAGCAGAAATTCCCCTGCAGCCCATGGAGAAGACCATGGTGAGGCAGGCTGTGCCCTTGCCCACGGGGGTCCATGGTGGAGCAGATACCCACCTGCAGCCYATGGAGGACCCCACAGCAGAGCACATGGATGCCCGAAGGAGGCTGTGACCCCGTGGGAAGCCTGTGCTGAAGCAGGCTCCTGGCAGGACCTGTGACCCATGGAGAGACAGAAGCCCATGCTGGAGCAGGTTTGCTGCAGGGCTTGTGACCCCGTGGGGGACCCACGCTGGAGCAGCCTGTTCCTGAAGRACKGCACCCCGTGGAAGGGACCCACGCTGGAGCAGGGGACRAGTATGAGGAGTCCTSCYCRTRAGGAGGAAGGAGCAGCAGAGACAAYGTGTGATGAACTGACCGCAACCCCCATTCCCCATCCCCCTGCAATGCTCGGCAGGAGGAGGTAGAGAAATCGGGAGTGAAGTTGAGCCCAGGAAGAAGGGAGGGGTGGGGGGAAGGTGTTTTTAAGATTTGGTTTTGTTTTCTCATTACCCTACTCCGATTTGATTGGTAATAAATTAAACTAATTTCCCCAAGTTGAGTCGTTTTGCTCGTGACGGTAATTGCTGAGTGATCTCCCCCTGTCCTTATCTTGACCCAYGAGCCTTTCGTTATATTTTCTCTCCCCTGTCCAGCTGAGGAGGGGAGTGATAGAGCGGCTTTGGTGGGCATCGGGTGTCCAGCCAGGGTCAACCCGCCACACAGGCTTACACTTTCCTGCTGAAAATCTAACTGGTTTAAGGTGATGGCAAGTATATTGTTTCTTGTTGTATACAAAGACGATCTTTCCAGACTTAACACCTTATCCACTGCTGACTATTAGTAGAGACAATGAGACTCAATAACATAGTTGTCCCTTTAGTCCTGTGTTCTTACGGCTCTCAAACCTTAACTGTTGGGTCTTAATTCTTACGTGCTAGTAAAGTTTTCCAGCAATACAACAGCTCTGTGTACTTAACACTTGATATGACTTTTTGGCATAGTAAATTTTGTTCTCTTCCCCTCTTCTTCCTGTTATGTTTGTCAGTCTCATTAGCCAAAACACACAGAAAGATATACAGTTAAAAATGGCTATTTTTGCTGACCTTGTGGGCTAAACACTAGCCTTAAACATAAGCCTGAGTGTTTAGTGCAATATTTACCCAGCCCTTTGTTCTCTGCGGAATGAAGAAGTCTGTACTGTGCATTGATATTTGGATGAGATTCCCATCTGCTGACTTATTTAAATATAAAATAAGAAAACAAACAACATTAACAAAAACCTTCCAATTTGAGTCCCCATTAAGCACCAAGTTTTYAAAAGCACTCCCTTTAAGTCAAAAATGTCACTGCCTTTTTTATTAGGGCTGAAATCATGGAATGAAAATACCTCCTCTTCTCTGCGCTCCAGGAAGGCCCTCAAGCCCATCCAGAGATGGCTAATAATTCCTGCATGTATCATGTATGCATGGAAGTGCTTCAGGATGCAAAGTGCTATATAAATGTAAGCTGCTATTAATTATGGCACTCGACGGAACATTCAGATAACTTAGTTTTTCAAACCGAACCTACATTAACGTTGCTGCATGTTCTAAATTTCATTTTCTCCACACCTTTTAAGTTGCCACTCTGTCATCAAAGAAATACAAATTCACTATTCCAACACACCTCTAAACCTAGATATACTCTCCCAGCTGATTCAACTGCAACAATTGTCTAATATATATTATTCCTAAAGCTCAGCTGAGGCTGATGTGAGGCAAAGACTCAGAAAGAAAGACGAGAAAAAATGAGTTTGTTTTACATCTACATAGAAATATATACATTTTACAACGTGGGAGCAAGAGTACTGAGGAGGGAGATCAAGAGTGAAGCTGCCACACACAGATTTTCCTCAGATTTCCAAGAGATTATGTTAAAATGTAGCAATTAAAAGGGAGGCAGGGGATGATAAGGATTATAATCAAATTTGTTCTTCTGGAACATCTTCAAGCCAGTGTTCTCAAATCATTTCATTAAAGAATCAGATCTTATATGACATAACATAAGTTTCCTAAGGGATTAAAAGATATTTTCACCCATCACCAGGATGACCACCTGGTGTTTAACCAGCAGTTAATGCTACCCAAAAGTAGTATTAGGCTTTCTGAATGCAGGAGGCTATACAACTGTTTAGTTTCTATGATCCACAGCAGAGAAGTGATTTTGACTCCCAGGTGTTTTTTGATGATCCTAACATAGCAGTAACCTCATCATTTGATGGTCTGCATCTCTCTTCAGCACTGCAAGTTCTCTCTTTGAATGCAAGCCTTATCACTCTTATCAAAATTAGCTTGCTGGAATATATTTAGTATGGGGCTATCCTTTAAATGCTTTAGAGATAAATCTGAAGAACTCAATTTGTTAACTTGAGCATCTTGCTAGAACCACGTGACTGCTATAAACTTTTATATGACCTACAGTCATACCGAGATGTACATCTTCCATGCCAAATTTCCATTTGCTAGGAAACCTGCTCAATCTGGACCTTTCATGTCACAAACAGCRGGCTGCTGGCAGAATGCTTTCTACAAGGTCTTGTTCCATTTTTGATTTGGGCCAAGTGGAAATTATATCGTGTTATTAGACTTTCAGACTGAATAGATATTTTTTCACATGCTGAGACAAGTGGCAATTCTGTGTATGGTTGAATGACTGATTACATTAATGCTTCAGAGATTTAAACTGCATCGTTACCGTGCATCACAGTACTAGGAACCCAGGCTGAGGAAATCGTCTTTTACCTACAGTAGGATCCACTCACGCCCTAGGAAACTGTTTCACCCAATGTTCATCTCGGAGAGGTAAGAAAGAGAAGGAAGGCATCACCTATTGAATTAACAGTAATTATCCAGCTACTGGTAGTTCCTGCTGTCATCACTCTGAATAAGGAAGCAATTTGATTTTCTCATGTAGAAAGATATGACGGGCTTCCAAAAGAAGGCACTATGGCTGAAGTCTCACAGAATCTCTGTAGACAATAACGTGACTATTCCAGATCAAATGCTGGGGAAGATACCCTCGGTATGCAAAACCTCTAGATTTATATGTCTGTGTTAAAGGACACTCAAATACCCCTACGAAGAAAACAGAATGAGTGAATGAGCAGTCACAGGCTACCTATAAAATTATCTATGGAGACTGGAAATGTCARAACACAGTACCCCACATGATGCCTGTTTACTAGGCAATAGTAGGATATTGAGATTCCTCACCCCTGAGCCTTAAAAAAACAAACAAACAAACAAAAAGTAAGGGCTGTGTTGCAGCAATCCAGGGTTGTGCTTTCATAGAGTGGATATGAAGGTGAGYGTAAAATGCTCTGACAAGAGAAAAAGACACAGAGATATGCTGAAGAACTGCTGGGAGAGCACTGGGGGACTGCAGAGGGTAGAAAGTGCCAATGTTGATTCCGTGTTGTGTACACTGTCTTCAGGAAGGTAGACCCTAAAATGAACTATCCCAAGAACGTCCCACTTCCATCTCAGAGAGTCGATTTGTCTGGGAATAAGAGGCAATTTAAGCAATTTGGACTAGGAGCAAACTGGGATCCACATTATTGACACTAGAAATACTCAAAATCTGTAGCTGGGCAGGATCAGTAAGAACACTGGGTTTCCCCAGCACAGAGAAAAGGACTACAGGTAGGTAGGACAGACCACCATGGAGCAGCTCCAGACTTCTCTTTGAGAAGTCACTGCTTCTTTAAAATGGAAGCTATCACCTTCCCTCTTTTACACTTCTCTTTGGGAAGGCAACTCATGCAACTGCAGGGTTTCCTTCCCAATACATATCCAGACAACACAAGAGCAAAAAATGGAAAAGCATTTCATATCTCATACCAGCTCCGTGGAATCTTCCTATCTTGCTTGGTGTGGCTGCTACAGTGACTTAATTGTTTTCTGTGTTATTTTTCCATCTGCTGTCTTAGAAATTACACTTTGGTTTTAGACTGATGGATACTTCATTGTAAGAAAGTAAGTAATTTAGAATTGGAGATTCGAAACCAAACCAAATGCTGACGGTGCCATTCAGGTCAAACTTCGGGACCAAACCCTGCCCAGCAGAGTCACAACTCTGCCTCGCTGTTATCTCCCCACAAGTCATGCCTGCCCGAGCCTTATCCTGGCTCTGACAGCATTTGCCTGCTCTTTAAGCATGCAACATCAGAACTGCAGGGCACAGAGGAAAAGAACCAAAAAAATCCATCATTCATGCTTTACCAAATGACTAATCTAAGGGGGTTTTAAATTTTTGTCCTCTAATATTTTCCAAATCCACCTGAAGCAAATGAAAAATGGATATTACTTATTGGCCTCCAAATTACCTTACTTTGAATTAATACAAGATGCAGAAACAAGATTATTGACTCGTAACTATTTCTTAATGGGATGAAAAACAGTGGATTTCTCAAAGTGTAAGTCAAGGTTCAGAAAATTCCTTCCCTGAACACTTCTGTTAAGAATAAATTATTTCTCTTCCTACTTASGAGGACGATTCATTTTGCAGCCCAGACTAGCAGAACTTTTAATTCGCTGGGTAGCAGTCTATGCTTTTACAGTTAAAGAACACTTTTTGTTTCTTCCCTTTTGGCCAACATCGATGAATTGCAAAAATCACCTTGTTATCTGTGTTAATCTGCTCTCACACAAAATTACAATTCAGACATCTACAACATTCTCTAGATAAAAAGCTTCTGCAATTCAGGATGTTGTCTGTCCTTCTCAAAAGTCAGAGAACGTGGTGTTCTCCTTCAGTCTAAATGCCATAGATGATTCAGATTCAGTTCTGATTAGAGCCTGTGGATTGGAAGCTGCAGATAAAGACTAAGAGATGGAGTTTTACTATGTGCATAGTTTGGGTGGGCACAGCTCTGTTAAATAACTTAGCGAAAGTCTGACAGTGAGGAACACCTGTACTCCAGAAAAACCCTCATAACAACAGTTTTCTACTACAATTGTTTAGCAAGTTTTACCTAAAGCTGAACTACTCCACCCAAACACCCAAAGCAGTGACTTTTTGTTGTTCTACCAGTAACTGCTGCAGTAAAGGGTATAAATTTCATCATACTAGCATTCCCTGCTTTAATTTTGCACAGGATTAGTTTGTTTTTCTTCTTAAACTCTCTAAGATTCTATGGGGCTTTAATGAGTAACTAAAAAAGATCCAGACTTGTTAAGCCTCTGACAGATGTTCTTTAATAATATCATCATTCTTGGTCTTTTCAGAGACTAGACAATTGGGATTATATTTTGTGGTCTGGTATGCAATCTTTATTAGAATTTAACTATTTCATTAGCTTGTCTTATGAAGACGCTGTGTTGATGGCTGCTATTCCAACTTAATTGTTGCTGATTATGTTTTTCATTTTTACAAGCATAGCCACACTGCCTGTATCCAGTATATCACCTGTGTTTACTTTTTAGGGAGATAACAAAGCTGACCAAACAGTGTCATTCTGTAGATGAAATGGTGTCGCCCAGTAGGTTTTTATTGCTGTATACACTATGATAGCATAATGCCCTTCCTTTGGATACATCAATCATCTTCACCTCTTCTTCCTTTACACTAGCATACTGTTGTCTGTTCAGAAATAGGAGTAATTTCCCTTTCTGATAGCACAAGCATCGCATTCAGTTGTATCTCACAAAAATAAGTCTGTAAGTTTGGGGGGAAAGTGTGGCAGACACACTTGATAAAGCCAAGTATACCAAGATGGCAAAGATGAAAAGACATGTAGCTAGATATCCTACTCTAATATTTTTACCAGACCCTAAATTTCTTTTCCCAAGGAAAAAACTCAATGTTTTTGAGATGGCTTTAAGAAAACGAAGACAATGTAAATATCTATTGTTGTTCCTTCCTGGCAGAGCAACGAAACTTTCTGGCCACACTTACACTATCTCATGTAAATCACACAGCCCTCCAAATGGGACAATTCAGCCAAAAAGCACACTTCAGATATTAGCACCAGCTATTTATGTGTTGACTTTATCAGCACCTACAACTAAGACCATTATGGAATACTTCCACGTAACTTATCTGTAGCCAGTAGAGTAAGGATACCTACTAGAAAAATGTTCTATAACGCTATTACCTTAAGTAGCCCAAGTTGCTTACCTGTCTCCCCAGATTCCTCAGTAATTGCCTGGTAAAGCTCCCTTTCTGGAAACGTTGTTGCCGTAACAGCACAAACCTCTCACAGATTTCCTTCTCAAGAGTCCCACTACCTTTTTCATTCCTTCTGAATAGCGAAAAAAATTTCTCTAATGACATTTAAGAGGAGTATTTTTGAAAAATTATTCTGCCTTTACATATTTACCTTAATAAAGTTAAAAGAGCCACAAATCTTTGATCGCTTATAAATATGGCTCACATAGCATATTTTTGTTTTACTAGTATAGCGTGGTGCATGGGGGGGCCACTTTACTTACTTATTTGTTTATTTACTTCAGCTCAGTACTAACTCTCTAGCCTGTTTTTGCAGTAATTGCAGCTGACTCCAAGCTATTGCTTATAAGGTTCACCAGGAGGAYACTTCCCACCCCAGAATCCAACCAGGTTTTCTCATTAATCAAAGTCCTTGAGAGCTGAATGTTTCCTGTTCCCTAATCACATCTGTGAATGCTGCATTAGGAAATCTTTTTTGCCAGCTTTAACCACTTCTCCTTTTGAATTGGACCAAAAACATTACATTTAACCACATATTTTTTACAGAACTTCAAATCCATTTAATGGAAAGAGGGAATAATTTTCCTATTTCTCTTTCTATTTCTCTCTCTTCTCCATGTTGTGTGAAGTGGTCATACAGCCATGTCTTTACCAACCTCAGTCAGCTGCACTTTTTTGTCCACTTAAGTGCTGTTTCCTATTTCCATATTTTGCTGCTATCTTTTATTTTCTTTCCTTCCTTCTCCTTCAGGTTTCTTCAACAGAGATAAGGTAGAAAAGGGTCAAAGCTCAGCATAAGGCTATGTTTGCATTTACAAGTTGTGCAACACAACAGCAACATATCTGTAGAGCGACACAATTCTTGCTGGAGAACTGACATCCACACTATACAAGTTTCAGGAGTTTTACTTCAGAGGAACTCTAACCTGAATACCCATTAACAACTAGAGTACGTTAGGTGCAATTCTTGAATACATCTACCGCTTTAATTTCATCGGACAGGAAACCAGTCTGTGTGTTCAGAGATTACCCCATGATACAAAACACAGCATGGTAAAAGGAGAGGTTATTGGGGGATTTGCTTTAAAAACAGACTCCTGAGCTAAGTTGTTCATGTGGACATACCCTAAGTCAATGAGTCCAAAGTAATGCAAATCCTAAAGTTACAATTTTCATACAGTCAAACTTCAGCAAAAAACACACTTAAAGGATGCTGGACCTCAGTTATTGAATAGTAACATAAAGCATTTATCCAGGAGACAAGAAACCTGAGTACGCTTACGACTTCAACAGGAGGGACTTCAGTCAATATCTACTGCCACACAGAGTACATAATCGCTGGCTAATGCAGTAAGATGGAAAAAAGCATACTTGATCCCTTCCATAGAAGATGAACTACTGTGAGGCCAAAAATTCAAGCTTCAGAGGACCAAAACAAATGTAGACTAGAAGATAGGTCAGTTAGCTAGGAAGAAAATCAAAAGGCTTGCATTTTGTTCCCACAATTGTTTGTGTATTTTAAATTGCCCAGTCACCAGCTAAAGAAAACAGAAACCATACTATGAGCAAGCTTCAAATTCAGTTAAAGTATACAGTTCCCCATCTGACAGAAAGTAGTAAATTGTRTATCAACCTTGAAGCAAACCTTGTACCTGAAGGACACTTGTGCATGCCACTCAGAGACTTAAGACAGAATTGGGGAACCTTTGCACTTCGCTTTTGGACCACAGCAGAGCAAGGCAGGCGTCCCAGGCATCCACCTCTCTCTTTGATTTTTGCAAACATGTTAGTGTTTATGTTCAAAAATCTCAAGAATGCTACAATTCAGAAAGTAGGTATTTCTAGGTTTTTAAGGGTATTGGAAAATGAGTTACATAGACTGCTTCTTAGACGTGGACATCTAAATTCCATCTATGTCCTACAGATTAAAAAAAAAAAAGAGGTATTTTCGGCTCCTCCCCTGTGACATTTTTGGGGTGATCTGCACTTGCTTAATTCAGCAACTTGCTCAGCTCAGTAGGGAAGTAGGGACTGAGTGATTAGTATCATTGCTGCTGAAACATCATCCTTTACATTCTTCCCTCCTCCCCGTTTTTCTTTCTTACACTGAGAAGCCATCAGTTTCTCACATTCTCTGCTTTCAGCTTTCTTTACAGCTGAAAGGCCCTGTGACTCAAGAGAAGGCTTATAATGTCTGTCTCATTATGAGTCCTAATGGTGAAAAGTAAATTGCAGAGAAGCTAGCAAACAAGAGAGGTCTTGATATTAGCTTTAATTTTAAAAGAACTAACTCTTCTAATAATGGAGCGTATTAATTAGCAAGGATCCTTAAAAACATGAGGAAGTAAAATTTTTATGAATACTCTTTTTAATGGCAAACATTTTTCTTCAGGGTAAAATGCTGGACTGCAGCATTTCATTACTGTATGAAATCAGAATTTCATACAGTAAAACAAACACAAATATGAGCTTAGGAGGAATTCATTGTCAGGCGTATTTGAAAAGGATTGCAGGCACCCAGGGAATGTTTCTGTTTGTTGGTTTAAAAGGCCTTTTAATCTGCATCCAATTTCCTCCTAAATCTTAAAGCATTTCAGCGCAGTCTTTTCACACAATGTAGAGTGTGATGCATGCCTTGCACATAATTTTACCCTGGCTTAGGCTCCGAACTAGCTGCTAGTGGTAATGGAATATGGAGCTGTCATGTGTTCTGCTATTTCGAACTTTAACTAGGAGATGAGAGACTGAAAATAGTTACTCTTTTGACTCTCTTTGGTCTGTGTCGCTGGAGTTTGAGTTTCTCCTTTAATATCGGAGAAAATCCTGTGAAGTATCACCATCTGCCCTGTCTTCATACTCTCCCCTGAACACCCGCTGTTGGCTACTGTCAGAGACAAGATGCTGCACTGGCTGGATCCGACAATGGCTGCTGTTATGTTTTTTATGCTTTTCTGAAGTTTTAGTAGATCATAACTACCTCACATTGTCACAGTCACCCTTAAATTATACCTTTGGTTGATCTCAGTAGAAAGGCCAAAGCCTGATATTCTTCCCACCATAAGCAATGCAATTGGTCYTGTTGCCTTCAATGAAAGTTGCATTAGGTTTTAACACAGAAAATTGTAGACTGAAGAACGTAAAGTGTTTTCTCCTTCTCCAAGGTTATCTTTTGGATTAGATTCAGGTTTTTCAGAGTACAATAATCTCCTTCTGTTTTCAACCACCCAAGAGGAACAGAAGAATACTGGTGCTAGTCATATGAGCAAATAGTCCTCGTGTATCAACATCATTCCTGAGAGGCCGGCACAGAGATCAGCGCATAGCTTCTGTGTCAGCTSTACTACCATAAGACACGGGCAGCCAAAAAAACCTGCAGGAATATATACCTTCCTGGGTAAGAAGAAAACATCATTAACCAAACCTAGGTCTACATATTGAAGTTATATTGCTATCAGTTGGACTCATACATATAGATCCAAGGGCAGAATAAAGATGTTAGCTAGCATTTCACTGTAGAGCTGCAATTATTCACATTGTTTTTCTCAAAATAATTTTAGATTAACATACTGTAAAACTGTTAGTGAGTAGGGTAAATTCTACTTTCCAGCTGAAACGATTCCAGACTAAGATGCTTCCTGATGAATACATAAGCTAGTTCTGCAGTCAATGAAACTATGACATGATGTTGAAATATCAACCCAGAGTCTTTTGGACAGCATGCAGAAGAAATGCAACGGGTTATTTACTTGGTGTTCAATATTCTTTTGTTATGGAGGTAATTTTGTATTTCTTTCCAATTAGAGGGAAAGGTTCACACAAAGTCCAATCTGTGTTTAGATTACATTATCTACATGTTCACAGGCTTTTTTGCCATTTATGATGTTAACTGCAAGTGTCAAGGATCCCAGGCTCTGGCATTCATCATGAGTCAGCACACAAGAGACTAGTTTCTGAACTCAGCTGTACAGTACAAATCCAAAGGCATACTATTACCTGTCTCAAAAACAAAACTTTCCCATAATATGGAATCAGCAGCCTTTGTTCACCAGTCTTTGCCAAAATCTCTTAATCTGGCACTCAAAATGATCAGCTGGCAGAAAATAGCATAACTCCAGTGGTGTACACAAAACATCAGCTGGGGCTTAGGGCAAATCTTGGTCCTAGTGAAGTTAATGGCAGAACTCCCACTGATCACAATGGGACCTGAGACAGAATGTGACAGCTGCATATAAACCAGGGCAGACTGGTAACAGCCTTTCAGCTCATTGTATTTCCTTGGAAACACACAGAGGCTTTCACAAGTCCTTTTGTCCACTCCAGCAACTTAAAGGAGATTTAAAATTACTTCAAGGCTAATGCTGAGCAGTACAGATACAACTGATTTTTAGTTCTCTGCCGAATAAGAAAAATAAAAATGAAATGTTGTTTCAAGACTCTCTCAGATGAGTATTTCATGAACTTTCTAGACAATTAAAATTCTAAAAATTACTAGCCAGGCCAAAATCTGTTCAATTTAAAATGTTTTGCAATGCAGTTTAAAAATAAAGAAAAACATTCTGACCATTCAGTTAAACAAAAAAGTAATTTTGAATTTAAAATCTACTAAAATATTTTTTATAACAGCATGAGCTAACTGGAACAATGCTTACAGAAGTTGTTGAAAGTTCATTTCCCCAACAATAGTTTTGGTCAAAAAAATCCTAGCTCATTTTTTGAAGATGTGACCTTTGGATAGCATGAGGCTGGCAGAACAGGTCACAAGCTGCTTCTGGACTCCTTCTCAAAACAAGTGGCTTGTGGTGATCTAAAAACATCTCAAGACAAAGGAGAAGTGGGTTTAGTAACCCTAGCTGACAGAATTGCTCCTCCCGTCATGCAAGCTACTGTACCCTAAACGGAGGGGCAGTTCAGGACTCCGGGGACAAAACAGAGATTGAAAATGGATTTGCCTTCAACCAGGCTTGTTAAGTGCTTACCCCTCTATTGCACTTGCATAGAGCAATGTTCAGAATTTCCTCCTTGTCCTTTGATTTTTCTGCTGGCAAAGTAGTTTAGTACCGCTATACTGAGTCCCACCACTCTGTAGGGTTACCTAATTATGCATACGAAAAATGAATGTTACCTTCTTTTCCTACTGTATCTTTGCCTTTATAGCCCATATCACAGGTGTTTATTCAGCAGGAAGAATAAGGTCAGGGTCTTCTATTTTTCTTTGAAGAGGGTAACACAAAGCTATCCTGTTTTTTCTTGATTTAATTACCGATTCTGTGAGGAAAGCTCTCACACAGGTTCTATTACTGTTATTTTGCTTCAGTTGCTACTTGGGGCCATTGTACTGTCTGTTTCAGATATGCCTCCAGGCAGTTTTGGCCTGCTGAGATCTTTTTTTGACACCCTGAGAACTACCGATGAGTTTTCATACCCCTGCGGCAATGCAACCTGTCTCCTTGGCAGCTAAAAATGACACCGCACTGGTTGGACTGCTCTCCGGCATGGTTCATGTATTCTCTTCTTGGCACGTAATTTTCAACAGGTGTAATCATGCTCTAAGAGGTCCCTGGTAGCAGCCTGTACTATAGTAATTGCTTAAAGGAGCTGCTCTTTTAGAAGAAATGAYGCTTGCATTGTCATGCAGGCTGCTGATCATTGCCTGGCACCTCTGCCCTCAAGGCAACAGTCCAAACAACTTGTGAGAAGGCACTTTGCCATCTCAGCAGATGGACATGAGCATAAGCAGCTTAGGGACTATGTCTGCGTATCAAGCATAGGCACTGAGGGCATGATTCCTAGCCAAGAATGCTGCAACTGCTGTTTATCTTCTGCTCACCAACCAAGAGTTGTTTATCTTCCGCTTAGCAACCAAGAGTTCAGGGAATATGTCATTGCTAATTAAGACCTGGGCTGGACTCAGTTTCAAAAGTATAAAATACGACTGTGCAAAACAAGCGTCCGTCTGGCTTGAATCGAGCACCAAGTCCTAAGAGGGGCCAAGGGAGTTATCAGGATGAAATCTGCACCGGGGCTGACCAAAATGCAGGAAACGAAACCTCAAAACGTTGCCATTTCATCAGATTCAGGAAAAGAGTAAGGGAAGGGTCAACGGCAAAATCACTGTTAATATATGGGTGGATTTATATTTACTCAAAAGAAAAAGTAAAACTTGGCATAATAAAGGTATGTAGTTGCAATGGGACAAAATTTAGGCCCAATATGAGAAAAAATCCTGATTGTAAATTGCATGAATTTACAGAATAATTTCAGAAAGGAAGGCTTAGAGGCATTTTTGTTTGGCAATTGTACCTGAAAGAAAAAACTTTTCAAAATAAGAAGACAATACTGTATTCACTGTGAGAAAACCCACATGACCTAAGGGATCTTTTCCTCTCTCAGTTCCATGAGTCAGGTAAGATTATGTTACCTGAGGTACAGTGGTACCACAAGTCCTACAATGCCTTTAAAAGCCTGAACTAGAATTAAGTAGTTCAGAGGCCTTGTCCTTGTACAGAAAAGAAATGAAGCAGAAGATTAGGCAATATATTATTTAAACCATGACGTGACATGCTTCTGCCCGTTGGAGACAACTGCAATATCAGATGACAGGATCAAGGACGTGCTGAAAATATATTGGAAATATGTGAAAACTGAATTTTGATCTTGCCATTGTTATCTGAGTTTCAGGCCAAATAATCATGAAGTATCATAAAATCTGCCCCCCCCCCCCCCCCTACAATTTTAGTATCAAAAATGGTTATTAATTAGGGTAGTAAGAAAAGAGGTCAAGCATTCGCTTTTCTGATAAAAAAGAAATTATAAATAGATAGAAGGAAAGCAAGTGAATAAAAATGCAAAACTAAAACTGAAAGGGATTCACTGCATGATACTTTCCTGAATGCTTGAAATGCAGCACCCTAAAAGGAAAAGCTGGCCCAAAAGGTAAAAAGCCTGACACAAAAAAATCATGAACCAGGCACAGCAGATAATGTATCTAATGATACAACTAGATAAATTATATCACTTCAGACTGTTCTCCAGCCCTATGCAAAAAGACAGATGGGACTCGATTGTCATCACCAAAATGTCTTTCCACAGTTCTACCAGCTTTCAAAAAGAGTGTAGTCTTGACAGCTACTTTCATTATCACTACGCTTGTATCTATATCAATATTTGAATTTATATATTTACACTTCTGTCAGAGGACCTTCATCTATAAGAAGAAAATTTAGGAGAAAATATCTTTGGCAGTTTCATAAAAATGTTGCAAGGCCACCTCAACCCCTTGCATTGTTTCATGTGATAATGCAAATATTTTGGGATACAAAGTAAATGAGAAGAAATCTGCAGTTTTGCCCTTCACTGTCTGTTACCGTGCGCTTTTTCCTACCATAACTATTTAAAGTCTAACTCAGAGCACAGTGAGGTTAGAATTTGCTCAATGAAATAACCTTTTCTTATTTATCACACCTCAAGTCACCCAGTTTTCATTTGAATATCCTGATGACCTAAACAGTCACGTATGAATGTCAGTTGAACTATTACAACTCATTTTCTCATACTGCTTTGCAGTGCAGCCAGAGCCCCCCCGACACCAACAAAGTCAATTAAATGGATATTCTTTGCTTACTTACAAGATGTAGGTCAGCTATCAGGTTGAAGATGACGCACTGGCCTTATCCTATCTGCTACCTGGCAGAATATCTAATTTTGGGAGGGTTGGTTTGGAAAAAATGTAGAAAATGGGATGCTCTCCATCACAAATCACAAGTACAGGGTACCGTGACTGGGTTTTGTAAGGTTGGAGGATGAGCACTGGGCAGCACCTGAAGAGTTTTAGGGAAAACAAAAACCTGAAGAAAGTAACCAGTAGTTGAACAGCAACCAGTGCTAGATAGCACACAGACAATGAAAATGTGTGCTACTAAAGTAGTGCTGTTTTCTTCTGTTTTACCTTTAGCTGTTTTCTCCTCTTCCATGGTATCAAAGCCGAAGCTAACAAGGAGAGTAAGCACCTGCAAGTCAGGCATTCCACAGTCAAACTTGCACTTGCAAGTGTCCGGCTCTCCAAAAGGTCTCCAGATACCTGCCCGAGGTGCCACTGCTCCACAAGCAGTGCACAAGGAGGGTGCAGTACCTCAAAATGGGCATCCAAAGACGCTTAAAATGCATATGTGGTACTAAAGCTAGACACTGGCATTATGGTTGTTCTAAAGGTAATTCAGTCCTCCTTCTCGTCTCCAGCTTCTTGTTTTCTATGTTCACTTTCTCACAAATTCACACACTTCCCTTCTGAGGCTTGCTCTAGCTATTCACCTCCTCTTCCATTTCACCAGCCCTCCTCTAGCATAACCATCCAGACTGTCTATTTCTATCCTGCATAAAAATTCTTGCACACCCAAGCTCCAGCAAAAGAGCTCTTGCACACCAGCTCTCACCTGGGACTCTTATTGCCTACCTGGAGATCAAGAGAGCTAAACTCCTGCCAACTTGCTCTGAAGAGGACTTGTATGGCCTCCCATCACTAACCTCAGGCCTTGTGTCCCCATTCACAAAGAGATTTCTTGGAAAATTGCCTTTTTTCTTGTGTAAACTGTTTTCTCACAGTCCAGCTTCATTGCTACCTTACCTCACCGGGTAAGCAGAGATCTGCCAGCGGTGGTGGTGCAGCCAGTGCACAGCCAGGCAGGCTGGAGAGGGACAGGAGAGACTGACCATCCTCACCCAGCTGCTGCCACAAGGATAGGGCATGCTGGAGCCTTGGGTCCTCCTCATGCCTTCTTCCTCCAGAATGATTAGCCCACAGTAACTAGTGCACACTTTTCACATGGTTACCAGGGAGAGAGACAGAGGAAAAAGGGAAAGGTAGAGTCAATGATCTTTCCTTGGGCCCCCTCACGCTCCTGAGAAATGTATTTCAAGAATTTATTCTGTGCCGTGGGGGAAGGCGGGGGAGGAGGCACTTTTTGAAAGCAGCTGTTTTAGGAAACACTAAGGATGCGTTTGAAATGTGACCGTGACCTATACTGTGCTTCACATTTTGCAGGAAAATGCTTTTAACTACTGCAGATCCACAGCTTTTAGCCCTTTCCTGAAAGAAGGGGTCTGTGATCTGTCTTTGAAATAGCTAAGCAGGGACTATTCTTTTCCTTTTAAAACACAGTTGAAAGGGGAGATGATGAAACAGCATTGAATAAAATATGAATCCTGGAGCAGAACTCAAGCTATCCATCTATCATGTAGTGCCCTACCCGTGAAGCTATGTTTGTACTCCTATTATCTTACTGGCCCAGTGAATCTTGAGTTCATTTCTATACAACAACCCAGATTCAACAGGATGGCTGAAGAGCACCGCCCTTTATGTACATATATACCCCATTAACCACAGACGCCTAACCTAGGCAACAAAATGGGGCATGTGGGTCTCAACTCTGCAAGACAGGAAAGAAAGGAGAACATAATTTTTTTGCAATTGCAGGCTACTACATATAAGGGAAATGGYAGGGTGAGACCGTCTTCCTTCTAAAGGAAAATGACTTCTCCTACTGCATTTTGCCCAATCTTCCCAGTTCATAAGGCACTTAACTAGGTGGAATCTCTTTTGAGATTTAATCACAGGATTATCTCATTACTGGATCTTGAGTGTGAAGCCCATCAAACCCAAGTTATATATTCATTGTTACTTTAGCTTGGTATCTGGACTGATAAGGCTGAGTAAATCTGAACTCTGGCAGAAGAGGGAAAAGAAACATACTAAATATAATCGGTTGCAGCTACTGTCTGAAAGCCAACAGCAGTCAAAGGGCCAGCGTCCAGATCCTGACACACAGAAGGAAAAGCATAAGTTCATGGCATATTTAAGCTCACAAAAAAAGAGAGAACTGAAAAAGGGAAAATATATAATAAAAATGTCATGAGCAGTACAACTTCTTAGGTTTCTTACTAAGTAAGCGTGGTCCAGCAAAGCAAGTATAATCTGAAGTGCGGGTTCGCTAGTTAATACGTTAAGTAAACTCTTGGTTCAAAACTCCACTGGGAACAATAGTCATTAGGCACTGTCACCTACTGTAGATGGTTATGAAGGATCTTAATAGAGGAAGAAGCTATTAAACTTTTCATCTCAATACTACCTACCTGCTGTCTCATGGTCTACAAAAAGAGAGACAAGAATTTTCCATGATAAATTTATCTCATAGAAAAGGAAGAACTGCTACTTGCTACAGATTTTTGGCTGAATTTCTTTCCACTTTTCTTTTTTGCCATTTCACTCCATACGCTCTGGAAGCATTTGCTGCCGGAGAGGAAAAATATATTATTTACTGAACCAAACCAACAGTTCATGTAGTTTTATGCCCTGTCCTTGGTGGTGGTCAATATGAGTTACCTGACACAGAATAGGATGGAAGAGGTACAAGAAATTCTAACTAAAATAAGAAAATTCTGGCTTAAGCTCAGGATGAATATGCCCTGAAACATAATGATTTATAATCATTTAAATATTGTATCCCATTAATATTTGTCGGTTCTTTCCAATTTTAGTTCTGGTAGTTTGATAATACTGAGACTGTTTCAACTCATATATTCCTAAACAATATTTCACTCCTGTACTGCATTCTCCTAGTTCACCAGCACATGAGTTAAACCGATTGAGAAACAGGCTGCTYTCCATCTGCCACCAACAAATGTGATCTAATAAATTAATTATATTAAAACCCTATCTTTGAAGAGTTTTTTAATAAAGTGCTAGAGAACCATTACCACCAGTTTTTCCAGTTAAACTTATTTTGGCTCACGGTCTGGTCTAACATTCCAAAACACCCTAACTACACTCTGCATTTGAAGAGCAAACCATTAGCTTTCTGTTTAACAGCCATCTGTCTGTTTCGGTTTAGATTCCCAAAGTCAGATGCAAATCCCTCACGTTGCCTCCCTTCTTCTTGACTGCTCTTCTCCGATAAATTTCCCCATGACCACCACCTCCGTTATGTTTCCTAAACCAGAAACGAAGCATGGATTTGTAACATAAGCAGTAGGTCTTCATACTGGTTAGCCCAATATAGGCAGTCACACAGATGTTTTTTGCATCCTGTTCAACATTAGTGTGTGGGAGAACTTATTTCTCCCCACGCTTACTTCCATTCTTCTGGTATTGTGAAAAATCAGTGGCCTTGATTAGGTATTTTGTCAAATGGGTTTTGATGAGATGCGTAGCTGGAAGGATATTTGACTAGTTCTGCATCTGTGCTCTCCAGCAGAAACAGCTCATCAGCTTAGCTCATATATTTCAGCAGAAAGAGCAGGATGAAATGTCATGAGGCTGTAGTGGATTATATGCGAGGTTTCCTGACCTAATTCACTTTCATTTTTCCTTCTTTCCCCCGCCCCAGCTAGTGCAGTATGCTTCAGTAAACCTAATATCTGTCTTTCAAAACTATTTTGAAAATTATAAATACCTCTTCCATGAAGCGCTATGAAAAGTCATTGCATCACAAGCCTTACAAAGAGATGCTGAAAAAAATCTTTCATTAAAAGTGCATTAGGTGCTAAATGAATCTACAAAACCATACTCAGAGACCCATATATTGCCCGTATGGGGAATAAGATACATAAAGTTTGTGGCTGGCAATCTGTTATTTAAATGGAACATTAATGTAATAGAAAGTATCTGCTTGTATCAGCAAGACTACCATCGTAAACTTTACAGACTAATCTCTTGCTGTTAACAGCATTTCAGAGGAATTACCACAGACAGCACAGAAAACATATCCACTGTAGCAATATACAGCAATATCCAATCGACAGTCCTTTCTCTTCAATGAATTTAATGCAAAATTAGAGAGGGCACTATTTAAAAAGGTCAGCACTTCAATTTGATTCTGGATCTCAGATCCCCAAAATATGAGGGTAGGGTACCGATCTGATCCAGATTTTCCATTTTGTCTACAAAAAATTGAGAACTCACCAACACTGAAATCTGGTACTAAGTATATAAGGAAGGAAGAAATGTTCTCAGGCGTGGAGTGTGGTTTCTCCCCCTTGTGTTAATGATATGGGACTTAAGTTATACTTTAATGGATTAAGATGTGTAAATTCAATTGAAGTTTCCGAGCCAAATCCTTAACTGGTGTAACTCAGATATAGTTCAGACTTAAATAACACCAAACTAACAATATGAACTACCAGGGAGTAAGAACAATCACAGTAAGAAGAAGCAAATTACTTAACCATGTCATTTGACTGACTAAATAAAATATCAGGTTTCAGTAATTTTAGCAATAGCAAGGCTTCAAGTAGCAGATAGCAAGATGCTTCTGAAAAAAATACATTTGTTATTCTCTTGGTGTCTGAAATAATTGAAGATTTTTTGTCTTGACGTTTTGTTTCATCTTCTACCACTGCAATACCCAACCAGAAAAATATGTGATGTCTATTGGGCTTCATTTAGACTTCACCAATGAATGGTGGATAAGGGCTTTTCTGACCACCCTGAGGTTGGAATTCCTTTCTGTTTTCCTGTCTCCATATTCCAGTACAAGTCTATGGACACTTCACACTTAAAAACCACATACATAACACAGACATTCCCCTTCCTTTCTCACCGATAGGACCTAAACGGTATGTTCTGAGCATGTTCAATCAATGAAAGAGAGGAGAGGAACTCTCCATAAAGTCATTAGAATATTTATTTAGGTACTGGACAATCCAGATCAAAAATCTTCATCACATTATAAAACTTGGACCCATCAACCCTACCAGCAGGACAGTATCCCACTGGAAACCACAAGACAAGTGGTTCTCAATCCTTCCTTGTGAAGCTCTTCTTCTTTGCATAGAAAAATGAAAAATATTTGTCATTAGTTTGAGACGGATTCTTGGAATTCATATGGGATAAAAGCAAAATGAATTAAAGTCCTTGTGGAAATTAATATTTGTTTCTTAAAAGTAGAGAGAAGCTGGGGAGAGCCATGAGAGACAGGGAGCTCCCCAAAGGCACTGACATCTGGGCCGTCCCCTCTGCTAGCCTTTCCCCATCACTTAGCTGTTTTGCCATTTCTGCACACTGACTTTTATAAATCCATTTTTTAGGTAAATATTAGATCCAAGGATTGGATGACAGAATTTATAAACTTATCTCTGGGTTGTGAACTCGTCTAGCCCTCTGGGTATGAAAAGTTAGGAATTATGTAGGTTACTACTGCAGCAACAGAAATCCCCTTGAGAAACTGCCCTCAATGTCTCAGTTCTGTGTTGCCTGAAAAAGGGCACGGGTCAGGTTATTCTACAGAGCAAAACATAATAAAAACAATAATTTTTTTTGCCATGTAAATCACCACTGCCTGAGACAAGAAACAAATTGTAATCTCTAATTGCAGGTTGTCAGAACCAAGTCTTTTTCCCAGTTCAGTATAATGGGGAGCAGTAGTGACAAACTGATCCCACATCTAAAAACATGACTTACTGTCTCCTTTTTCTGACTTTGAAAAGACTGAAAAGCCTTTGTCTTATTAATGGGGCATACTTTTTTAGAAGTACAAAGTACATATTTGTCCAGAATATTTCTAGATTAGATTTCAGGACAGCCATAAATCTACATTAGAAAATACCCTGGCAAGCAGCTAAGGTTTGATTGTACAAAATGCTTCCAAGTAATAATTAGCAGATTACGCTGCAAATTTTTTAAAGGCTAAAATTAAATCTAATCTGATCAAAAACAATTCAGCTGAACTTCCTGAAGGAAAGGATAGGCAGGTGGTCCACTTACATGACATCTTTACTTTTTTCTAGCATTTTCAGAAATATGGATGTAACACAGAGACGCTCGCACTCCAAAGCCACTGAGCGCTTGGAAAAGCCATTTATAGTAAAATTTTAATAAGCACATTGATGACTTAGGAACCTAAATTCCCTTTTTGAAAGTGAGGTAGGCACTGACAAGCTTAACTGTTCTAAAAATATAAGTGACTCAACACCATAATTCCCCAATTCTCATGCACACAACCAATGTGAATTAAGCTTTTTATCTTTTAAGAAACAGAATTATTGCAAATGGCAACTATTTTTCTACTGATATTCAAGCAAATAAAGAGACTATGTATACTTTCCACAGACTCTATTTTTATGTCCAAATCTGAAATTATTTCATCTTGGAGTTGGTTAAGGGTAATTTTTTTCCATCTCGCAATTTGAGCAAGATCGCTTCCATAGCTGTGGGCAGTTTGTAGTAGACTTCTCAAAGAGTATCAAAACCAAACCAGAAAATACAAATGCTTATCCTTTAGAACTGGGGCAAATATTTTAAATAGTTATTTCCACGGGAAGGGATTGCCAGAAAAGGAAGAAGGTGGCAATACATGCGTTTGCACCTCTTGCTAGCTGGGAAAAAGAAAGGCAATTTTAGTTTCTTTCTACAGACCCATTCTAGGTAGTCTGCCAAAATCTTAGCACAGAAGCCCCATTCCCCTTCTGCCAGGTAAGGGGGCTGCAAGGGAATCAGCGCACCCAAACCTGTATTTGCTTCCCTTGCCATGCTGTGTGATAAATGGTCCAACTCCCTGCTTCCTCAGCCTCAACATGGAGCTGCCTGTTGGGAACTTGCCTTTCAATTTTGCTTCTTCCTTGCATCCAGAAATATCTTCAGTGCCTTAATTTCTCAAGAGGATTTTCCATCAGCTAAATATTTAAAAAAAAATTCCCCAGACATTTTCTAACACTCAGCAATCTGCTGAGTTTTGGAGCAGATGATTACTTATTTGAGCACAGACTTTCCTTTTTCTTCATTTTTGTACAGTGCTTTGCACAATAGGGGCCTAATTATATTAATGGGGCTTTGCCTCTAAAGTCTGTAACTTGAAAGGGTCATTTCAGAGACTTGGGCATTTCCATCTGTGCCAAGCCTCTAACAACCTATTATTCTGAAAAAAAAAATCCCCTAAAGCACAACAACATTTAAGGATCTAGCAGATCACTAAGGATCTACTTGAGACAATAATATAAATTTATCAACTCACAGAAACCAATCTGGTCCTGTGAATTCACATTTTGTTTCCAGACAGTATCAGATACCTTGTCTAAAAGAACTGCACTCATCTAACCTGTTGACGATAACCTTTTCCCATTTCATATAACACATACATTGTGATAAGCTAATACCAGTATTCATACCTGAATTTGGAACATAGACTGGACACAATGTTTGCAAATTTAACAGGATCACTCAAAGCACTAAGGTACTCAGGCATAAAAATACACAGTAAGGGATCTTAAACATGTAAATAAATATTATTGAAGAACACTCCTGAGAGCAAGTGTGAAAAAAATGACTGTCAATAGTATAGTTTAAATCAATGAGCTGCTGTAGTATTGGAATTCAGTGATGCTTGTGCCCTTTCTGACATTACAGTGCTTGCCATGCTTGCTTTGCCTGATCAGAGCCTGTAATATTTGCTGTTGCTATATTTCAAGCTGCTGATGAAACAGTCTGAGGAAGACTGGAAATACCTCTTTGAAATGCACAGCAGGATTTCTCAAAAATGAAGCAAGAAAACTTTGAGAAAACTCTGCTGCAGAACCAAAAGCAAGAGAAAACTACGCGCATTACAAGCATAAAGATATTTTGACATCTGGGAAATGCTCAGATAGGATTAAAATGGAGGGTAMATAATTGTCTAAAAAAATAATCAAGTATGGACAAGAGTCTGTGCACAGATGTAAGATTCCCCCAACTAAAAGTAAATATTTGTCCTTTGTTGTTTTTCCCCCCTCACGTGTATCCAGCTTCTACAATGGCAGAAGGACAACTAACCCTGATTCTTTGCCGTGGTCTACATTAGGAGATACAGGGGTCACTTTATTTCAATTGCAGAAAATCACTTGGTGGAAGTACACAGCAAAATTTTTCTGTCTCACATGAAAGGCTGGAGGTTGGGGGAACAGAAATTGATGATGATCTCAAACTGATGATTTCATGGTAAGGAGACAAATAGGAAGTCTTCTGTAGCATCATGCTACCAGAAAATTAGGACATTCTTTCTCACAAGGTTTTGCTGATATTTTATTATTGGTGACATTTCTGTGAGTACCTTGTGTGCAAAAGATGGAGCATTGCACTACATAGCCTGTCATGAAAAGCAATCCCAACCAATGCTGACTTCATTTAAAAGTAACAACATAGGAAAAAATTGAGCAGAAACCCAACACTCTCCTTTGCTATATATGGAACTTTCTTGCCAAGAATAGCGCTCTAGAAATTTTGTTTCCCTCTTTCTGCTTTTGCTATACCTGTAAAAGAAGATGACTGCCAGCATGCAGCAATCAGTACTACTTTGTAACAGATGGTAAAAACAAACCTGCTTGCGATAGCAGATAGCTGGAACCAATGATGTAGGGACTTTCCTCCAGTGCTGCATTCCTATAGATGGTCATAAAGTATTTGAAAAGGAAGCCTTAATATGTTTTACTTATTTTTATATTTACTTAAACAGAAGAAGTTTAAATTTCAAGCCTTGTGACCCCCATCAAGAAAAACTTCAGTAAAACAGGAAAAGAACTTGTACCTCCTGAATGATGTACATCACTAGTAGGCAAATTACAACTTAGCACCTCAGAGTAGTCTTGTGCAAAGGCAATACATTGTCAGTGCCACCTACAGACAAACTGAATTACGAAGCACCCAGGACAGTACCTGCAACACCCTTCTCTCGAACAGCCGGTCATTACCCAGGGACATAGCCTGCTTGGCACGCAGATACTTGTGAGCTCTCTGCAGCAGAGACCGTCTTGTTCTTCTGTGTATCTTTATTATGCAACACTGAGCAGAAGGCAGTCTCACTTCACGACTCGGGCTCTGGGATTCTCTGGTGCAAATATAAACAAACAAGCCCACCAAACAGCACTGCATGCAGCTCTGACATTTTTCATGGCCTCTTCTGGAAATAGAACCCGTTCTGTATATGACAGTCAGTGCTCACTCTTTCTAACCATTTCCCTTCTCTGCCTGAGAAATGTGGCCAGATCAGAGGGTTTCTATTGGAATTAGAATTACTCATCATCCTCGAGCCACCTCAGGCCTTTAAAATGCTTCAAAACAAAAAGGAGCCTTCAGTTTTACCCTGCAAAGCGTGAGCCTGATGTGCACTCTATTAACAMTTAATCTTAAAAGTGGCCTTCCACCTAACGCTCGCCGAGCGAGGGGTAATGTTAAACGCCAGCCGCCCCAAACTCGCCCCGCTCACACGCCCAGGAGCCCTTTCTCCCGGCCGGACGCTGCCACGGCCGCGGGCGGGCGGCGGCG
>JAYKAV010003199.1:1441985-1468831 GCA_035582835.1 Phoebastria nigripes
AAAAAAAAAAAAAAAAAAAAAAAATCGGAGTTCCTCTTACTAAGGTTTACCTACCGTAAAAATAGTTTTATCTATGTGTATTTTGAAATATACGTATTTTCGCTTGATATATGCACAATTTCATACGTTTGTGCATGCTCTGCGATTTCCAGAGAGTCACTCACCAAAAAAGCTTGCCTGGCACCATGTGCATGACAACAGACACCCATGCTAACCATGATGGATAACCCGTGAGGAAGAGTGACCTTCACCCATACGCGAGAGATCCAGGTTAGCATCCAGACTCTGCCCATGCTCATGCAGATGGACAGTGTTTTCTTGCTCGAGTTTCTTGCCTGCGAGGAGAGGATTTTAAGTAATGCCTGCTTTATCTGCAGGGTTACACTCGGGGTGCACAATGGGGACCGCGCACGACCTGGAGGGCCTGGCAGCCGGCCCAGCCCCACTGCCCCAGCCAGGAGCAGGGCAGCCGGGGGGTACCAGGGCAGCCCCAGCCTCGGGCATCGGGCACCTCCGTGGGGATGAGGATGGGCCGAGGCCAGGTTGGGACATCAGCCAGGCTTATCTCGGTGGGGCCCATGGACAAGCAGGGCAGGGCTGTGGGGGGGTGGGCAGGGGCAGGCAGGGCTGCTGGTGCCCTCAGGGCCCTGGCAAGTTTGTCTTGTGTCTTCTGGGTCCTCCTGCTTCAACATTCCTCCCAACTCTCAGGTTTCTCTTCCTTTCTGCATTTATAAAGGAAAAGAAAGGAAGTGCACCGATCTGGAYGTGGCAGGGGAGCCGGGCTCCCATGCAACACGGAGGGCAGGTCTGCATCACACTGAGTGCAGGGCTGGTTCTTGACTATTAAAGCTGACGGATAAAGACTATTAGGTGTCCTTGCCTGCCTAGTATGCAAACTAAATACTTTCCTATACCACCCACAAAGAGCTTAAACAAACCCTGAAGTGGATCAAGCAGCTAAGAAAAGGAAAAATTCCTAAATTTAGCAGGATGAAACRAATAAAATAGTTTTAAAAAATAGGAATCTCAAAGAGGCCACGTAGGTCCTTAACTGTACCATCTCTAGGCTGCTCTGGTGCCCAGCCAAAGCCCAGAAATCAACATCTYGTAATGAGAAATTTTTAGCACTTGTTATCTCATGTCACACATGAAAACACATATTTTAGTRGTCATGCTTACAGCTGCCATTTTGTTTCCACGGCAGATATAAGATTTGTTAAAAATATGAAAAAATGAAAGCATGATTATATGGACTAAGTATGCAATTGGGACTTCAGAAATAGTCCCTTAATTAGTTTCCTTAGGACGATATCAAGTACCTAAGAAATAACACAATAAAATAGAACTTTAAGTCACTGGAAGGCTTGAGTTCTGGCAGGACTGCTTTCACTTATTATAAAAAGAACAGAACAAATTTCCCAAAATGTTTAATGTCAGTACTTACAGTTCTCCTTTCACAACAGCAGGAGAAAAAAAAATTGTCTAATGCCCAAAAATGACATCTGTGAAAAAAATCTGTGCTAAAAAGGATGAAAAGAACATCTAGTACAATTTATTCACAAAAATGCCCTTAATAGACTGAATTTACACCATAAAACCCCTTTCTACCCAGTTTGTATAATAAAGAAAATTATGTTATTGATACTAGTGTTCAACCAGCTTTGTGTGGTATAGGCAATCAGACTCATGCTATGCTTAGCAGATGGACACATTTCTGCTACGTGCTAGGGACTCTATCAGTTAGCCACCCGAGAMAGTCTTATCAGCGCGTTCATCCCTGTCATCTAACTTTCATTTAAGGGCATCACTAAAATCAGTAGCTGAGATTTAAGAGGTTGAGAAAGCAACCAGATCACCAGAACACTCTTTGGTTATGCAGCCTGTCTCATATAGCCCTTGCCACAGATTTGAAACTGGTGCTGCAGGCAGAGAGCAACAGAGTGAATTCAAGTAGCAGCCATCTTCCCAGAACAGCATTTGAAATTTCRCTTGAGGAGGCACATAGGAGAGTCAACCAAATTAACATTTTCACCATTATTGACACTACAAGATTTATTACTCCCTGTTCAATTTAAAAAGGTTCCCTGGGGAAATTTTTAAGGGGTGCTTGCTTTATTAGTTGTTATTGAGTTGGACCATTTGACAGCTTGTGGGGAATGTCTGAATAACAAAATCCTTGCTAGAAAGAGATCAAGAGACCCCTGGTGACTGATACGGATGACATTGATTTGATTTTAGCATGATGCATTTAGTTCCCATTGTTAAAAGAATATAGCAGATTAATTTATAGAATGAATAGTAACTATATGAACTGTATACACAAAGGAGTCTGACTAGGGCTCTGATAGAACCTGGAGCCCTACAGTGCACGCAGCTCTCGCYCCCCCAGTAAGCAATACATTTCAGCAAGATTACTATATAGAGCTGGATTACTGGGGGGAGGAAGCACTAGGGCTGAACCCTACAACTTCTACGCTTGCTATTCACAGAATCACTCCATTAATGTATTACAGTGGCTGTGAGGTGGGGAGAGAAGGAAAGATGGGAGAGGAAGATTTCTATCATCTTAAAGCTCATGAATAACTTTCTTCCAGCATAATTCTAAAGAAACCATGAAACGTTCTTGTATAAGCAGGATACAATAGAAGTGCTCTGGCAAATACAAACACAGGGTGAATTAGTCATGCAGTCATGCATTTTAAGAGGTATTCTCGGTATCAAAATACAAAACAGAAGGCTAGCTAACAAGTAACAAAACACAAGGTTAAGCACTAATAAGACTGGAACTATTTTTTCTGAGGGATTATGAGAAAAACAGAGAGAGTCTCGGAAAGTGGAGACAGGAAAGACCGTAAGTTTAATGAATTCACCCAGACGCTAGGGCATTTATAGAACTATGCACAAAGACACCAGCTTCCTCTAATATGCTGATAAGAAGAACTTTTAGAAAAGCAGGAGTGCATCAAGTTTACATGATTACATCACCAGCATCGTTTGCTAATTGCCATAACCCCTAAGTCCTTCATTTTAGATTTAGTCAGTAGTCGAAAGTTGTATTGCTGCTGTCAAAATGGCTTTCACTTTCCAAATAAAGGGTTAGTGAATATTCCTGTTACACCAAGAAGCAGTAGTTAGTGGAGGGACATAGTGTACTCAGAGGTGGTTGGAATCAACTTATCTGAAGCTTGAACTAAAAGCTGAAGATTTTTTAAAAGGACTTAAAATATGTCCTTAAAAAAATGCCTCAAAAAGTCTGAGGTGTTTCAATTTCAGATGAAGTCTCTGCTGGATGGGCAGCAGCTATACATAGTCTAGACTGAGAACTGCACTAAGGTACCTTTCTACCATGGTTCCAAAAATTCCCTAGCCTCATGTATTTAGTTTGCATCCCCTAGTCCCCTGGCAAATGTATAGTTGTGGCGACCTGGTTGATCATCCCTACAATTCCAACCTGCAACCACCGAGAGCCTGAAAAATTACCATGTGAAGGAAGCAAAGGGGTTTTATTCAGTCTGTGAGCATTTGGGGGCATATCAGATCTGAATTGTCTAATCCTAGAGTTCATCCGAGGCTTAATATTAATCGATCATTAACCCCATATCTCTGCTACGTACTGGGCTTTGGCAAAAAAGAGTGCCAGGCAAATATTCAGATTATACAAACCAGAGGAAGTCTGGAATCTGTTTCTCCAAGCACACCAAGGTTATTCAGCAGGAATAGCGTTTGTGCCACTGTTTTTCTACCCATCTATACTTTGCTGTGTACAGCTACTGTAATTATACTTAACCCTCTCTGTTACATATGCTAATGTAATTTCTGTACTGTTTTTGAGTCATCCATAATTCACTCCTGCCTTTGTAACAGAAAGCTTTATGCCTGTGGGGCTGGAATGGTTTTCCAATATGCCAGATGAACGCCCAAACCGGTGGATTACAGTCAGTTTCCTTAACCTTGCCTCTGTCGTCAACAAGTCTATAGAACAAAACAGTTTTAATAGCAAGAGATTCCAAGAGATTTTAATAGCAAGGGGTAGGAGATATTCACAAGCGATAGCTCTAACTCACCATTTCTGGTGAGCTGGCATTTCCCCATTGCCGGGATAATATCCTTGTCATCGACCTACACAATTACCTTGCGCTAATTTTCTCTTGTTTTGGCCAGAACGAGAGAAATCCTTTTTATAGAACAAAAAGAGTCTCAAGAAAAGTAAACTTCTTACTAAAAGCATCAACTTCAAATGATTAACGTTAGCTCTTGAAAAATCAGTGTTGGACTCTCAGTTTGAATGATATGTCTGTTGTTCCAGGTCTGAGACCAAAAAAGTCAGTGACTATGAGTCTCTAAACAGTGGCTAAAATAGACAGAAAAATTATTGCCGGGTGTTCCCCAAATGAGAGCTTTGCACATCTTCCTAACTAGTCTGCTTACAGGAGGAGCAATTCAAGGGAGCTCCCTGAGGTACTGMACTGCAATTCCATTCTTTACACACTGCTGTACGCCGTGAAAGCCGGAGACAAGGCACGAATACTTCCTGAAAAGCGTTTAACAATGAAGGAAAGGAAGAACACACTTCTTCACATTAAACCAAATCAAAATACCATGTTCAAGAACCGAGCCACAGATGACTAAACCTAGCAAATTGGATGAGTGTATTATGGTGAGCTACAGCCATGGGTATCAGCAAGAAGTATCCTGCAACCAAGGAGCAGTACATAAGATCAGCCTCACTGAAAGAATGATTGATTGCAAGCAAAGAAGAAAGAAATTACATAGGATAGCTTCTTCTAGGGACCGTATTCTTCTTTGTGCTCTTTAAACCCAAGACAAAGCCTCTGAGAATGTAAGATGCTAATTTAAAAGAAATGAAAATGATTTCTAACTTGTCATATCAAACCCTCATATAAAAGCATTTCCATTCACTGTGTAATGCCTGTAATGCCTAAAGATCTTCTCAATTATATTTGTTTTCTGGTTGATTCTCCTCATCTAAGACAGACATACATTGCTATCTAAAAATGAATGCTTCTGACAAGCCTTTTCTCTTTTTCAATGACATCATAACAGTAACAAAAAATCTTGAGCCATTAACTTCAGTGCAAATTTTGTCTGAAATGGACAAACTAAACATTTCAGGATTAGGTCCATAGAATTACACCATCATTAGACTCAAACAGATAAATATTTATTCACCATGAACGATATCGTAACGTTTCCAAATGGACCGCGCTGGGAACAAAGGACGACAGTATCAGCAGCAGCCCACAGTAGTCAGCTGAAACATTTTATATATTCAAATGTTAAATGTCAAATACTTGCAGACAAAGAAACAGGGATGCATTCAAAGGTGACATAAAATACTTGCTGCTCCCCAAGGGTAACTGCTGGACACCAGGAGACTATTGTGACAGCACCTATCCCCTGAACCAGCAATCTGTTTCAGACAGCAGGAAATCTACTTGTGCTAGGAAGGAAAAGGGAGAATATGTGGCTGTGCAGGAAAAGCAGAAGGCCAGTCATGGAAGCAGCAAAAATCCTCTACTGTYGCCATACCCTCGTTTCCCTCTTAAGGGAAAAGCACTGAAACTCTGAGAAGAGGAAAAGTTATTCTGAGCTGGCTGGGAAGAGAATGATAAATGCACCTGAGGGTAGGAGGGAAGGCTGATGAGGGGAGGAATGGAAGAAAGAGGGCAATCAGAATCAGATGGAAAGGGAAGGAATCTGGAGGTGGGTAAGAAAAGCTAGGTAGCACCAGGGGGACAAGAAGAGAGAACAGAGGTGGAGAACGCAAAGTCTCTGGGAAGTTTAGTCACATGCCAGAGGAATCCTTGGTAAAAAAAAGTTTGGCAATCACTGACATAAAAAATTGTACAAGATACGGCAGTAAACCTACATGAATTATTATTCAGRTTACACGTAATTTTCATTCTGTGTAGAAGTGCGAGACTGTAACAGGAAAAGAACAAAATAAGAGCTGCAAAGTGTRAAAGAAAGTAGAGAGGGGAGGACTTGTTTTTCTCAGGTTATGTTTTTTACATACAGAGAGGAAAATGTTTTCACCCTGAAATATTAAGAAAAAACAATTAAAAAACTACAAAGTCTCCATTAAAAAAGAGTACCTTCTGGATTGATTCACARTATTACACTTGTCCAGGTAGGATTGGGAAAGCTTAATGGAGACTGAATAGACGCTTCTATTAGGATGTACTTCTACTATTCATAATCTTTCTGTTATACAGTATTTCTACCTTGCTCTTTGATTTTGTAGGAAGAGACATACATAGGCAAATAAGAGTATATACTGTACTTCCTACACAATTACAGCAGCCTGAGAAAATTGTTGGRAACATTGTGAAATACCATTTAATGTATTTTTGCTTCGGAAAGAAAGCTTTATGCGTRGGGAATTGCAAACTGTATGTTAGGTTAGGTCTTCTGATTTTGCAAATTGACATTGTGTTAATAGATGACAAAACATTTCTCTTCAAATATCACAAAATTATTAAAGGCCTGTATATGACTTAAACTTGGATTCCTACTTTTCAGAAATTAACTATCTAGAGCTGTTTGCACATATATCTTGCTCTGTGGTTTGTCTTACCTGTTACTTTTTCTTCTTCCAACTACTCTTTCAACATCTAAATCTGTATTTTAGATGTATATGCCTAATGATCCCTAGCTATTGAGTATACCCRTCACATGTAAGAATCACCACCCTCTCAACTCTGGTATCTAAGTCTCACTCAGGCTCTGTACTGGGAGATACCTACATACGCCTCTTGCCATCTAGTCATGTCCACAACACAGCAGGCCCACTGGAAGGTGGTCTGGAAGTGAAGCTCCTAAAGGACAAAGCTGACTAAACCACATCAAAGCAGTGCCTTTTGAATTCGCAAGAGTGAAAAATTAGAAAAGAATTAGCAGGAGGATAGGTTAGGTTTTTATACCTGGGAGACATTAAATTGTACATGAGGTAGTTCAGGTTTTAGGATAACCCAGATAGGTACAAGGTGGTAGAGATCAAGGTACAAACTTAGGTAGGAGAGAAAAACTAAGCTAAGGTCAGGTTATTCTGGCAGGAGTTAAATACGACGCTATTATGGACCGTAACACTAAGGCAATTGTGAATCCCCTACCTCCTCATGATTCCTGCTGCTCACTTTGCATTTTGAAACAGCAAAACRGGGCTCCAGCCAAGCCGTTTGTTTGGATTTGGCTCAGATATGTCTACGCCCCACTGAACCAACTGATTTCACTGGCAAATTGATAGTAGCTTGAAACCTATCACTGGAAATTATTTGTTGCACAAAGCCAAGCTCACTTGGCCAAGTTGACAACAGGTGTAATAAAACTAAGGAAAGTCTCTGGCACATTTTTCATACAACTCATCCAGGACCCGATTTCCTGACATAGCACTTGTCTGCTAGCCAAGCAACTTCTGAGATGTATAGTGTAAAAACATGGAACAATGTTCCTGTTGTTAATAATTTTATCATTGAAACTTGAGTTGATAGATTATCACCGGACTCTTTTGATCAAAAATAATGATGAATAGCAACACGGAGAACTGTTCTGGAAGAGCAGTTGACATGCTTAACCCATCACTGTCTGGGCCTGGTTTTTATCTGAATTAAAATCAGCGGTGAAAGGGTCAGTGTTAGGAATCCACACAGTGAAGGTTTCAAATCTAGCTTCTCATACAGTATGCAGTCATGGTGATTGCAYTCGATGCACCACATAATCACGGTGGGGAACATAACTGTGTTTCAGAGTTTCTTGTGAGAGAAAAGCAGTAGAAAGGATCACATCATTCCATGTCCCAGCTCTAAAAACAACGAATGACACCAACAAGAAAAWATTAGTGAAAGCTTATGGGAGACACGTGAAACGGGTTTCTCAAAACGTAAAAGAAGGGCTCATGAAGCAGCGTGGGACGCTGACTATATTTCAGGAAAGGATTGTATAAAAGTTGCTGGTCTTTGGAGGAGGAAGCGTTCTTGTATGATTTAGTAAGATGTACCATAGTAAAAGAATACTAATAATCAATTCTCCACTGTCTGCTAACACCGCTAAAAAGATTAGCGTTAAGAAAGGTTGATTAAAGCAAGTGCTGCAACTGCTGTTGACCCTGACAACATACGCAATTGTACTGAATTGGAGAATATGAGCCCCAATCTAGCAGCAAAGCATGATCTTGAAAATGAATTCAGAACAAAGATTATCAGATGTCTGGTTAAAAAGCATTATAACCGAAGAAGAGTAAGAGATTTTAAACATGAGTTCTGGGGCATGCAGATAGAAAAACAATGATGGACTCTTAGACCATTAGCATTTCTTAAGGGCTGTGGTATGGAGATCCTAAACCATAAGCAGACAGTCAGAAATATTATTTAAAAATAGCGTGGATGCTCACAAGTGCAAGTGCAGAAATGCTCTGCCTGTTTCAGCTTTCATTTGAGCGTGACAGGAAATGTGTGGGGAGGATATCAATTTTACAAACAGAAATGAAGGGATGAAGCTTAATAACTTCATTACTTTGTGAAAGTACAAAGGAAATGAAGAAAAAAGCTGAAGCAGGCCAAGGCAAAGTTAGCTGATACAGATGGTGCCTCATTGGCTAATGATTGATAAGAGCAGCGATTACTGACAGTTTGAAAAAATGTCATTCTATTTTAATTCTCCATATGTCAGACCCAGGAAAATTAAATCACATCAGAAGCCACAGACCTATTACTGAAAGGYCAATTTTTATGAAACTTTTCCTCCATAATTTTAATGGAGAGATTAACTAAAGCCTACGCCATTAACTTGAGTTTTAGGAGAACATCAAGCAAAAATGGACTAAGAACCGTTGTACTTACAGATACTGCATGAGGCTTTGCTTCTATTTCCAAAGATCGCTTGGAAATCAAAGAGTAAATGACCTTGATATTCATAGTAGTAATATCATTCAAGACTTCTATCAAAACATGCAGATATGCTTTCAACTGAAAAAGGACGTAGCATCACTTGTCTTAATTAATGTAGGGATGGATTAGGAAAGCCGGTGTTACCCCTCCTATGTAAAGTCACAGTCACTCCTCTAATGCACCCGCTAGAACTGATGGGGCAGGGTATGAGGCGATTCAGAGTCACACCACTACACTTGCAAATCCTGATGCTGCAGCTTCTTCAGTAACCCATGGAAGGGCATGAAGGAAAATACTGTGATCAYTGAGTCCTTGTGCAATTGACTGGTTTTAAAAGGCAGGCCAAAAAGTGCTGTGTGTTTTATACTAGCTCATTTCTTGATTCATGCACAGTTTAAAATTGTGAGGCACGGACTATGCCTCTGAGAAGCTGAGTATGATTGTGCTGGAAAACTGTGAGAAAATTGAGGACCGAGTTTGATCCAAGAAAAGGAAAGGTTATTCTAGACTTAAAGGTCTAGCTTGAAAAACCCAACAACAGGAGTTCTTGAAAAATATATTTGCAGTACCAGAGTTTATGTACCAGATCACACAAATATCACTTTCTCTCCTTTACAATACAGAGGGTTATCAATGAAAGTCTGTGTGTTCATCTTTTATGTTTGATGATAAGGATAAGCCCAGTAATTTCAAGCATTTGACAGGTACGCTAATACCAGCTATCTTAGCAGACTGACTTGAAGATTTAACTTAAAGGAAATCATCCAAAACGATATATTGTATGCTCATTAATAGGAGAAGTAATGAATTCAGCAATCAGGAAAAATCTTCACAATTAATACAGTAAGACTTGAGGATTTCAGAAATGATCCAATTAGTAATTACTGGGTAAGTAACTACCATGGTATCTCCTTGCCTCTTTTCACATTTGAACTGAAGTGTGAAACAGCAGAACTTTTAAAATGAGGGAAACAAGAAATGACAAATGAGACTCTTCCTCATATATTATGCACTTGAATGGATATCCAAGAGGGCATAGTTAGAAGGCACAACTAGTTTGTCTTCTGATAAAGAATACAATTTACAATTCATAAGAGGAACTATATTATAGACAATAGCAACAATCTCAAGAAAAGAGATTTGACTTTTATTAGAGATGGCATAGCTCCTCTTACGAATTCAGCGGTTTGACAGGAAAGGAGAATTAACATTCTGAGAGGTAGCCACCGCAAACGTGTTCAAATGGCAGATTTCCTCTACAGAAATTATAGAATTATGTGCTGGCCTATTTGTGTTACACTTTGGCTTTCCTACGTGAAGCCAGAGGTAAACAGCAAAAAAAGAAATTATATTGTTGGCACTGGTAGGCCTCTTTGAAACCAGATGAAACAAAATAGCACCTTGCATTTTGAGGGCTTTTATCTGTTCCCCTGAAATTTTAAATATACTTCCCAGCCAATGAACGTTTTAATTTGATATTACATTTTTCTTATTTATTGCTTCTATTCTTTTTCACTCTGTTCCTCACAGGCTCTGCTTTTTCCTGTTTAGAATGTGTACATAAATTATTAGATTAAATTGATTTCATCCTACTATTCATACTTCTTATCTTACTTTTAAAGTACTGATTTTTAGATACATCTTTTCTGCTTAAATTTGTCACTTTTCACTTTTTGCCCGATCCTTCCGATTCTGTCTGATGTGGCTGAGGGTGCCCGTGCGTTTCACGGCTCCTGCTGCTCCTGGATGCTTATCGTGTTCACAGAGCTCACACAACTTATCTGTATGCCCAGCCTGAGCTGCGGCTGGCATGGACAGGCCGGCTGGGGCAGCCCTGACAACTTTCCACAAGGGTTCCCCTGGGTGGGGAGATAAGCGCTACATTATTCAGACAGGATCTGCAATAGGGATCAGCTAGGGCTAGAGACTGGGGAAAGGCTGGAAACCATACGGTCACTGCATCTCATACAGCTGCGTGGAAAATCTGTGAAAATGAGAAGGAAACTGAAGGGCTGCAACAACCAAGAGCTACCAGCTCACTTACCAGTTTTATTAGAATTAAAATCAAGACTGTATCAAGTAGTACTGGATCAAGGCTGATGTCATCCACTATTTAGTTCACCTCTTATGAGAAAGGCTCCCTTCCAGCATATATTAGTGTTGCTACATCCATCGGGGTACAGGCCAGCACAGACATCCACATCTCCAGACAACAGCACCTTGAAGCACGCAGCTGGGTTGTGAGATGGTATCATCAGCCAGTGCACAGCCCCAAGAATCTGGGAAAACCTGTGCGTGCTCGGGTAGGGTTGGTTATTGCAGAAACACGTTAGTCACYTTCCCTTCTGCCTATGACCATCACACAGCCTTCCCTAAGGCAGACAGCCCTACACACACTCCCTCATCTGGCTTGCTCCTATAAATGCTAGTTTCTAACTTTTCCTCCTTATGTCCGATCTTTTCTGTCTCCATAGAAAACTGCATATTGTTTTCTTTCCTGGCCCATCTATCGTCACTTATTTCTGCTTAGAAGTGCTACCTGCAGCCCTTCATCTAGACCACTCTGTAAAATATGAGGCCTCTGCAGCTTCTTCTCTCCGCTTTTGCAGGGAAGGAGGAGAATGGGAATGCTGGCAAAGAAGGGGAAAATAGGAAGCTGCACAAGCTTGTGAAGATGGAAACCTTCAGCCAAGGCATTGGAGCTAGCCTGCAGAGCCCACCCAAGGAGAAGGGCTGAAAGGAGATGATGTAGCTTGATCATTTGTTGTCAGAGACGCCAACATGGAAAGATGCTTCCTTTGTTTAAGTTGTTTATAGAGTGCTGTATATGTGCACTGCAATGAATGGAAGCTTTGAAAACTAAGTGTAGGTCTACCAAATATGTCGAATTTAACAATAATTTATAACAGTGAATGTGAAACATTTTCTTAAAGCTCACATTATAAATACTATTATTCTTCATGGAACGTGTTACAAACAGCAGAGAAGAACACGGTCAGTCCATACTGCCCATAGGATTAGACAATCACTTGGACTATTATTTCTATTATTCTCACCAGCCTGCCAGCTAAATAAGTTGTGCTTGAATATCTCGCACAAAATAACTTGTGCTTGAATACCTTGAAGGGCTTATATTTTTCTAGAATTTTTTCCAAAGCTGCTAATCTTTTGATATAGTTTTTATACACTTCGTAATAAAATACGTAATCAAGGACAGTTAAAAATGTGCAGGTATGAGAGATGCACAAGTAATTAAAAGGTGTATACAAAAATTTGTGGTTATCACAAATCTGTTTGTGATGACACACAATATTATTTGTGTGTATCTCATATGTAACTGCATTTTTTTGTTCTCTTGTACTTTTATGGTACCTTTATCATTCAGTTCTGCTTTACTGTCTAAGCTGATTAACGCACACTGAACTGAACCGTATTTTTTAATATTTTTGCTAGAGCTACTGAGCTCCCTGCATCATTTCAGTGCTCTGGCTTTCACACATCAGCCTCATTTACTCACTCCACAATCCTCTGTGTTTAAAAAAAATAATATAATTCCATTTTATTTATCCATTTTTCACTCTGAGATAATAAACAGATAAAGGTAAAAACCAAAATGAAGCATGAGGTGTCAGCATATCTAGGTTCACAGGAAAAAACACTATTACCACCAGAGGGCACTGAACCCTGAGAAACTAAATTGTCTATAAAAGGACAAGAGAGAAAATGGATGATTTCACTAGAAGCACACAGGAATTTACTAAGATGATGCAACTTCTTATCTTAACGTTGTCATTTAAGTGCGAGAACTGATGAAGTGGCTTTATCCCAACCCTACCACATTCAATAATCTTTTATGTGAGCGTACCTATCAGTGCACAACCCATCAGAATTAAATACTGATCCTCACTCCTGCTGTTTAGGAGCAGTTTAGCAAAATCAATGRAACTATATCCACGGAGACATGATGAGAGCGAAGAATCATGCCTCAGACATTGTTAGTGAATATATTTTGTACATATTCAAGTATCCTTAAGAATGTCTCTACCACCAGGAAAGAGATGAATTCTCTCTACTCCCCAAAACACACCAAAGTAATTTTTTCTTGTCGTCTTTTTTTGTGGTTTCTTTGGATTATTTTTTTAAGAAGGCTTTAATGGCAGCTGTAAACCGGGCAATCCAGTTACGGGAGTGTAACTGCAAGATTACAGAACTGAAATGTCTGTTTGTGCTTGAAACGGGATACAGGCTTCCGTTAAGATTACCTTGATCTCTAGCAGCTCTCTCAAAATCTCTGTTGCTCACGCAGAGCGCACAGAGCCCGTGTCCCCGTCTCAGGCTTTCCTCCTCCAGCAGCCAGCACCGCAGGGACGTGGCTGGGCTTAGCCGGGACCGCACCCATGCAGTTTCCTTGCCCTGGGGAGAGTGCAAACCGGGTACTTGATTTTAGTTCTACTGTTACAAATGTGTAGTAACTCCGACCAAGAAAAAGGTCGATCATAGTCTGTAAAGTCATCTGTTTGTTTAGACATCGTAGGTATTCTTCTTACCCACACCGCCTACTGCAAACAGCTGACTAACTGAAAAGTGATGGAGTAGAAAAAAAATGCAGTGAGTAATAATGAACTTTTGCATACTATGTAAAACTTCTTACTTCCTTTGAGAAGCGTTTGCATTCTGCTGCCCTGCACCACAACTCTTTATGGCACTCTCTTTTCATTTCCTGACGGCTTTAGGGCTGTGCAGCAGCACGCACGAAGAATCAGCTGTCTCAATATACAAATTCAAATGCCCATCCCATCAGCAAGCGTTGCTGTATTTCTTAGTGCCGGACCCTGGAGTGGTATTCAGGCAGCTGGGTTTAGCCTTAGRAACTGCGTATAGCGGGAGGGGAAGAGTTGGATGTCAAACAGCCTCTGAGTAAAATGCAGGAGTTTAGGGCGCCCATATTGAATCTCCAGACAGACCGACTCTCTGGTCAGTGGCTATTACATTCCTTTCTTTACAGTGGCAACCTTCACAGGAGAGCACGCAGTACTTCCCCATCATCCCTGTCTCCTGCCCAGTTGCTCGCTCCCTCCCCACACCTACCCCAGCCTGCGGGCTGGCGCGGCAGCCTTACGTCAGGAGAGGCTGAACCCCCGCCAGTCACAGTAACTGGCCTGTGATCTCCCACGCTCCAGGCATGTGTAGAAACTTTAACTGATGTTATTGCCTGGGATACAGAAACTGCRCTTCCTTTCTGGAGCATTTAAAAAGAAAAAAGCCTGTGGAAGTTCCAAGGTAACGTGATAACTGAATGGCAGTTTTGGGWATCATAATGCTGGATTTCGGCACCTAACTTCCATCCGAGTCCCACTTTACCTTTCTAAGCCTGTTTGGTCTCTAAAAGATTCATTTCTTTCCAAATGACACTATTACTTGTGTTCTAAAGGGCTAATTCAAAGACAGGGAAAGAAATTGGTTAGCTCTTCAACTAGAAAGCCTCAACAGCCTTTAATTGGTTGACAAAACCACACTCATGAAGATGTGGGAGGCAGCAACATTTGTTTCTAGGATGCAGCCTACGTGCGCTGAAATCTCACAGCGAAGCGACCGTCCGTGCGGTTGTTCAGCCATCAGAGGAGAAAAAGCAGGTTGAAGAAGCTGGGAAGGAGATACACTGCTTCCCTTTGGTTCTCGTATCGGTTTCAAATTCGTGTTTTGTTATTGTATCTATTTCTAGATGTATCTATTTCTTGTGCTCACAGTCTGATCTGAAAACTTACTAAAACTCTGCATATATATATAAAAAACTTTTTTAACAAAAGAAGYGTACGCAATACACATACCTTCAATAGCAGAAAGCTGCTGCGCCTTCTGAGACTGTGACATGGATATATGACGTGCACAGCACAGGGAATCCTGAAAGCATACATTATCTGAACAACTTATAGGTAGGTCCCCAAGTGGTAAATACAAAAGCTGTATGTATCAGATTCCTTCCCAGAGGATAGATAAGAGAGAAYGAAATTTTTCAAAGCATTTCACTGATAGACACAAAAGCTCCRTTTTCCACGATTTAGGACTCAGGGTCGTATTTTCAAAGATGCTTTGGTGCCAAAAGGTTTAGACAATCCTCTAACAGGACTTTCAAAAGTTGGGATCTCAGGTTGTAAGTTGTGAGTGGTTTTGAACAGGCCCTGGGGTACCTACCTGAGATGATGGGCGCAGAGACACCTTTGAAATCTGGCCCTCTGATCCCACCAATTTTCTGTGTTTAAATAATAATTTTTTAAAATACAAGATCAGTTCCATGCTTTTGAAAAAGCCCATCAACGGAAAGCAAGACTTTACAAGGGCTACAAACTATCCGCTCTCCTTTAGCACACACAGTTAAGGATTATGCTTTGGTGCTGAACATCCTAAGTGTGATCACTGCTAGTAATTTCTGGTGATGCTTGTTTCCTACACCCACAGCCTTCTAGGTATTTTTAATATTTTTTGTTTTATTAGAAACAGTGCTTGAACTCAAGACCACCAAAAGCAGAAATACTATGGCGTACCTGGTTATTGTATTGATATTTCAGGAATAAAATGGTCCTGCTGTTGTGTGGTTCCCCATTTCCTCCTTTGTTTTGGCAGCACCTGTTGCTTGCAGCGAGTCATGGAACTGAAAACCCAGAAAAAAAAAAAAAGATCAGTCAGTTTAACAGGTTGACCTGACTCATTGTATCGCCTTATGATCCATCAGCAGTGAAAATGCAACGTGGGAGGGAAAAAGGTCAGTGCCTTTTGAAGGAAGCGTGGTCCTGGATCGCCTAGGCATACTGTGAAACCACCAAGTCAGACAATGGCTGCTTAAACTCTGAATATACAAGAAACCTCAAGGCTGGGTATTGCATAGACCTCCTGTGCGCCTGCCACGGGCACAAGGCCTTCCATAGATAGCTCCTTCTGGGAGAGCAGACTGCTGTCCCGTCCCTAACACAGGTCACTGTGTAATTTACACAAATTCAGTGCCTCAACAAACCATGAGCCTGTCCAATTACAGAGATCTGCAAAATGATCTTTGGCATCCTAGATGTGGTACTTACACAGCTTTAGGTATGGTTGGCTTCGCTGCTGCACACGCTGGGTGGAGCTGGGAAGAGCGAGCGTGTAATTAGAAGGCAAAACCCAGCAACGGCCGCTGCAATTCTTGCTGTTTCTGGCTCTTGTTGAATACTGGCTCTGATTGCATCTTCTATGGGCATAAAAGCACTTATCCAAGATATACAATGCTGTGAGGAAATTAAAGGCTTAGAAAATACAGCTTTTAAACTGAACCTTGTGACCTGGTGCATTGTACGCAGTTACAAGCTGTTTAAAGGCGTCCTTTGGTGTGCCGTGGCCGTGCTCTTTGTTCCCGCCACCCTGCATCGTGAGATTAAAAACCAAACTAAACATTTCAGACTTTGGAAAGCAACCAGACACATTTTTAGGTCTTGCTCCTGACTAAAAATATACTCCTYGAAGCAGTAACGCCGCACAGTACAAATAAAGGCCTAATACTGTATGTAGACCTGAACACAAGCCCAGCAACTTAACTGACTCACTTGATTAACTTTATGATTAAGAAATCCTGTCATGAAACCACTGTTGCGTTACAGTTGCCCAAGTAACAAAACTCCCTCTTAGTTTGGTGCATAAAATGGTTACTTAGGCAGTAAAAGCTGAATATACAAAAAGTTAATCTGAAAGAAGGCCTGAGATGATATTAATGAACAAAAAATATGTGAAATAGATGTACTGAACAAACAGCCTGTTGGAAGCTACCTCAGATTACTGAAGGAAGCGATGAGGAGCCGGGGCTGTTTGAGACACGGAAATGGCGCCAGCTCCGGGAGAAGGGACAGCAGCTGCGACTGGAGCCTCGCGTTCCCCCCCAGGCACCGTCAGGCTCTGGTCCTGGGAGATGCCCTCCGCTTCACAGATCCTGAGGGAGCCTAGACTAGATTCAGCCAGACTGACGGACCAAGACGGCGTTTCTTTTCCAACACCTGGAATGAAAGACTTAACGTTTCTTTTGCCACCTTTTCATGCCTCGTTTCCCCTTCCTCAGGCTTTATTCTTATTTCTTTCTCTCTCCTGACTGCTACTTATAAAGAACACAGGATCGTTAGCCAAAACAATGTTTTTGCTAGCTCTGAATCCCTAATCAGGACAGCAAACGGCATTATCCTTTATTGCCTGACACCAACTTAAATTTGCCCTGTAGGCGGGAGAACTGCATGCTGCTCTTAACATCCCTGCAGGATCAAAAGTAAGAGCAAATTTATCCTCAGTAAAGAAGAATCAGTGACTGTACTGGTTTTGCCTGGGCTAGAGTTAAATTTCTTCACAGTAGCTTGTCTGAGGCTACGTTCTGGGTTTGTGCCGCAAACAATGTTGATAACACAGGGAYGTTTTCGTTATYGCTGAGCAGGGCTTACACAGAGTCAAGGCCTCTTCTGCTTCTCACCCCACCCCACCAGCGAGGAGGCTGGGGGTGCACAAGGAGCTGGGAGGGGACACGGCTGGGACAGCTGACCCCAACTGACCAAAGGGATATTCCACRCCATGCGACAGGATGCTTAGAAATAAAACTGGTGGGGGTGGAGGTTGGCAGGGGCTGCCGTTGCTCAGGGACTGACTGGGCATCGGTCAGTTGGTGGTGAGCTGTTGTGGGTTTTTTGCATCACTTGTTTTTCTTGGGTTTTTTTTCCTTTTTTTTTTTTTTCYTTWTTTAAAAAAAAAAATAGTGAACTGTGTTTATATTAACGCACTGGTTTTCTCGATTTTACTGTTCAGATTCTCCTCCCATCCCACTGCAGGGGGAGTGAGCTGGGGGCTGTGTGGGACTTAGTTGCCAGCCAGTGTTAAACCACGACACTGACCCACAAAGGGGATATTACTTTACCCCGCTTTCTGTCCTCTCTTCTCTCATGAAAGATCAACTAGTATAAAGGCAAAAAAAAAAAAAAAAAAAAAAAAAGGGACAAACCCTTTGCTACATCTAAACGAAGAAATCAAACTCTACGAAGCGGTTGCTTATCCAAAATGCCACTAAAGGAACGTGCAAACGCTCGAGATTTTATCGATATTCACATTTTGGATGTTTTCCTAGTTCGAATTCGATCATTTTTCTCTACGTAGCGGAAAAGCAAAGGGTTTAGCGGAGATCTGACCGAGGCAAGGATCTTCCCTGCGAGGGAACGAGCCGCCTCTGACCGGGCGCGGTTCCCGCCCCCGGGCGGGAACCGCGCCCGGTCGGGGCCGGCCCCCGATTTTCCCTCCTTCCGCCGGTCCCCCCCCCCTCTCCGCGCTCCGCCTCTGCGGGCAATGCGCATGCATGGGGCGGCTGCCCAGCCCCTGACTCACCCCCTTCTTCTTCCATCCKCTCCCGGGAGGTATCCCCCGTCGCCGGTGAGGAGGAGGAGGAGAAGAAGAAGAAGAAGAGGCGGCCGCCACCATGAATCGTTTGGGGAAGAAGGCGAATGAGACCCTTATCGAGATGGCTCTGTCCACGGATGGTAGGAGACGACGGGAAGGCGGAGCGGGGGGGGGGGGGGGGGGGGGGGGGGGGGGGGGCGCTGGTGGGGGGGGGGCGGGGGGGGGGGGGGGGGGGGGGGGGGGGGGGGGGGGGGGGGGGGGGGGGGGGGGAGATCGCTGCTTTGTTCCGCCTTCCCCCCCTCCTCCCCCGTGTGAGGAGGGTGCTCCGGGGCCGGGTGCGGCCGGGGCTTCCTGCCCGGTGGTGACTCGGAGCCCGTGGAAGCGTCGCGGGTGGGAGGCAGCGGAGCCTGACGGTGGGGGGGTGTTGGGGGGGGTGCCCCGTTCCGCCCCGGGGCTCTGCAGGCAGGCGGCTGGGAGATGGGGTTGATCCCAAGTGACTCCTGATGCCGCCTGAGTCTGTCTTTTATCCTCGGGCTTCCGCTGAAAACAGCAAACAACAAACACGTTTGCATGAGCCTTAGCAGAGTTTGATGAGGTCTTTATTAACCCTAAATAAACCTTGAAAAAAATGGTTCCTGCATCAGCACGCTGCTCAGAACCAATACTAGAAATAGCCCTTAATTTTTATTTTTAAACACACTTCAAATGCAAAGGTTGCCTTTGCCGAACAGCAAACTTCCACGAAGCACCAGTTGGGCTCAGGCYGAGATGAACTGCTGTCTGCCAGTAGCTGAGATTGTCATTACAAGCAGGTTCAGAGCAGACCAGGTCACCTCGCTTGGGAAGGTGGGAGCAGCCCCTCTCCTGCCTCGCTCCATCGGAGATGCGCCGGTACCCGCTCAGCTCTGCGTAAGGCCTGGGCACCAGCTGCAGCGCAGCCGGGGGGTTTGTGTTGGGGCCTTGCGTTTTTGCAATAGGCAGGTTACAGTTTCCAATTCGTGTCACTATGTAAAGTAATTATTTATAATAAATGTGGTAATAGTATGATTTCGTAAAATAACATGATGCAAATGCTAAGCGTGTATTTATCAGTACCTCACCTGGCAACATGAATCAACAGTCAGATGTAAGATAGTATGTTGGTATTTTCAGAAAGATTCTAAGATATTTAAAYGCAAAAGAAAAACGCTGACCTAGAAAAAATTCTTTATGGGAATCATGCTTTGCCGTCAGTCCTAGGAGTGAAGGTCTTAAAGCAGGAAAGGACCAGTAAGAGCTTCTGGGTTGGCTGCTTGGGTTGTATGTTTTCCCCCACAGCTTGACTACACCGTCTCTTTTAGAAAAACACATAATGCCATTTTAAACACCTTGAGCACTAGTGTAAAATCATGTTTTTCAAAATATTTGACAGGCTTGTTTCGGAGAGATATGACAGCAGATAATGACTATGAAAATTATCCAAAAGAAGCCGTTTACAATAACAGCAAGGAGCAGTGTCCAACTGCGGCGAGGCAGGCGTCCGCGGCAAGTGTCAGACAAACGTTTGCCCTCTCTGTGAAAGCCCGGTGGAGCTGGCAGACTCACTCAGRAACCGAAGCAGATGGGTGTTACAGCCTCTTGGCCAGCAATGCATTTCCAGAGTCTTGCGGGGAGGCCTGAGTCATTGCCCGTCCCGCTGCCTGTGAGCAATGAAAAGTGCTTAGGACTGAGCTGCTCTTACCAGGGGTTGTTCTTCTGAAGTAGCCTGAGACTAAAAAATATTTACACCATTTAGGGTATGATGTTGGAAGCTAGGTTTGTAAACTTAATTCTGCAGCAGTCATTTTTCCCATGAGCATCTTGTGGTTTTTTTTATAAACATCGAATATAAGGAGATCTGAGGGGTTTCAGTGAGCGAGGATGATTTAGTAGGATTTACCGTACAGTAGCACTTAACTGTCCATACAAAATCTTCTACCAGTTCAATTCTTTTTTTTTTAATCAAACACTTTTCTAAAACAGAAACAAATTGAATATGAGGTAAAGTGAGTAGACATTTTCAAGTTTATGTTAATTTGGTGTCCAAAAATCTCTCAAAAAAAAAAAAAAAAAAAAAAAATCTTCCTTAAATTATGGTTTAGAAAAGTGAACAGTATGCATATATTGCCACTGGGACTTCTCGTAGATCTAAACATCTGCTTTGTGCTTTTAAGGAACAGACAGCCTCTTAAGGAGGCTCCAAGCTATAGATGGCTGATGTGCACAAGCAGGGTCTGTGTGGGTCAATAGGAACAAGGTAGAAGAAAAAACATCTGCTACTTATTTTCCTTAAAGATGTGTCCATATTTGGATAGTACATGTGTATTTAATTCTGGTTTACTACTGCATTTCATTAAACTTGAATGCTGAGGAACAGGTTGTCGGGGTGAAAAACTACTTACCAGCAGCAGAAAGTTTAGCTTGCAGAGTCTGTGTTTAGAGACCGTGCGCCAAAACTTCTACCTTGAAGGAAGCTTTCTGGCTTCCTGTTGAATTACACCCTCGTGAGGTAATAAATTCCATTTTCATGTGCGTGATTTTGCTTTCTGTTGGAAGATGTGTGGCATTTATCTCAAATATTAAAAACTAAGAAAAGTGAACTTGCAAAATCGGGATGTAAGTATCAGAGGAAGACGACCACGGTATGTTGTTAGGGATATTTCCTTATGTCTACGCTATCTTTCAGCATTTTTTTTCCAGCACGACATGTTAATGCTACAGTAGCTGTGTTGTGGGATATACCCCCAAGATTGTAGATCTTCTGGAAACTCGTAATTGGCTCCATGCCATGATTTGAAATACGCTGCCTTTATACGCATGGTTCCTTTTTCAAAACTTCCAGGAGTCTGGTTCGAACTCGAAATGCTCTAGGACCGATCTAAATTCAAACGCTTACTTAGGTTGGTTGTCATCTTGCTCGTGTTCCCTCTGATAAAGGCAGCAAAACATTGGGAAAAGTCAATAGTGTGACTTGCAAACGACGCTTGTGCCAGTGTGTCGGCTTCTCATAACGCCTCAGCATTCAGGGCCAAATACTGCTGTCGTTTAATAGAATGATACTTCACTTATTTAATCAGAATTATTATGATTCATACTAGTAACATAAAATACAGGCCTCTGTTCAAAACTCTATCTGTCTCTATTTACTGGAGCAATGTATGTAGTAATTTCTGATCTATTTGTGGAAATGCTGAATGGGATATCATGTTCCCACAGGGCTAAAGCAGAGGGTTTGTTAACGTGGAAGCTTTTTTTAAAGATTATTCCTAGGTAATAAAATAAAAGCTCTGAGAAATTTAGACATAGTTCAGAATATAAAAGGCAGGGGAGAAAATACTCCCTTAGACCAACCAACGTGTAGTTCCCGAGTGGAATTTCTTTACTGGCTGCGATGCGTCACTGCGGGGGCACAGTGTAAATACAGGTTGGTTATCGGAAGGTAAACCGTCTTTTAATGGAAAACTCCAGTTTGTAGTAGGAAAGCCTGCTTTTGCCTTCTATATTTTTTTTTGTATACATGCTGTGGTGCTTTTAATGAGAAAATAAACATCAAGCTCATTCCATCACAGCTGTTAAAGATGGATTTTATCCAGAGATTGTCTCAGTTAAAAAAAAAAAAAAAAAAAAAGGTGCTTGGACTGGTGACTGAGACTTATAACACTGTTCTTTTAGATGAGGACCCTGCATATGAGGTTGAAGTCACTCTCTCTGCAGCCCGGTGAGTGGCAAAGCAGAGCAGCTTCCAAGGAGGGATTAAGTCTCTCGCATGCCTTCTTAACCCAGTGGCAATTATGTGGGAAGTTCAGGCCATGCTTCAGAGAGCTGGGAAATAGAGCTGAATTCCCTCAGGTAAAGAACTGAGCCACCGTCCTGCCCATCACAGGTGAATGCTGTTTAACCTCTATTTAATAAGGGTTCCGCAGCTTCACTTTTTTTGCTCAGAAAATGAAAGAAAAAGCTCTGCAGCTGTTTCTCCCTTGCAGGGTTTCCTGTAGGAAGGGCTTGGTTCCAGCTGGGGACAGAGGTTCTGGGCTGGCAATGCCAAATAAATGCTAAGGGAGCAACTGAAGCTCCACTGCAGCGTAAGGCAGAGAGATGTTCGCTCAGCGTTTCCCTCCCAGGCAGCTTCCAGCTAAGGTACTGTCTGGCGTGGTGTCCCATTCTGAGGTGTTTATAGGACTAAAGGAAAGGCAGGTTTCCAGTGCATAGGGKTTTGATTTTCTTTTTTTTTTTAAAATAAAAATTTGGCTTTGGATCTGAGTAGAATTCAAAATTTTGAAAGTATAACTACAGCTGGAACGTTTCCAGTCTTTGCTGCTGGTCAATGAAATTGTGCCCTAAGTATGGTGTCGCACTCTGGAAGGTTTTTATAAGTAATTCTTCTCAACTTACAAATAAAATTCAAAGTTACTTTGCTTTTCAAGCTTTTATTTAACAGGTGCGTTCACAGCATGTGTTGAGAACTGAAAGCTGTGTTGAAAGGGGAGTTTTTGCACTCTGGAAAAGCCTCTACAGAAATGAGATAACTATCATAAAATGGAAGGGGGCTTTAACATCTATGTACAAATGATTAATAATTACTATGATGCAAGGAAAAACTAGGGTAAGATATAAGGGCGCTACTGACAATGTGCTTTTAAGATTATGCTGAGAACTGTTGGCAGATATTTTGTTAAAAAAACAAAAACAAAACCAAACCAAAACAGAAAGCCAAACACCATTGTCTTCATATTTAGTATCTGTAAACTAATTAATGAGTTGTATATACACATGGAGGAGGCGTACAGTCACCTAATATAAACATGTAATTAAGAAGGTACAGGTAACGTCAAAATGTGGCGAGAGTTGCTGTGTCAGATGTTAAGTGGCAAGGTAATAACGCAGTGAACTTTTCCACTAGTTTTTTATTGTTATCTGGGGGGTTGAACTGAAGAGCAGTGTAGTTGCCAGGTTGTGCTTCATTATCTAGCAGTAATTTCATTATATTTGGTAGTTGCTTTTCATGTGCACGTGTGTATAAATGCACGAAGGGAAAGGAAGGTCCTTGTGTCTGTTGCTAGGGATAGTTCTTGCAATTATAACATAGTTATGGAAGGATTTTGAGGTGTCGGCTATCTGCAGAAAGCTGAATAATATGTCAGGAATTATTTCTAGATTAAACATTGTGGGGAGGAGGAGTTGATTCCAGGTTGGGACTTGGTTACTTGGATTAAACTAGAGAGATGTGTGTTTTTCTTTGAAGGGCCTCCTGCAAGAGCCTACAGCTGTTAAACCTATGGTGTTCATTGCTTTAGTCTGATGCACGCCAAGAAAAGGCGTGCTAGCAGGCTAGTTGGCTGCTGATGATAAAAAGACGCAGAATAAGGCAGGACGCCTGAACCCATGCTGGAAACTTCATGTCTTGTGCAACTGTGCTGACATGCCTTGTAAGCACTAATTACCTCTCTTGGTGTAACATAATACAATTCTTAACTCACCTATCTGGGTAGGCTAAGGGAGGTAACGTGAACATCTATGTGTAAGTGTAGTTCTCCAGAACAGCTGAGAGAACACCTTAATTCCATACCTGCAATACTCCTATTGCAGTAATCCAATAAAGGCTTCTGAATCTATTTCTGTGTGTTCAGAATACATCCATGTGTAAATTGGGATCACTCTTTTCACACCGCATCAAGGCAGAACTAGCACGTATTCTCACACGTGGTAGGCCTGTCTTCAGCGTCTCTCTTTAGCCCCTGTTTTCATCATTGATTTCTGCTAATGTAGGATTTCTGCTTTAGTTGTAACTGGTGCCCAAGAAATGAGGAGAGAAATTGGCTTAGGTCCTGTTTGCACAGTTGTAATCTGGAATTTTCAATAATTCCTATAGATTAAAGGGTTATGAGATTTACTACTTAATTTTTTTTTTTTTTTTTTTTTTTTTTTTTGGCATTTGTAGTATAGTAGTCTTTTACAGATCTGACCATTAAGAATAAATTAAGAATAGACCAACGTTTGATGTTACTTGTGTTAAAAGACTTCATTCTAGGCTACTGTTTCAAATCAGACTTTTTTTCCAGTGCACATGGATCACTCATTTACACGTAACAGTGTAATATAAGCACCTCATTATTCTATCTTGTTGGTTTGTCTGGGTCTTTTAGTACAGTCAGAGCCGTTCTCCACTGGTTCTCAGTGAGGACCAGTAGAGGTAGTGAAGCTCCAAACGCTGTTTTTTAGGAAGTGAGAATATCTTTGGGTGAAGTGTGCAGTCTTAGAACTGGAAATCCCAAGTGATCCCCTTGTCTTCCTTAGCAGGCTCCCAAGGGTAAATGTGAAATTTGAGGCCTTTGGCAAGATAGCAGAAGCCCAGCAAGCCGCGTGGGTAGGGCTCGTGATGCAGATGGCTGGCCTTTAATTTTCCGCACCAGCCCTAAATTAGAAAGGGCCCTGTGGTTTGTTATTCAAAGAGGTTTTCTTAACTATCAGGTAGGAAATCAGAGAGCCTATGTTTGCACAACTTAAAGTGTGCTAGAAATATACCATGCTAACGAGTAATGACTAGCAGACGTGGTTTTGAGGCCACTGGCAAGTTGGATGCCTTTGCRTACTTCAGTCCTGTTAATCGACTGGTGCTTACATAAAAGACTCCAAGGGATGGGAGCCATGGTCCATTGCCCTGCTCATTTTCTTGATTGATAGGAACTGTTTCTCTCTGGGGTCAGTATATGACTTCCAGAGTTATTCCRTTGTCTTTGAAGTAACTTGGACAGAAAATGTGAAGTCTTGCAAACTCATGCTTCAGAAAAAAAAAAATTGGATGGGATTTGTTTATAAGAAGTCTTTCTATATGGGTGTATTTTTGTGTTGTTTAATATGAGAAAATGAAATACTTGTCCTGGTGAATGCAGTAGCAAAATTCTCAATGATACATTTCATTGGAAGCATAACCAAAATAGTATTGAACTAGGTAGAGCATGAGGACCAGAATGAACAAAAAATTGCGGATGAACTTGGCCATCTGAAATGAAACGTCAGGAAGCATGAAACTGAGAAATACCGCCAGAGGACAATAAATTCAAGATGTATTTATTTTATATATTGCTTTTTACTTTCTTAATAAATGTACAAGTCATATATGTTCCTAGTATGCTAAACTTACCCCTACCCTTTTCACTATTTCCCTATTGTTAGTTCCCTGTTCGTGTATTGCTTTTCTCTTACAGTATCTATGGAAGATCTCTCGTACAAGGATGGGAATGTGCTGTGTGTCCATAGAATGAATAGTACATTGGGCCCTCCACTACTGTTGAAAACTCGTGTATTGCAAATGCTGAAAGATATCAGAGATTGCATTGCTTCAGGGTTACATGAGGGATTTCAGTGCAAGTTGGAGAAATGCATTAATTGAATGCTGTAAGATTTTAAGTGTGCCTCTGGGAACACTAGGAAAGCAAGTTTATACCTAACACTTTTTGAAGTGCTTGTAATTCCCTCGGGCTGTGATGAAAAGCAATACCACCATTCCCCCTTCTTCATCTTTTCTCGAAGGAGGTGTGGCACTTTCATATATGTGCAAGGCCATTGCCCCAGCTGTTTGTCTGCCTCTGCAGTCAGATAGCGCTGATGAAATCTGGCCCTGCACGTATAGTCTTAAGTGCAACCAAGCACAGCCATAGCGCTTCATGAGGTGTCGGGACTTTGAGTATTTTACCATGCTGCTCTTCTGAGGTTTATTTGCCATCCTCTTCCCCTTACTAACGTGCATCTAAATGCTACACAATTTAAAAATACCTGACTTTATCCAGCTATCGCTAGTCTGGGCTTTCTTTTTTTGATTGCATTTGAACCTATTAATCAGTTTACGTGTGTCATTCTGCAAAATGATGATACCTGAAAGGTGTAAGTGCTAACTTCAGTGCTCACAGCATGCTTTAAGTCTTGTCTATGCTGGTACATACAATACGGTAATGGTTATTGCCTTAACCACATGAAAATGCCATTCAAGTTCTGTGTTACAACACTATGCTTGTGGGTTTTTGCTAAAAATAGATTTACACAATTTTTTTTTTTTTTTTTTAACCCAGTGTCTTTTAATCGAAAGGGTGGCTTTATGGTTCTTTTTAAAGAACCATAAAAGGCAGCTGAGGGTAAACCTCTGGTTTACAATACCTTTTACTATATTAGAGATTAGAACTGAGGACTTCATGTCTTTTCCAAATGCTAAATGAGATATTCTTATTGTTAGGAGCAGATTTCTCTTCTGTATATTTATGCCTATATAAAGTACTGTTGTTTTTTCTTTTACTTTCTATGTGTTGATAAATATCTGTTCTCTGGAATTGCTTGTTTAATGATAAAACACATGCCCGTGAAGCAGACTATACTTGAATGCAATCTTTTTTTTTTTTTTTTTTTTTAAAGGGAATAATAAAGTTATTTTAAAATGTTCCCAAGAAATTTTCTTGGATTTACTGAGAATTTAATGTTTTCATTGTTAAGGAATAGTTTTAAATTTTTAGGAGCAGCTCTGAGTGTGCATAAACCACCACT
>JAYKAV010003199.1:1469491-1719818 GCA_035582835.1 Phoebastria nigripes
TTTTTTTTTTTTATTTTACCTGGACCATCAAAAATTTGCTCTAGGGATACGTAGTGTGTAAACTGATACGCCGAAGGCATCAGACATATGCAGGACAGCATGACAGGTCCGAAAGTTGTTTTCACCTGCTTGGTTTTGTTGACTGAAAGGGATGCTGTTGCTGTGTCTAAGAAAATCGTGGAAATAAATGGAAGCAGTATTTTGGAAACAATGCTGAAAGTAATAGCAGTACCAGTAGTAATACTGTCTTAACTGCTGCTAAACAATAAACAGTTTGTCAGCACCTGCCTGAGAATCCTGGCTCTGACTTTGCCTTTGGAGTAGCTCTGTCAGAGGTCTTAGGTGTGCAAGATTTTCTAGTTTTAGTAGCAAAACGAAAATTTTGATCCYTAAAACTCTATTCAGCTGCCACTTGGCTTTAGAAGCACCTCGTATGTTAACATTTTTACTGGTAGAAAGACATCTACGGAGAGCTCTACTTGGTGCAGATGAATCAGGGTGATAGAAGTTGAAAGAAAGGAAAACTTAAATGCCTTCTCTTGCTCTGTTTTCTGACGCAGAGTTGCTCTGACCTGTGCCAGACTGCAGCATCTACACACCAGCTGCTCTGTGCCCAGCTGTACCTTGAGTGCAGCATCATCGGCCAAGCTTTTTTTCCTTCCCATCTGCCAGCAGACCCCAGCTTACCTAAGGATGCTGAAGTGACATAGAACATCATCTTCCAGGGAAATTGCTGGTTAGGTACTGTTAAAGATGCAAGAGCATCCCGGGCTGTTGCTGTGCTCGTAATTAAAAAAGCCAAGGATTTTTCATTGGCCTAGAGGACAAGTAGCACAGTCCAGCCGCATCCCTACGGCTAAAATCCCGACTTCCCCAAGCAGGGCAGGCTTCTCCAAAGTCCAGAACTTGGCCTGCGGTGTCCTCCAGGGTGTGTTTCTGCTCTGTCGGGGAGAGTGCTAGAAGCCAAAAACCATTCCACAAAGTGCAGTAGTAATTAAGTCGAGTGAGCAGTCCTGTGGTTATGCCCATGTCCTGGACCTTCTGTTTTCCTAGTCGAGGCATAGCTGTTGTGACCAGGACGTGGCCTGTGACGGGTTGCATTTCTCCCAGAGAACGTGCAGTTCATTTTGGTGCAGAGAGATACGTCGCTAGTCCTGTGGCGTCATTGAGCCGTGCTGCTTACCTCGCCCCAGCTATCAGAAAATAGGGGGCTACGGGAGACCTTGATTTACAACGGCATCCTTACTTTTTTCCGACAGCACTGAATACACTTATTTGTGTTTTATGGGGTTTTATAAATGAAATTAAACAGCATGTGTCAAAATAAACAGAATTTATTTTGAGCTGCTTGTTTTCTTGCAGGTGACTTTAATTTTTGATTTTATAAAGCCTGTACTACCATTGTAGTCATCAAAGAGAATTTTCCGCTTTCTGTCATACTGTCGTATAAAGGGTAGGTAGGTCATGCATGTGGTCTCCCATCCATTTATCTGATCTTAAATATGCGACGGGCAGTCGTACTTGAATAGCTTGCGTGCCAATTCTGTAAATTGCAGCTACAGTAGTGTCTTTGAAAAACTGTGAGCATGTTGGCATCTAGACCGCTAAGGGTTTTTGTCTTTCRTCGCGGAATGAATAGGAAGGTTTTGAAGGACAACTTTTTGATTCCTGAAATACTAATCATATTCAACCACTTCTTTTAACCAGTAGGTCCAGAYGTGGAATTAAATTCCTTTTATTTTTTCCTAAAACGTCAGTTTTGCCATACAGAAAAAGAAAGTGATTCATGCACTTTGAACAAAGTTAAACTATTGTAGAATGATTAATCATTTCATTACACAAGAAGCCATTTTTCGTGCTTGTTACAGAAATCGTAAGATTGCACTAATAAAAGTACCTTTTTTTGTGGGGTAAACTACTTATATTTTAAGAGGTGAAATCAGTCTTGATTATGTTCTCCAGTCTTCAGCTCTGAGTGTTGATTTCTGTGAGCTGTTTTGGATTACTGTTGATCTGATCATCTGGATCTGTACTTGAAATAGAAACAGCCTGTAATTCTTAGGGGTGGCATACCGAAAGCTTATAAGTAGGTTGCCCTGCGGTAGGGTGTAGTTTGGGACAGTGTATGTTAATACTGCAAAATTATAGGCCACGTGAAGCTCGCTTATTTCCAATAACGTGCAAACTCCCAAGACACACGCGTTTAAGGAGTTACAAATAGCTGTGTGCAGAACTATAAGGCTGTTGGAGACGATGGTTACGTTGGAAAAGAGGTATTTCTTTCAGATGGGATACGTGCGTGCCCATGAAAGGTCAATGATTTGAATAAATATTAAAATTATCATGTTTGAAAYGATTTTAATGGGTTCTGATAGTCATAGTGTGGTTCTGGATTAATTTTGAACAAAAAATTTGCAAGGGGTGACTGCAATTTGTACAAAACGAATTTTGTATTGAAGGGCCACTTGTGTTTAGTAGGTGTCCTCATTCGTTCTTCTTGGTGTGCAGGCGTTTCCAGAGCTCTTTACGTACAGTAGAGYGTGTAGCGTTGGAGAACAAGGCCGTTCCCTTAAATATGATGGTTTTATCAGAATATTATTGTTTTACTCCATCTTTAGATACAAAGTTGTAATTTCTTGAAGAATTTTAAAGGCATTTTCTTGGCTAGCAGGAACTATTATTGTCCCCCCTGCTGCTGATAGGGGAAGGTGGCTTCCTTGTTTGTGGTGCTGAGTAAGGTGCCTGGACAAAAAGGTGAATGTTGGTATTTCAAGAGGAACCTGCTCTGTGCTTTCTGTCTAGGCTAGAGTCTGTTGTTTCCAGGGCTTGTTCTTTTGTTTGGATGTAGTGGCTGTATTGTAAAGGATAGAGGAGAATTATTAAACGGATTCATGTTAAAAGTGGATTTTACTTCTGGTTCTTACTGAAGTGTTTTTTCCTTTTAAAGATGACATTGCGATTCTCACCAAGTTCAAGCCGTGGCGGTCAGAAGGTATTGTACTAACCGGCGTTACGCCTTCCTCCCTCTTGTTGTGTCCTCTGTCCTTTTTTCTTTTTTGTCTGCTGAGAGCCTCTTGGAAATCAGACTTAAGTTTATATGAGTCATTCATATCACATATGAGCCAACCTTTTTGCAATGTGATTTACAAGTCAATTTTTAGCTATTTGTGGGCAGCTCTCTTAGTTGAGAACTAATTGGGCCTCTCCATTCCTGGTGCTTGTTGCAATTCTGGGTTGCAGCTCCTTTATACCTTCCTACGTGAGTTGGACATGCATTTCTTATACTGCTTAGGAACCTGTTTATGTGTTTTTCAAGGAGTGAACGTATTAAGTATGTTGTACTTCTCGGTTAATATATGTTTTGCATTCTCTTTTGTGTGCTGCACTAGGGTTATTCAGTTTTATTCCCCTGGATCAGAGATACCAAGAGGATTTCCTTTCACAAGTTGCATAAGTAATCAGCTATGGTACTGGGAGAGCATTTAAAATGTAGAACTCCGAATCGTGCTTGTTCCCGCACAAACTCTCGCAACTGCAGAAAGGATAATCCAGAAAAAACAAACACCAAGGCTGCTGTTGTAGGCCGTGGAATCAGTTCAAGTCCTCTCAGCAGCATAGGCAAATTGAGCGTTACCGCTCCAGGGACAAGGTGCCAGGCTGCTCCTGCCACAGAGGGTTGTATGACCAAATGTTTGGGCTTTCTGCTCCTGGCCTCGCTACCTTTGGCCGAAGCTGCAGCAGCCACCTGCTTCCCAGGGCTGTAGGCAGAGCAGGCAGCAGAGCGTGATGGTGATGGTCCCTTTCTTTTGTCAGGCAGCGSTCTGCTGTCCTGGGCAGCTGCCAAGTTGGCATATGCTTAGAGCCAGCCCTGTATGAAGGTAGACCCTCTGCTTAGGAATATTCTTGCAGAAGCAGTTTCTCAAGTAAGTTAATCTGAATATTTTGATAGTTGTTTTTTGAGTCAAGACTTCTGTGTTCTTATTATAATAATCTCCCATTATGTGCCATTAGTTTCTCGTACATGTTGAACGCTTGTGCTGTGTTGGGAGGTGAAGTGAATTCAGTTCTGTGCTGAAGCTGTTCCTGTAAATGTTTTCTGTGTTTGGTGGTCTGTCTTACAGCATAGTCCCTGTAGCATTTATGATATATTTGGGTAGGCAGAATGATCCCAAATTATTTACTTCCATGCTAACTTTTTAGAGATGGCTTAACACTGGTCTCCCAACTTGTATCAGCATATGCAAACAGCTTTCTACAGGTGCATGAATAAAACTTAAGTGTTCAAATTATATCAACTAATACAGATTTTGCAGGCATAGTTTGCTCTAGCAAAATAGCACGCAACAACTTTGAATGTCTTAGTGTTCAGAAACTTCATTATATGTTCTATACCATTATATACTATTGCCCAATTTCTTATCACATCATAAGTACGGTTATAAATTACAGGGACCATTTTCTGTAAGTGAACTTAGACACAGCTCGAGAGCATTTTGCTTCCTCTATTTTTTTTCTTTTGTCTAAGTAGCTTATTATAGATTTTAGAAAAACCAGTTTATATCCTGCCTGGATGCAATTTTGACATCAAATATTTGCAGGTTACAAAAAAAAAAAAAAGAGTAGGTTGGCTTTATTGGACTACTCTAGCCATAGTTGTCTGACAGTGGTCCAGTCTAAGCTGTGCTAGTCAGTCTGTCCAGTCTAAGCTATACCCATCAATACTTCCTTGCTGTTTGATGAAGAAAGGAGTATGGCGAATCCTTTTCTTGGAAGAAAGAGGCAACTTTATTAGATGCCTGCTCTAGATTGTGATGAGCTGTTTTCAAAACAACTTATCCTTTTCCATTGGTGGTGGAGTTATTTAGATGCCTGACTTAGGAGACTGATCTGTCTGTCTAATCAGCAGAGGGATGGTTGTTCACAAAAACTTCTTGGAGCAGGAGCCTAGCTTATGGGCTCTGAATTGCTCTCCCGAGGGAATCGTTGACAGAGTAGGTTCAGAGCCACAAACCCAGCAGACATCTCAGKATGGTTTAGGGGTCTGAAGATATTCAATGTGATTTTTCCCTATAATGTTAACATTTAAGTAACAGTGTCCTTGGTGGACTGACTATATTTGCGGGAAAGTCATGTTGAAGTTCAATACCGTTGTTGAAATGAAGGTGGGGTTTTTTGTGGGTTTTTTTTTTTTTTTAAACAACAAGAAGCTTGGTAATTTAAGTTGATATTGCTATTGTTGATCCTGTCATCGTATCTCTTATGTGGGCATCTGTAATCTTAAGGTTATGCACYATTAATCCCTTAGCAACAAAAAAAATAATTCGATTTCTAGCAAGCAACCCCAGAGATAATTGAAGTTTCATAACTGAGGCAGCAAAGCTCCAGGTGTGAGAGACTCACAGTCATCCAGCAGACGTTTGAGAGAAGAAAGAATTCTATCTCATCAAATACATGATGCTGACAGATATTTGTTTGTCACATTTAAAAATGTGTTTCTGTGACTGCGAGGTTACAACCAGGTAGTACAGACTGAGTATATTGTGTCTTGCAGTGTTTTTTCCCTTCAAAGAACCATTCTTGAAGATTTTATGTAGCTGAGTTATTTTCCAGCTGTTGCTTTTGCTTTTGCTTTTGCTTGTTCATAGTTCCATGCCTTCAAGGTTCACTTCATTTTCAGATACAATCGTATTTTAAAATAAGGGATGTATTTATGTGTATCTTTCTTTCCACGTTCCCTAGGGGAAGAATGCAATGGACCTTTATGTGAAACTATTTCAACTGCAGGATCAGAAGTCCCAAGCAGCTCTGAGGTAAGGTCCAGTAGAGACGGTGTTGACATGCTACTGGTAGGAAGAAAGAGGAACAGTTGCTGTGAAACAGAGAATTAGTTTTAAAAATAATATTTCTTTTAGGTTGTCTTATACCTYCTTTTTTATCCATGTAAACATTTTGTTCCGTTAGTGTTCTGAAGGAGCAAAACCACGGAAGTAACACTGATACTCATTGAGTCTTATAAGAGACTTACATGTGTTAGCGCTACAACACAGTAGTAGTAGAAAACAGTATGGGCTTAACAGCGTTTCCAGTATCAGTCTTGAAATGAGAATCACACGATCATTTAATGTTTTGGCAATTGGAAAAACATAATGCTTCTGCACAAACCCAACACTTTGTTTTATGCTGCTTATTATATTGCTGGCTTGATAGGGAAATCAAGGCACTCTTGCGTTCCTCTGCTCTAGGAATTTTTTGACAGTGCAGCAAGATTTATGAGAAAGCAAATGAAGATTTGAGTTATAAGAATACCTCTTCCTTGCAATGCGTGCAATCCAAATAGCATCATCAGCTATTCATTTTTTCACAGTACCTCATTGCTTAATACGTACGGTACACAATAGCTTAAACAGACAGTGGTGTGTGGTTACTATTCAGTTAAGAAACAGATTAAAAAAGAATATTGAAAATACACGTTCTTGAAATTGGTATTTTATTTTAATTTCTGTTGTCTGATTTCTTTATTATGGTTTTTACAGGCTCAGAGGAAGATAGGAAGGGTTTCAGATAGGAAAAGAAATAGTTGGCTCTGTCAAAGTAGAGTCTCATACTCGCCATGAGCACTCATCAGAAATTATGTCTATTGAATTGAGTGTTGGAAGACTGTAGTTGTTCTGCTGAACTTCTTAAGAATAAAACATGTCCTCACCTACCTCTAAGAGGCAAATTTGGAGATGGTCCTGTGAAGACAGAACTCAGAAGTGCTTCCTAGATTACACAGACCTTTATCTTGCTAGCACATGCAACCATATCATCTGAATGTTTTCATAAATCTGCCAGTTCCATCTTAAAAATTCCTAGTATGTTCACCCTGCTACTTTCTCAGTCTATTGTAGGAGCTGTAGTAATATTTTTCTCCAGGAAAATGTTCAGTGAACAGCCATATCAAATACTTCACTGAACCCTGGGCAGATACTATCTCAAATAGTAGCGTATGAATCATCATACGGTGATAAGCATCAGAGTCTGAAGCTGATTCTGAGTTCCTTACGAGTGTCTCTGAGGAGATGGAGATGACCTATTTCACCAAAGCCTGAAAGAATTCACTTGATGACTTAGGATGTAGGAAAAGGCAGGAACGTGGGAGAAAGGGTGCAACGCACGTGTCGTATATGTAGAGACATGGGATTTGAACCTTGTTTGAAGGGTGAAAGATTCATGATGGGGTGGGAAAGGAGGTTTTGATCTTCAGCACTTTCTTGTCTGGGAGGTAGTCTCCTTATGAAAAACATACCTGGTTACCCTCTCAAAAATCTCTCATGGGTAACTTCATGCTGCCTTTTCTCTTATTTCCTACTTATGCATGCTCCTTACATAATTATTTTTCTTCGTAATTTGTTCTTAAATATCACAAAGTATTGTCATATTAGCAATGTTAGTCCGTAGTTGACTTGATGACTCAGGATTTTTGTTTTGTTATTTTCCTCTCTCCCTCTAAGAAGAGACAGCTTATTTGGCTTCAGATAGTTTGTTTCTCCAGATCATCTGGTTATCTGATGTTTGCTTACTTTTAAGATAGTGCTTTTCTGTGCTTTGCATTATCCTGCCCCATGTCCCCTAATACAGTCTCATTTATCTGATTTTTGCTTTCTATGCATTAGCCAGACATAAAGTTACAGACTTACTCTTAATCTTCTTGCCCAGTTTCACGCTCTTATCAGCCATGACAGGCTTAGTTCTTGATGATTAATGTCCTAGATATTCAGGTGAAGTCTATCCTTAAGGTTTTTCCATGAATTCATTCCAACAGTAAGATAGCCCTGATTTTTTTTTTTTTTCATATAATGCTAATCCTTTATCTTCATGTGTTGTCACAACTTCAGTTTTCTTCTCTATAAACTGGAAGAATTTCTTTTCCCTCAGTTCTTCGCTAGGCTGCCTTTTGTCATCCTTGATGCATTCCGATAGGAATTGAGCAAGGTCATCTATCGTGGCATGAAAGACAAGCCATGGTTTCTCCTCTTTCCACCAAGACCCTTTAGAGCTCAGATCAATGTGCTATGTTCTTGTTTTGACAGATAGCACACTTCCCTATTTTATAATTTTACTCTGGTGATTGGTTGGTAACTTTCTTGTTACTTAACCATGTACTTAACTTTGTTCCTGCAATTGGAAAATATGAACGCTCGGAAGTCTTAAAACAATTTAAGTCAGGTAATTTTAAAATAGAAATGGAATTCATTCATAAAAAGACCATTGGGAAAGAGTTAAATGAATTTACATTCAGGTCACAACTTCATTATACTTGGGCTGACTTTTCTTTTGGAAGAGAAGAAATGTAACACACAATAACAGTATGCTTCTGCTTAGCAGTAGGGAGAAAAAGCTACGTCCTTATTGTTGATTTAGCAACAGAGGAGGGGAAAAAAAGAAATCTAGATTCAAATATAGAGAGCAGAAAACGTTACCTATCCATAATTCAGTGGCATTTTTTTTTCTTTTGTAATCTGTAAAGGAATATGTGATTTGTACACAAGGAATGACGCAAGTAAAACAAAAACGAAGGTGAAAAACAGTCTGTAGTGAAGCCTGCCAACATATACACAAAAGTTGGATGAAGTCTGGGACTCGGAAAGCAATTGAGTCTCCTATCAATGGTGCATTTGGTCCTTCCTCGTGATTTTGCATTTGTGCTCTAATCCACTGCTTCTTCCCTATTTTACCCTGTTTTGTTTTTTTTTTTTTTTCTTTTTTTTAATCTGGTTCTGGTTGAGTCTCCTTATTTTTCTTCTCCTTTTAATCTCCCACAAGGACAAAAGAAACTGGATCGCTTGGAATTCAACAGCTTTTCATATTACAAGCCTTATAGCATGCACCATTTCTAGACGCTTTGCCATGCAGGGAGGCAAGGAGATGTTTTCAGCAGAGAGCAGACTGGAGAGGAAAAAAAAAAAGGATATGATAGGGATATTTTCAAATAGGTGCTGCAATGGAGACTGCTTCAAATTATGTTGTTATTAAATCAGTAATTCACAGGCACCCACTTCTGTTAGGGATAGGCAACTGTCCTAATTGAGTCCCTATGTAGAATCTACCTGAATCAGCCTTTATGGTGTTCCTGTTCCAAGAAATACATCAATGCCTCTGACAGTCCTTTCAAGCAAATTGGAAAATGAATGGAATAAAAACTGAGAATCTGTTTTTCCTCTGTGCTTTATATTTATGCAGAGAGCGTGCTAGAAAAATATATATAATAGCATAATTCTGTTTTGATAGCACGTTGCATCTCGGTTCGGTGATTATAATTAGTTGTTCAAGTTACAAAGTAAATGAGGATGAGGCCCACTGACAAAATAGAGTTCGTATTCTTAAGAGGGAAGAAGGTCAGTTAAATCATTCAAGATTGGAATAAAGGTTAAAAAAGGGAATTTGTATTAAATTTCCTGATAGTAAAATTTTAGGCTATTCAAGTGGGCTAATTGTAAAATTATCTGACTAGTTTGTAGTTTATCAACATCTGTAAGAGGTGTATACTGAGAACTATTTGTCTGTCTGCTATTCCAATTAAGAAGTAGAAAGTAACTTAAAATTTTTTGTATGTATGTGGACCCTGAGTTTCTCACCCTCATAAAAGGCAGATGGCTGCACTACTCTCCGAGTAAAGCTGCAGGATTGTGCCCTATTCTAGCTGTGAGAAGGTAGGAATTAATTTTGCGCAGTTATATATGAAATTTTCACCTTTCCTGTTAATTTCACACCAATGAAATGCTCACTAAAAATTTCTGTTAATCAGGATTTTCCATATTGTAACAACTTGATCGTGAGAAAATCTGAGAACAAGCTGTCTTTATTTAAGCCAGGTTAGCAGGAGTAAATTGGCAGAGCTCCATCAAATGTATGAAAGCAATGCATTTTACCAAAATTAGGGATATGGCAAATAGAGATTTTTTTTTTTTTTTTTTTTTTTTTTTTTTTTTTTTTTTTTTTTTTTTTTTTTTTTTTTTTTTTTTTTTTTTTTTTTTTTTTTTTTCCCTGAAGAAACACCATCATAATGTACATTACTTTTCATGCTTGTTCATTTTTCAATTCAGACCAGTGGGTTTTCAAGCAGAGAGAAACATAAAATACCATTATTAATACGAGAGTGGATTCCAGAGTACAAAGGACCAGCCCAATGCTGCTGCCACCGCTGCCAACCTTCTTTATTCTTGGTTTTCATCTCAACAAAGTTGGACTATTTGAGTATTTCTGGAAGCACTGGTTGGTTTTTGTTTTGGGGGCCATGCATTATCAAGATTGAAGCCCCTTTGTGCTGTACGTAGACTTTGGCATGTAATGAAAAAATGGTGTCTCTCTACAAGAGTTCTTACACTTTAAACGTGCAGGAAAAGGCATGTTGACTATCACCAGTTTTACAATACTTAACCCCCATGACCTGAGCTAATTAATTCCAGGCAGTTGTATTGAGAGCAGGGTAAGTTCCCTAGTTTAACAGGAAAGCATTTCACAAAATGCATGGGAATGTACAAAGGGTTTTTAGCAGCTGGACTCTGCCAGCTGCATGTCTTCATCCCACAGTTCRGTGTTTCACTATATGTATTAAGATTTTATCTCGGAGTGAGGCAGTGTGGGCAGCATATGAGGGCCAGCGGGTGGCTAAAACCTGTATTTACATCTGATCGTGGAGGAGGTGGGAAGCTGTGGGTGGGAGGAGTACAGGATGGAGAGGTGGAAGAAAAGCAGGTGGAAGGGCAGTAGCATCAGTGATGTGAGGATTAGACTTCTAAACCCAGTTGAGACTATCTTAGGGTAAGAGCACAGTGCAGCTATTCATGCTTGCACTGTTTCTCATGTGGATTCCTTGCCAAAAAACAGATCGATCTTTCTGTGTGGATTTGACTGAATTCTGAAAAGGACATTTTTATCTTCTTTAGATAAGCAAATACTCAGAGATGACATCATTAAGAAAGAATGTAAAGATGTGTGTATGTATTACTTGCAATGTAAACAGGAACAGAAACAGTGTGTTTGTTTCACAAAATTGTAGGAATGGACCTGTGTGGTTTCTCTCAAGTAAAATCGTAATAAAACTGAAAAATACTCATTTCTAATTTCAAAATTCATAGACAGTACTTTATGAAAATTGGATTTTGGGAAATACACTTTTTGAAATATTAYGACTCTAAACGAATAAATGCTAATACAATAATGAAATGAAGTTAGTATTCTGCTTCTGTTGAAAGTTAAATTAATTCCATAGAGAACTGTCATATTTTCATAACGCGCTCGCACTATTTAGTTGCACTGTTTAAACCTGTCTGTGATTTGTTTTCAGAAGTAAAACAAAAGAACAGTGTGAGAAATTATTGACTAACAGAATTAGATATTGCAAAACAGCTTAGGTATTGCAAACCATTATTCATTCCAATAGCGAAGCCCGATCTCGAAATCCCTTGCTCATGCAATCRCGCAGTTGTGGGTCAGTACCCCAGATAGCTTATGGACACGTCTTTGTAGGATAGCTGTGCTCTGCGGAGTCCTCTGCTGTTGGTATTCCTGTCCTCCCCGTGTGGAGCCTGGCCAGAGGACATTGCAGCACCCTCCAGGCCCACATACAGGAAAATAATGAGCACCCAGATCTTGTACAATTAAAATCAGAGTAGGGCCTCACCAGGCGTGGATCAGAACTGGAAGCTGGGAAGCCCTCACTAGTCTCATTAGGCATAACAACTGCAATTACTGATACCACAACTACAATTACTGATACCAATTTGCCTTGTCTRCGCTATGAGATCAATGATTTGTCTCCTCGCATTTGTTTTCCTTCAGTTCACGTGGTGTAATTTCAGTTTGTATTGAAAAAATAGCTAAGTAAGGGGTGCCACGTTTGTTCTGAATGCAAGTGCAGCCATCTATGCTATGTATGTTTTCTCTCTTTGATATTAAAATAACAAAAAGTACTGTTAAAAGTTGTTCTKTATCATCTTGTAAACAGAAATCTGTGCCGAGTTGTTTGGACTTTATTTTTTATAATGGAAATGCTGAGGAATACTGTATAGCTTTAATTAAAAGTTATTCTTATTAATATTTAAAAATCAATATGGGCCTTGTAAAAGTCAGCGGCGTAGGCTRGAGACCCAGCTCATCTGAGAAAGTAGAGGTTTGTTTAAACTTTGACTATCTAGACTGAAAATCCAACTACCGCTCAGAATAGCTTTTCAGCGACTTAAACCAGAAGCTACACTGTTTCTTCTGAAATAGCCTTTTATTTTAAAGCATCTTTTGCATCATTGCTAACAACATTATGTTTTTCCCGTGATGCCACTGGCAGGGCCTAAACAGCACTGAGACTACTTTACTCATCCCTGAACATCAAGTGGTAAGCAGTAAGCAATATTCATGCTTCCTTGCATGAATTTGTGTGGCGTCTTCTATTACCGTATGCCAAAAAGTCCCTCACCAGAAAATTTTCCAGTTTCAAGGAAGCCATCCCTCCAAAAAGAATTGTTTTTCTAGCRTATAAAAATGGATGTGGTATTTGAGTTTATTCCTAGTGATGGCTTAAATGATAAATTCAAGCAAATCGAAAGGATAATAGACAAAATTGAAAAGTTAAGTATTGGTGGAGTAAACTGGAAAGTTTGCTTTTTTTTATCACTGTTTTGGTTTGGGATGTAGGATATATTCTGACTATGGTGTTATTAACAAATGTGGGATTCCTTTTTATCATAATAATCTGGAGGGCTCTCTGAGTCAGCATGATACTTTAAAATGTTTTAAAGAGCGWGAAACAAACACTGACACCATTTGAAATGTGTTGCCTTTTTTTTCTTATTGTAGTAAGTAATAAGGAAAGGCTCAAAATAACCTCTTATTTAAATTCACAGACAAGATAATTGTATTAATTGTCAAATATATCAGAAAACTTAAAATAACCATTATTCTTTTATGGAGAAAAAAAAATCACAAAAACTCAATTAAGGTAACTGAAGAAGTACATGCTGAGGTATATTAAAACTGTCTGCTTGCTTACCTTGGGCTCTGGTGTCTTACATTAACACATAYGCTCTCTTAGCATATTTTTTATTTTTCTTTGTTCTATTCTTGTTTAATGTGTTCTTTTATCCAGAGAGGCTTTTTCTGCGCATTTAAATTTTAGTGCAAACATCCTGGTGTCTTAAACTGCTTTGAAATGCATGTTTTCAAGCTTGCAGATTTTCATGTGGTTCAAAATRGAAACACAAGCGGGGTAAAGGTGCCAAAAGTAGCTTGCAAGTTTTAGCTACGAGAAATACGTGGGGTTTTGTGTTTCTTTGAATGGGAAAGGTTATAGTTTTGTATGCAGCTTTGTAGCCTGCATGAAGCATAACTGGAAATTGGGATGTGTGGTGTTAAGAGTGCTATTAATACACTTCTTTGAAGTGGGTAAGCACTTCAGTTGCGTGGATTCCTCCGAGGAAGAATACTGAAGAGAACTGCATGCGAAGGGGATCTCGGGTATAATGGGTACTGAGTTTACAGTGCATAAACCAGGAATTTGCCTTTTTGGTTTTCAGCAGAGTGCCTGTATATTTTCATATGTTGTGGAAATGCATTTCCAGGAGCTTTTTGCTTTTGGAAAGAAATTTTATCAAATGGTTGTATTTAGCRCTGCGGTACTTTAATCAGCATGTTTCTCCTATAGCTGTAAGCATGTTTAATTCTGTGGAAAGGGGGGTATATAAATATTCTGTGTGAACTGGGGATCTAAGTGAGGGTGATAAATTTGTTTTTAAGGCATTGAATGTTTCCTACCCTTGCAATTATGGAGGCTTTTCTTGTATTTTGATTCAGCTTTCAAACCCTTATTTTTTTGTCCATTTCTGTATTCGGAAAGTTTTTCTGCAGTGTCCTGTTAATTCATAAATGAACTAATTGTTTTGTAATATAATTATTTTGGTTTGTTACATTGTCTGTGATTAAAAACTAATTTCCCTCTATGATTATCAAAGGTATGCAGTAAATAAAATAAATACTTGGTTTGTAGACTGTATCTTGTAAGTAAGCAAAATATTGCAAATCAATTTTATTGTGTAATTTCAGGCAGTTTTCCTGTCTGGTAGTGTAGGACTATGATAATATAACTCCTAGATGTGCTGATGGGATCATGTTATTGACATAACTTCTCAGCACACCCGTTAGTCATAGCCAGAGATTCTTCATTGTGCCATCTCTCTAATGAAGCTAATGTATTGGGTTCCTCCATCTCAGATTAGTGGTGGTTACTGCTTTGTTACTGAAATTGCTGCTCTAAACCGTCTTCCCGCTCTGAGATACAAAAAGGAGACGGTGAAGGACGCCGAGGTCTGAACCTGCAGTCCCAGCTCTGCGAGGCTGGACACTTGTGAAGCCTTGAACTCCAGGGAACTGAATTTGGGAAGCGCGTTTCTGACTGTAGGCCCCTAAGAAACTTGCAGTTTTCTGACTGAATATTAATCTGAAAAGTATCGCTCTAAGCCAAGTTCCTCTGTCTTTAAAGTACAGACACGGAGAGGGCTGGGATATTTAGTAGCAAGGTGTATTTGGACGAAGCTCCGTTGCCTACAAGGAGAGAGCTGTGCTACGCGGCCTGTAAGGACCAGGATGGTCCTGGATGACCAGAAATAGAAATCCCTCCGAGTCCTGTGAAAATACACAGGATTAAATCATTCAGGTATAATCTGCAAAATATATTTGCTTTTCAGGTACTGTGATACTGTTAGACCACCGAGGGCTAGCCGATTGTAGTGACCGAGGTCAGCTGTCTGTGTGCTTTGGTGGGTGAGCAGGGCCACGGAAACGTTTACCGCAGTCTCTTCAGCTTCAACCCAAAGTCGTTTCGCTGAAGCACTTTCTGTTAACAGTGTTTAGCGGTGGATGCCACATCCAGCAGCTTGCTTTCCCCTCTCCTGTTCGTGGTGACTGCCTTGTTTGCTTTGGCCCTGGCGAAGCGTATCTGAGCCACCTGAGGGAGCGAGGTGGCCAAGGCCTGCTCATCAAGTATTTAGCACTATTTGATGGATTTGAATGTAGCGTGCGACCACCAGCCAGCATTTACAGGCTTTTCCCAAACCGGTCTGGGTAGAACTGAACGTGGGGTGTTATAGCCKTACTTCTTCTTGAGTTGTGCTTTGTTTATTTCCATACTGACATCTTGGATTTTCCTGTAACCTGTCCTATTCGAGTCAGGATTTCCTACTGCAGGGCTTTAGTTTGTGTCTAACGTGAGGATTGCAAGTCTAGGTACTTGGAGGGTTGTTTGGTTGAACATAGTCCAATACCTTGACCTCTGCTGGATGTCTAGACAGAAGTTACCGATTATGGGGTAACTAGAAATATTAATATAATTCCGTATGAATCCAGTAAGTTCGCACTTACGTAGCCACGTGAAAAGAAAATTTAGCTCTTCATGATAGGCCATTAGAGCGTTCAATTAGCACATCTGTCCACAGGCTATGAAGTCGCTTAGTTCTTATAGAGGTAGTTAGACTATTAAAACTGGAAGGTTACTACAGGAGAACAGGAGAGCAGTATTTGTTCTTGAACAAGTAGTTTTTGTAAACTTGCTTTGTAGCTGATGGATTTATTCAACTTTTTGGAAGCGCTGGTAAATGCTGAACACTTGCAGTAACACCATTTCATAGAATCATACAGTGACTTGGATTGGAAGGGACCGCTGGAAGTCTCCTTGGCCAACCTCCTACTCAAGGCAAGGCTGACTTCAAACTTAGATCAGGTTGCTCAGTCAGGGCCTTGCTTGGTCAAGCTGTGTGATCTCCGAGGATGGAGATTATGCAGTCTCTCTGGGCAACCTGTTGTACCCGTTCCTGCTCAACCGCACCCTCACATCCAGTAGGAATTTCCCTTGTTGCAACATGTGGCTGTTGCCTCTTGAGTTCTCACCATATGCCTCGGGGCTCCATCTCTTCTGTAATTCCTCGTTGGGTATTATTCAATTATTCAAAAGCTTCTGCTTGCTATCTGTGCTGCGTTGGGAAGTTTTAATTTGGTTACTTGTATTCCAGAAGGTACACRTCACAGGGTATCTACTCTGATGAGGTGTAACTTCATTTAATAATTGCAGGTTGTCTAAGATCAATTAATTTGAATACAGTTCTGGAAAGAGCTGTTAAGAAAGAAGATGTACTAATCCGTAATGTTTTATGATTCACTGATGCAACCAATGCAAATTACTAACATTTTATATATTATAAACCTGTAAGTGCACATGTATGCACAGAATTGCATCAATATGCAAGACTGATCTTGTTCTTGTGAAATCCAAATGCAGCAGAATGGAAAGGAATAATTTATGGGTTTAATAAGTAGGCCTGTCACTATCCATGATGAATAATCCTGTGTACAGAAGGAGAGGGAAGTGATAAGTATTCCCCTTCTCGAAGCAGATCCAACGATGACTACTGCATCTTCTTAAATTCATAGTCAGACCTTTAATGACTGAGCAGGATTCTGATGCGTCTTAGAAAATAAGCAAACTTTGATGGCACTAAAGATAAAGTATTACTTCAATTGTATGGAATAATCTAATTATAACTATGCTACCCAAAGAATTTGGGACACTTCTTTGGCAGGAGCTTTTTTTGAAGTAAATTTATTGATTTTCTTTTTTTTTCTTGTGTATATGGATTTTGTTAGTTCACTAGGACAAAGTCTGTGCTCACACAATCTCTGTCTTTTTAAATCAGTGGTTGGGGTGGTCTGTTTTTAGGCCGATTCCCAGCATTGTAAGTTGTTAGAATGCACTTTGGGGTTCACTTACTGTAATGCTGAATAATTACAGTACTGTTGATGCTATGTAGATGTCGGTGTGGTTCTATGCACTATGTTAATTTTATTAAATTAACATCTAAACAATTGCAATTTGCTTGTAGTCACAATTACATTTACAAAAAAACCAATGTAAGCACAAAATAGAATAGGAAAACGCTGTTTCTTCCCCTTCCCTTTCCCCTTCCCCTTTCCTTCTATTGGATTCCATGATTTTTCTGAGCCTCTTAGTCTTGCACTATTATGTACTGCATTTGGAAGCAAAAGCATTTTCTGAGGTAGCTGTCCTGATTTCAGTCTTACAAAGTAGTCTACTTTAATTGATCTGCCGTAAATATTTCTCAGGAAGAAAAACAACAAAAAACCCAACAGAATTGCCAAAGAGGGAAGGCAAAGAGAGGACTGCAGCATTTTCAGGAAGTAATTTCTTTTAGCTTTTTTATGTTACTTTGATTTGCAACACAGTGTTTTGTAGCTCCCCAAAGGCTAGGATAGCTTCAGAAATACAGGAATTCTCCATAATGCATGGATGGTCCAAGTAGGCTACTGTGTGGTTTCAGCAGTTACCAGTGTGTCTAGTGAAGACGCATAAAGTTGTGCAACACTATGGAACAATAGGGACTTTTAATTATTTTTTTTTATTATTAAATTTGAGCCTATTTGAAGATAAACACATGTCCTGGAGTACGGGGATATTATTGCTTGTAATTTTGTCAGCTCTGGAATTACGTGGTTGCCATTCGTCTTTTTATGTCCCAGTGGGTCCAGACTAACATGAGTGTATGCACTATTCATTAGCCAGTGCTTGTTACCTTTGCATTACATTCAAAGAACTTTCTTATTGTTCTTTTTTTAAATCTGCTTAAGTAGCCAAATGATGGCAATTAGCATTATAGGAGTCATTATTTTAAAACACCTGAATGTATTATCAAAATGGATGCCAGCACAGCTTTGCCTTTAATAAAAAAGATATTATAGTCATAACGTTTGTGGGTGCTTGTGTTTTTCTAATAGTTGGAGGCTTTTCCTGGCTTTTTTAAGGACAGGGATTTCTTGCTAACTTTAGTTGGGGGGTATGTGCTCGAAGCAGTTGGTTTGGGTCTTGGAGAGGAACAGTGGGCTTGCTAACTACTTGTTGGTTATTCCGGCAGAGTGGAAGGAGATACAATCTGTTCCTGAAGCGGCGTCTCAGGGTAAAACAGTGATGAATGATATTGCAAGTGGCTTGGATGGCTGCAGTAATAACATGCTTCACTGTGTGATGCCTTTTGTTAACTGGGAGCAAGGTTCACAGTTATAAATACTCTGTGCTTTCTCAGAGAACTTTTTCACGTGCATCCTTTCATGGTTTAAGAGGGAGAAGACAGAGACATAGCCCTCTGAATTATTCTTTTTTGTTCTTACTTTAATAAAATGAAAACCCAATTCAGTCCTATACAAATACACTTTTGCTGATGGGTGTGATTTAAAAAAAAAACAACACCAACCTTCCTTAGCATGGAGTTAAATTTAGACCAGAATATTAGCTTCTATGGAGAGCACTTTGCTGTATGAACCTCTAGTCTTGTAAACAATTTGGTAGAGCTGAATACTGATATGATAATAACATAATATTACTTAATATTATGTTAACTTCCCTAGGAGAGTGAGGTAATAGTCTTTTATTTGCTTAACATTAATTGCTGTAGCCTAATCAGTGAAAAAGATGAATGTTGTTATTATGACATTCTGGCATGCTGATAAATGAAAATATGACCTTTAAAAGATCAATTAGAATACTAATTACCCTGTTGCACTGATATCTTTTAATAGATTTTTTTGTTGTTGTTGTTGTTTTTCCCCCAAGAAAGTAAATACTCCATTTTGAAATGTCACCCCTGTATTGTTTGTGTGCTGTTTTCATACATGGTCATTGCTGGGACATATTTCTCTGTGGTGGTTGATTTAGTGAATCTTGCTATGTAGAAGAAAATGCATGGAATTTACTTTTTGCTACCTGCTTCAAGTCGATGAACTGTGCCTTAGCTGGCTTTTGTGTAGAGTGGCGTTATGACTAACTGCAGAAAAAAATCATGCTGTAAAATAACACTTGTCTTGATCATTTATGACACACTGTACAGACTGCGAAAGAACAAATGGTAGCATTGTTCACAAGTATTGCTACACTAACATACATTTATTCTTCATGTACCCGTTATTTACCTGTAGTGTAGAATATAAGCAGTTAATTTGGAAGTTATTTTAACTGGATATAGCCCTTGTTAAAACTTGCCCAAGTATCTCTTCAGCTGTGAAGAAACTGAAGAATTGAGGCAATTTGGGGAAACTTCTTTGTCTCCTGTTATATTTTAGAGCAACAGCAATACTTGTTTTTTTTTAATCATATGCCTATATCTTCCACAGATTGATAAAAGACATCAAAGCAAAGATTCTATTTTCTTCAGGGATGGTGTCAGGAGAATTGATTTTGTTCTCTCCTATGTGGATGATCTTAATAAGGAATGGGAAAAAAAGTTGGTAAGTTTGTCTTTTTGAGGTCCTCTAAATTCTTATCTGTCATAACCTGAATATCCATTACTAAGCCTTTCAAATCACTACACTCGGCTGGAATAGGACTTAGCTAAAAAATTTATAGCTGTGTGAAAAGCCATTCCATGTACTGAAATTTCTGTGTAGTTTACGGTTGTGTGTCAGGACCCAATTTTATTAGATTTTTGGGGCTTTGTTTACTGAATTGATCACTCTCCGTTACATAGGCTGGTCAATATATCATACAATCAACGCAAAGTAATCCAAATGATTTTGCTTTCTTCATTTAACAGTCTTATAGTTAGCTGTGGCTTTGGTGAAACCTGTAACTACTGTTAAATGAAGGAGGTTTCTTCTAAATAAGCAAAGCATTATCCAAATGAGATTTAACAATAACTCTTTTTCCCCATCCTTTGGCTTCAGTTAGAGCAGAAATAGATTCTTAGATCCAAGAATCCATGAAATTTTCCTTTTAAGACTTTCTTTTTTTAATATATACTCTGAGTAAAACAAACACAGCGTCTCCTCTTTGAGCTTTCCCTGTGCTTGACTTGCTCTCTACATATGCGTATTCATTCTTCTAGAAGAATATTTAAGGTAGCTTTGATAAGAGACCTCCTATGTAACAGAGCACAAAGTACAAGGTTACAAGGTTTCTCTAAAATGCCGGTTAATGATCATCCCTGAACTTCCCAGCAAGACCCAGTTGCCTGAATGGTAACAGCAGGTCAGACAGAATCAGTAAATGACATGTTTTTGTTCCTTGCTCACACTGACACTTGAGGTCTAACTTGACTAACGTGTAAATTCAAGCTATTTAAAAAATCCGGTACTATGAGATGTAGTCAAGACAAACAATAAACTTTCTATAAAGCACAATATTTTAAAAAAATAATAATTGGAGGGATTTTAATTATTTTGTTTTCTCTTTATTTGCTGCCTTCTTTCTGAGCCAGGAGAGGTTACATTTACAAACTAGTCTTTCCAATATATATCTCCAAAGTTTGTTCATAACCAAAAAAAAAAAAAAAAAAAAAAAAAAAAAAAAAAAAANAAAAAAAAAAAAAAAGAGAGAAAGACCAAAAAAACTTCATTCTCATGTAATCGTATTATTCTGAAAGATAAGGATATCTGAAGAAAACTAATAATACCGAGGCTTGTGACAAAATCATGATCAAAACTAAAGGTCTGTGAAGTAAAGAACGTTTCTCATCTATATCGTGTCATATTAAAGTGTTTCATAATTAAAAATGATAATTTCCTTTGAACAAAAACTGCAAGATTGGGCTGTTCAAAAAATTGCTTACTGCTTTCATTCCTTTATGAAGGAAATACTGTTTTCATTAAGGACTTATGCTGCCTATACTTCCATCCAAATATGATCCAGTGTAGAACACAGCCCCTGCACCTTACTCTTGTTACCTTAAAAAAAGCAAGAATCTCTGTCATAGTCTCTGGTGCTTTTCCCAGCTTAAGCATCTCACAGTCAGCTTTGCTCAGCTAGCCACGTTCACGAGATTTGCTTGGGAGACCAGGGTTATATTATAGCTATGGTACCATAGGTTTATATATTTCAAACCCACACTGACTCTTTGTCAGGCTGTAATCCTAGCTAGATCCCTTCTTCTCCCATAAAGCAAAATGCATTTAAAAAAGAAGGAAGAGGAGACCAGTCAGTGTAGAGAGAAGAAAGATATCCATGCAAAATATGTGAAAGCAACTCTTAAAATAAACTTTTCCATTAGTCATACTCAAATAACAGGAGGAAAGAAATGGGGACTATTTAGGTAATGTTTCAAGTGGGAAGGAGAACGAGCCAGATGCTCGGTCTAGTCACTCATTTGTATTGTGTGCAGCAGTTTCCTTCTCATTGCTTTATGGGTCATTAGCGGGTAGCAGGAATCTTTGCCAGACCAGAGGCCGTGTACATGGGTGTCATTATTGACTGAAGGATTCACATGGGGAAGAACTCAAGAGTTAGTAGCTAATATTGAGTTCCCCTTCGAGGTAAAAATGCATTTAGTTAGGAAGAAACATCTCTGTCTTGCAAAAGGCTAGAACATCCGCATCAAGTTTTGTGAGATTTAATTCTGTGTATGTCTGTTACTCGCAAAAGAGTTTATGGCCCCATGGAAGAAGGTGTTTGGTCTGTGGCCCTGTAGGTTAGCGCTGAGGTCGCAGAACAGACAGRCATGAAGATATCAATGTTACAGCGCATCAGTTTTTACACAGTTCCTAGGGAATCTGCTAAGAAAATGAAATTTGCCCTATGTTTATGTCCGGCATAGACCTTTATACAACGAATATGCCTGTAAATTAATGCAGACTTCTTAGCATAGAAGTACTGTGCTGTTGCCTTTGTGGGAACAAGATTTAAATATTGATGCACTGTAGCCTTTGGAGTTCGTCTGACGTACTGTACTTGCTATTGTACAGTCGTCGCAGGAAAGAAATAATTTCTTTTATTGTAGTACAATGATACAGCAAAATGGAACAGCTAAGAATAGAAATGCTCATAGGAAGAGAATAACAGTTGTGACAAAGGGTTTTGTTTCCTTGTCTCAAGGAAACAGCTTTATTCTGCATTTCTGAGAAAGGGATGAATAACAACTTTGTGTGTTTCAACATAGCCCTGATACAGATGTAAGAGACGGTCCGTTCATCTTCTCCCTTAGCTTCGTGCAGAACAAATGCACTAACTTCTTTGATGTTCCCCAGAAACTTTCCAGCTTAAACTCTGTTTTGAACTTGCCTTCTATAAGCTACATGAATAAATCCTAACCACAAAGTTTCTCTAAACAAAAATTAGGATTATATTTTTGTGAGACAATACTTTATATTTTTCCTCAAAGCCTCTAGCAGATAAGTGGAAATATTTTACCCACATATGAAATGCATGTGAACATGGAAAAATAAATATCGTTTTTAAAAATATCTAAAAAATTATTCATGTATGACCAGAACATGATCTTTATTGTCCATAAGTGTTATTTCTTCACAAGAAACTCCAGAGCATTAGGACTCTGGGATCTCTGTGCAAAGTAACTTGTTCCTATGTTTACTGGAGGCAAAGTCCTCCTGTCCCCAGTGGGACATGGAGATACAGAAAGAAATTTTATCTAATCCTTTCCCACTTTTCATCATCTCAGACAGAAAATTCTGCTTTCTTACAGGCACCAGATAGCCCAAAGTTAGGGAGCCGGGGGCAGCAAAAAAAATCAGGTGCTTGTTGCTCCTGCTGCACCCTGTTAGGCTGCCGACTGTGAGCTGCCCCAGCTCTGCAGGAGCAGCTGAAAACTGGGCTTGATCCAAACTGGGCACCTCTCCATGCAGCTTTACAGCAGCCTGGCTGGTACTTGCAGAAGGAAGGTGTTTGGCGTCTCCTGCACTTTGGAGGGCACGCAGAGCACCCTCCAAAGCCATGCGGGCAGTCCCTGCGGCACTGCGGTAGAGCCAGCTATCTCATCTGTCTCGTCAGCCCCCTGCTCTCGCGGCTGCAGGTGGATGRGAGGACGAGGGGCCTTTCCTAAATGGGCTCGGTCTCAACAAAATGTTCTTGCCGGGGAGCTGTGTGGGCAGCCTGAGCCCAGACTGAGCCCATTTGTGTTAGCCCTGTGGAGTGAATTGTGTTTTCTGAGGGTACAGCTAAGAGCGGAGTTCTTGTATGCTTTACAGTAGCATATAATTGTTCCTAAAGGTCGTATTTATTTCCCAATACCACCAATACCAATCCTACACCTGACTGCAGTTAGAATAAGCCCGAGCATCCTCATATGTAAAAGGCTTTTGTAAGCTTGGCACTCGCTGCCTAAAGGAAGGGGAAAAGTGAGGAGGAGGAATTTGGTTAAGGAATAGTATGTTGTAAACTTGAAATTGTTTTATTCTCGTGTTCATTGATTGTTGTTACTAGCAGTAACAGCATTTTTATAAAAAAAACAGGTTTGTAACAGTTGTCTGTCTTCCTTAGGTAACTAATCATGCAGTGTTGCATCTGCATTGGGCATATTAGTACTGCTGGACTTTGGATCTTGCTTTGTTAATCTTACCAGGATGGTTCATTACAGCCAAGCATACGTTAGATGGTAAAGTTACTCTGTACAAGTATGCGGGATATCCACAGCGGTGTTTGGAGAGGTGGATGCTCTACTGGCCTGTCTCCTATGTAGGCCACAGTGGTCTCAGAAAATGTGGTTTCAGTCTTTTACAGATGCTTCGGAGAGGCTTAAGAACTGTACTTAAACAAAATGTGAGGAAGGGCATTAGCCCGCTATTACTGRTCTTTACTAATGTGATTACTTGCGTTGCTTCCCTCTTCCCTCTTGTGACTGCAGAGTGGCATCTATAGCAGAGTCACAAACATATGCCCCAGGTCTAGCTTTTTAGGTTTGGGACAGTAAGCTTAAAATTCTTACAAGTATGTATTAAAACAAAACAGCACTGGTCCAAGGGTACATTTTGTCCATTTTAAGCCTTTGATGGCGACATGAAGAAATCCAGTATTTGGCAAGAAAAGAGGGAGCATTGTTTTTTTGCAGCAGATGGATTGCCTTTTAAAGATGGTTGTTTCAAGTGACTGGCAAGTACAGTACATTTGCATGGGTTTCAGAGAAGGTGGCTTACGGGAAGAGAGCAAGGTGGTAAAAAGAGCATAATTTCTATTAGAGCACTGCAATTTATCACACTAAGTGTATAGTAAGGAAAGATCAGTGAGATGGGGCCAGACACTTTGGCTCTGTCTGTTATTAAGCTGCACAGCTGGAGGAGGAGCTGGCTGGTGTCTCTGGTGGCAGAGAACCCTCTGAGCTGACTCTCTTGGCTCTCTTCCAGTGTTTGCTGGGRAAAGAACGCACGCCAGCATGCTTTGTTTGGAGAAAATGTGATCCAGAATAGCACATAGCTTTGGATACCAGGCTTGAATGTCAGCTTTTACATAGCACTTTCGAATGTAATCATTAATCACCTTTTAGTTGTATTGTTCTCCATTAGATCAGCGGGTCAGCGAACAAGAGTTCTCAGGTGTGTTTGTACAGCCGGTGCATGTAGGCAGGTTAGTGGGATAGATGAGTTAAAAAATAATGCATGGAATTGCATTTGCCCCCAGCATGTGCTAGAACTCGGGAATTATCATATTTGCAAATTTATCTAGGCCAGCGTCTAATTTAATATCTAATAATATTTGGCAAAATCAGATGTGACAGGTAAAAATGCAAGGTCACTAAGACAGGAAAATATATCGATACATCTGAGATTTGAGGGCCATCAAAGCTATTCTTCAGTCTGCGTTCATTTATCTGAGAAGTTTATGCAAGCTGAAATGCAAATAGCGCAGCCTGCTCCTCACAGACACGCAGGAAAAGGCAATTGGCTGAAAACTATGGTGTTTTGGGGTTTTTTTAAGTGTGTGTGAAAAATGTCACTTCAGACCTTTCAATAGAGAAAACATCACACAGCATTGCAGGTTTTAGCTAGAAATAAATCGGTAGTCTAGCTAGTGCGTTCTAAAGAGGCTAGGGCTCAATATTTAGCTTAACTTGTAGTTATTCTGGCAGTTCTTCAGCAAATTTTATATAATTAAAAGGAAATTAATTCAGTCTCCCAATAGGAGCAAAAATTCTACAGAGGAGGAGGGGAAGAAAATGTTCTTACCTAAAGACACCACCTAGGAATTACTTGGCAAAATACGGAGTTGAAGAAGAGTCTCAAACTCACAGAGGTCATGCAGCCATCATGCACTGCCACAGGCAGGTTTATTTATCTCTGCATGAAGTCCACACTGACTTTATGCAAGCTAAGCATATGTAAGCTTACACGTGATGATTTGTTAGTCTTACCCAGTTTTACAGTTACATTGTTTGTGAAGCATACTGTTTGAATTGTCTGTAATGAGTACTTGAACAGCTGTATCGGGCACGATTGTTGAACTGGTAAATAGATGTTACTATAAGCGATCAGTCTTCCAGATGCTTCCGGAATTTTTCTTTTCATCTGGTTTTAACATTCTCTTGGAAATATAGCTGAACTTGAACGATAACACGCCACACACATCACCCTCCCGAAGAGTCAGAAATGCATGACTCCRTTTACTTCTCTGGTTAACAAGAGTGGACAGTTTATGAGCCTATTCCTAACTAACAAATAGGTTTCCTGTTGCTAGTCAGTGCAATTCCCGATGTGTTGCCATCACTCAGAAGTGGCCTGGTATGCACCAGCTGGTTTCTGTCTGTTGGTCTGCTTTCTTTTTACAAAGGTCACATAGCATTAAGGGGTTGTCATCAGGGCAGTTAGAAGGAGTGAAACTCAGTAAAGTCATAAGTGATCAGGTAGTTGCTAACTTCATCAGTTAATAAAGTGTGTTTATTTCTCTTCAGGAAAGAAGAAAAGAATTCGAGAGCAATCTGCAAAAGGCTGGTTTGGAACTAGAAACGGAAGATAAGAAGGTAAAAAAAAAGAAAAAAAAAAAGAGGAAAAAATAGGACCAAAGAAATAGATCAGCAAATTACTAATTAATATATACCACTTTGTTTCTTTGAGACAAATTATAAATTTTTCTAGCAGATTCCAGTGGAGTATGACTAATTTAAGTGAAACAAGCTTAATGTGTCTATTTAAGTTATTTTTCCAGATACCTTCTTAAGAATTGTGGAGGAGGAGGATGGCTTTTAGTTCAGGAGAAGGTGATGGCTTTTGATTTCATAACAAAAAGAAAGCAGTTCCAAAATAGCTGTGACTTCATTTAAACCCATGTAAATGGGAAGTATGCTCACAGCTAGATTTAATCGTACCTACCAACTAGTAACATGTTTGGAAATCAGTGAATAGGTTAGCGTACGCCCACTGGATGTTGTAATTACGATGAGGAAGGACTCTGGTGTAACAGCTTGAGGATGTTTGATTAGTGTTACTGTTTTCTTTAATAACTGGAGAACATGGGATGCTGACTTCTTCAGTCAGCATGCTCTTTTTTTCTGCCAGAGATTGAGAGGGGCAAAATAACTCTTGATGAAGTTTAGACTCTGTAACATCCATAGATGGGGATGCATTGAGCGACATGTTAAAAATGCCTTCTGATTGCCATTTTCTCCTGTGTACGCAGAGGAACACTAGAAGAACATACACTGTGGGGTGAGGCCTGTGATCAGATTGTTCCTTATCATAGCTGTGAGGCTGTAACAGATCTGAGCTCTAGTTGGTAACTCCTTTTTGCAAGGAGGCTTGTATGCTCTACTCCGCTGTATGAAAACTGCCCCTTCCAGGAAAGAGAACCGCTTTACAATCCAGCACCGTGGTTTGCAGGACCCGTGGGCTGCCAAGTGGCCAGCCCTGCGCAGCAAACCCTTGCATTTCCAGTGCTYTCAGAGTGTAATGAGAGTTTTCAGGCCTCTGTGTACAAGGTTAATGTAGTTTAAAAAGCCTTTGTGAGCTTTTAGTAGTGCAGAGATTATATTTATGAACAACCAACCACTCGGATAAGCTTTTCAGTTTAAAAAAAAAAAAAATAAAATAAAAAAAAAAATCCCCCTATTCCCCACCCCCCCTTTTTTTTTTTAAGCTTTCAAAAATATGTAAAAGGCAATAAATTTTGTATAGCAACTGTTCTCATAAATCTTGCAATAAAACACAGTTTAGTCTGATGTCCAATTTAACTTTCCTGGGGCAGGAATCTGAAGATGGCAAGATTTGTTTTGTGAAGATCCATGCCCCATGGGAGGTTCTGATCACGTATGCAGAAGTGCTGAACATTAAAGTTCCCATCAAGGAAAATGACATTCCCTCAATGGTGGAGAACCCCCTGGACTGTATGCTTGCACCGCTCAGGCTTCCTGAGAAGGTGATGCACCCTGAACCGGATTATTTCACGGCCCCATTCAGCAAGGAGAAGCAGGAGCTGTACCTCATTAATGACGAGAGCAGTTTCTTCTCACCATCCATGAGAAACAGAATAGTACGTATGTGAATTTGTCTACTTTTATTTACATGTAGATTTACACGGTCCYGTAGGAATATTCATGCAAGGAAGGAGTACATAAACTGTGATATCTGTGGGTAAATATGAGGAAACCTAGATGCCTGTGCATCTTCCTTACAAATCTGGAATAGTATTTGTTGAAATGGATCTTCTAGATGCCTGCAAGGCAAGTGTGCCCCTAACGGTCTCATACAGGGTAGAGCCTTCTGAAGAAACACTTTTTGCTTTTGCGTATTATTCCTGCAGATTATACACAGTGCACAACCATTAAGGGTTTCTGTTAAATAGCCTTAAAGCAGGAAAGGTCTGAAATCCTTGTGTTTGAATCTCAGGTCAATTATATTCTTACACGTTGCCCATATGGAACAGAAGAAGGGAAGAAAAAATTTGGGATTAAGAGACTGCTAAATAATGGTACCTATTCAGCTGCATATCCTCTTCATGATGTAAGTATTTTAGCTTTCTGCTCCCTTGAGCATTTCCCAGTGTTTTTACTGTTTTACCTACTGTGACATTTGCTGTTTCCAGCAGAAATGAAAATGCACTCGAACCCTTCCATTTGTCCCAGTAATTGATTCTGTTTTATAATACACAAGACATATCTGCCAGCCCTACTATTTGGCTTTTATGTGCTGAAATGTTTCTTCCTATGCGTGCATACAGGACCTGAGGTTCTAGGATATACTTATGTGTCAGTCACATAACGTGTAAGAGACTTATTCCATAGTATATTCCTATAATGTTTATGATACAGATTACGCAGTAGTACCTTAGAAAGATTATAACAAGGAATGAATACCTACGGCAGATGCATACATTCAGCAGTGTGTGTGTATAGGGTGTGTGCATACATATACTGTAGTTATATAAATACTCTTGGGATGATACCATGTTGGGACTGAAGTCAGATGAGTTGCATGAGCCCTACAGTTCAGTGTGGGGTGCTCACTTGTCCATCTTGTAGTGAGCTTTGGTGAGCAACTGCAAATACTGGAAGTATGGTTAGGATGGTAAATACTGGTGTTTGGTTTTGCTTTTGGGTCAATTTTTACTACAACATATGTGGATTTAGCCCTGAAATCCCCTGGAGAAAATGAGAGAGATGGGTTACTGTATTTTACTGATTGTTTCTTTTTTGTTTTTTTTTATTACTCTTTTTTTTTTCCCTTCTGATTGTTGTGTTTAATTCGTTGCTTAAATCTTAAATTCTCTCCTTGTTTTTAATAATTATTTGAGATTTGTCACAATGCCTTAGTTAACTTAAATGGCTTATTTATATCTGTGAATTCTACCACAAGATATTTTTAAATACTTTATATGGATTTATATATTTTAATGGTTTTAAATATTTTTCCTCCCTTAGAAAATGAAAAGAAACGGATGAATGGACATTCTATAGGTTTTCAGAGGGAAAGTTTAGCTGATCAGAGTCTAGGCTGTAGAAGGCTAGTCTAGGCTGGGAAGTACTTCATACTGTTGGGACTACCGAAAACACAGATAATAAAAAGCAGTTGTACAAGTCTATACAAGTACAACCAATCTTAAATGCTGAGGAATTGTATGACAAAATTCCAAAATCATGAGACAGACTTACAAATCATTGTCTAAAAAAATAACTATTTAACCTTTTAAAATATTTTTAAAATGCAAACTTCAGGTTGTTTAAAGTTCTTGATTTCTATTTAGAAACCAATTTTCATGTTTTACCTTGTGATTGAGAGACATTCAGGAAAAAAGGAGAACCAAGATAACAAACTGAATGTTTGACATAGCCAGATATTTCTAAAGGCAGAGTTCTACGACACAAAATAAAATTACAAGACCTGTGAGAAACTGCGGTTATTTTGTGCTGTTTAATTTCTAGGAAACTGATGAAGTTCCAAAATTTTCGTAGTATTTGACAGGAAGATACATGATAATGGTGAACACCGCAGAAGTTACTTAGTGTCAGAATTTCATTTTGCATATCCTTGCATTACAGCTTGAGAAACCACAGCACGGAGTACATTATAGTGCTATGGCTGGAGGCAGGAAACAACTTTAATTTATATCCCCTAGTTTACACCTCTTGGTGAAATGCTTTTGGCTGTGCAATTTACAATGAGAGCCTGATTCAGAAATACAGAGAACAGGATTTAAATTTGCATTATTTTTAATGAAGCGGAAGTGCTGGTTTTCTACTTTAGGGAAGCTTGAACTTCTGCAATTGCATGTGCTACACCAGTGTAAAGGAACAAACCGTTCACTGCAGTAATCTACCAGTGCAAACGAGTATGTTGTACCAGCACAACACTGGTATAACATGACATGATGTGGTTACAGTACAGGTTGACTTAATGTCTAAGATTGATAAATGTTATCTTAAAACATACATAAAAAGGGCTCTACTTAAATCAAGTGAGAAGTAGAATGAAGTGGAGTGCTAAGTTTGAATTTCAAATTAGTTTAATTGGCATAATCTTAAGAGGGATGCATTATCGTCATTAATGTTCATTTCTTTTAATGTAGTATTTGAGTCTGTCGATGAGGTGTTTTGCCTTTACTCTGATTTGCTCGCAGTGCCAGTACTGGAAAAAGGCAAATGATCCAAACTGTGACAATGAGAGATACACGCTGTACATGGAGTGGGCCCGTTTCTTGCGGTTCTACAAAGAACAGCCTTTGGACCTCATCAGGTAAAATACTGCCTGTGTTTCATAATATTTACTTAGTTTTTGCTGTAATACAAGCATGTACTCATTTGTAGCTTGATCCTGCCGGGAAATTTTTACTACTTTTAAGATCCGATGAGAATTGGATACTTAATTGGGCACTAGGTCCTTGGAGGACACGACACAGGTTTTTACTAGCAACTGGAAAAATGCTTTATCTCAAATCAAGCCTCTTTCAATCTAGCCAGCGCTCTCGGGGTCAGGTATCTTACAGATAATTCAGCTGTAGAGGAACACAGACGAAGAATACCTTGCATTTTGTAATCGATATCTGGCACAATTTTTAAAGATTGATTTGAAATTTTGAGATTTCAACAGAGACTTGAAAAAACACTGATAAAATCAGTTTCTGAAGCTTGACTCAATTCAGTACTAAACCCAAATTTAAATTAACCTTATCCAAAATTTCTCTGATCCAGTTCATATGATACAACAAAACCGTTACTTTATTCACAGGTTACAGGTGCCCCATTCATAACACAACCAGTTGTATTTCTGTGAATTACCCACTCGTTCTAACCATATGATCAGAACTGTTGTGCCCAGTTTCATTTTGTATAACTCCTTGGAAAATCAAAAAAGTAAATCTTCATTTACATTATCCTGTGAGAAGGGGAAAGAGTGATTTCTAAAGCTCCATCTTCTGCTAGGAGGAAGAAAAGTGTCAAAAGAGGCCATATATTTTGTTCATTCAGCTTGTGTAACTTCTCACAGCTAGCTTCAAATCCCATTTTTCCAGTGTACATCAATGCATTTACTCTTATGTTAAATGAGAATTTTGCCAAGTGTTTCATTTTGACTCTGGCCAGTTTGCTCTATTGCCGTTTTAAACTTTGCTTTGTATTCCTATTAACTGCATTTTTTTTGTATTCAGGAAGTACTATGGTGAGAAGATTGGAATCTATTTTGCCTGGCTAGGATTTTACACTGAGATGTTATTCCTTGCAGCAGTTGTTGGCTTAATCTGTTTTCTTTATGGCTTGTTCACAATGGATGAAAATATGAGCAGGTGAGTGTAATGTTGAAAATGTAGCGGGAAAAGCTAAGCAACGTGAAAATTTTGTTCTTGCAAGAAACCAGGAGCAAACTTTTAAAGCTTGTCAGAGCAGACAAATTTGTTCTTCAGCTATCTTTATTGACTGAAATGGTGGTGGGCAGCTAATGCAGAACTTGTGACTATTAATTAGTAAGACTCAATTTGTAGGTGAAAAGCAATATTTTATTGTTATTTGGCAATAGCTTTTTATATTGGAGTACCTGCAATACATAAAGTCCTAAGAGTACCACTGACTTTTTGAAGTCAATTTTTTGTTTCAAGTGTTTATTGTTGCCTTAAGCTTTTCTATTTTAATCTGTCTTGCAGAGTAGCCTGTTGACCTTTTTGTGTTAGGTCATCATTTGTACTAGCTACCAAAAGCATGAGTACAGGACAGATCAGCAGCGTTCTCCCGTCAAAGAGGGATCCAGTATCTCGGAAGCCGGAGTGTGCTTCTTTTTAAATAAGCATCGTATTTGTTTCTTCAAGGGTCCCAAGATCTATTGTATTCAGGGATTTGGGGGGCAGGGTAGGGGGTTGGGGTGTATGGGTGGGGAGAGGAAAAGAGGGTTGACATTTCATTGCTCACTGTTTTTTATAAGAAGGCTTCCAGAAAATTTTGAGTTTTAACCATAAAAGATGAAGAACAGGTTAAAATTCTCATCCATTCTATTGAATTATGTCATTTTGAGACTTAGATTTTTAGCTAGGTTCAGAATTCACCTGGGAATACTGCTATACATGTTCAGATTCTCTGGATGGATACTGAAGGACTATCATAGGGTTGTAAACTTCGCCCACTGTAGTAGTTAAATTGAAGTAGCAAATTTTGCTGTAGGTAGCAAAGCTGAATTAATACCTCTGCTTCTAGAAAAGGTGTTTTGAACACGTTGCCAACCTGATGAGAAATAACGTGGTTTATATCTCACCTGAAGGCAGTGCATGTGCAGTACAGCTCCTTACAGACTTCTGATTCCTTACTGATAGACTCAGAAAGCCCATTCCAAGCGAATTGCTAGTTCTCCTCCTTGTAGCAGCTGCTACGTTTCTTGGCTTGCCCTGACCAACTACAGGTTAACGCCAGTGAATGTGACAATACTTGGCATCTTCTCTGTGAAGCTGCAGATGTTGAGCTTTGAACAAATGAAGCTCTTAATTTATCTTTCTTTTAATAAATTTCATATAGCAGCTCTTAAGATGCTATGAAAACAGATACCGTACAATATTTTCTCCCCAGCAAAGAAATCTGTGACCCTGCAATTGGAGGAGAGATCATCATGTGCCCTCTTTGTGACCGAGAGTGTGAGTACTGGAGACTAAACACCACCTGTGTGTCCTCAGAGGTCTGTATCTGGTTCTCCAGCCACTTGTCATTTTTGTTCATACTGAAAACTGTTTTGGTACCGACCTGTTCCTGTGTATTCTGTTGCAGTATTCCCATTTGTTTGACAACGTGGCAACTCTCTTTTTTGCCATTTTCATGGGCATATGGGGTGAGTACCTTTGATAAGTTTTATGTCAAGCAATAAGGAGATCTTGGCCAAACTGCTGAGGGACGCTGGAAGTGGGAAGAGGAGGAATAATGGCTTTGCTTTAATATCTTGCCTCAGATGCAAAAGTGATGAAAGAGTAAAAATAATTTAAAGTTACAGAGGGATTGGACTTAAACGAAACCAAACAGAATCCAGCAGATATCTAGGAGGTCATAAGCATTGCGTACTCGTAACTGCTAACGTTTGTTTCTTTCCTTAGTAACCTAAGACAGAGTGGTCCGACCTTATGCAGTCCTTGTAAGAGTCCTCTCTGCTGAGCCCTGCACGTTATCAGTGTCCTTGTGAGGGAGTAGAGAGCTTTTGTGTCCTTTCACTGGGTGGTGGTCGAGCACTACCGCTTCATTAGCAGCACTTTTAGGATGAGAGTCAGTTGGCTTCCACTCCAGTAAAGTTCATATGTTATAGTATGTTTTGATGATGCAGAAATAGGTGGATTTCGTGACTCTCTCTATAAGCATGGTTCCACACCAAGTGATACTTGTTCAGACTTTAAGATCGTATTGTCTTGAATACGTGTTCTTTTCTTGAACTCTGTGAAGGTTTATAGATGCGGGATAGTGTAGTTATTGTTTCTTATTTCCTTAAATACCTTGTCTCCTGTTTCATACTGTTTGTGTGAAATATCATAATTAAATCTTCGATTTGAATATAGATATTTCATTAACACACAAAGATCTCTGTGTGCTAATAGAAAATCTGTTTGTGTATTTGTTATCAAAGGACGTAGCCACTAACTTTTTCATAGAGAATTCTCAAAAAAAAATCGAATAAGATGATGTTGTATAGCTATTTTCCTAAACTTTTCTTGGTTTTAAGCACTAGCCTTTGAGTGACGTGGATTAGTCATTCAGGAAGCACCAGCAAAAGATTTTAGAACTGCAGAAGATAAGCTTTCCTGTGTTTGTGTAAACCRTAAAGCCTCTCCACTTCAAATCAGAACAGTCAGATTACCAAAGGTTTACATTTTAAAGTAGTTTATAGAGGGCTTTTAAAATGTTATATAATATTATAATTTTTATAGTTGATTATTTTATATATGAAATCAGTTCTCTCTAGTGTCTTAAAATTTCTTAAGCCAGCCTCACTCTTGATCGTATGAAAAGCATCAGACATTCGCTGTCTTTAAAATGACCATGATATCAAATAATCATCAAAAAGCAACAGAAATCTTTGAACATACTACTTGAAAACAGTTCTGCTTATTTGTAATAGTTSCTCATGTGTTACAGGTTTATACACAAGCAATTAGTTGAATTATCATGTTCCTTTGTTAATTCCGTATTGCTATTTGCATATGAAAAGTAGTTAAACAGTAATTGAACATGGTCGTCATAACCATGGAAATATCCATATCCTGTCTTGGCATCTTCCTTGTCATCCACTTCTGGAATTCAATTAGCTAACGAATTGCTTAATCCATGTTATGGTCTTAGCTTTGAACTTCAGTAGCTAGTCAATAAAAATAGATGGGTCACACTGTGACGATAAATAATAGACCGCAGAATAGAAGCCAGTGCAGAAATGAGTTTAACTTGGTTGATGAACTTGTTCACTTCTCCCTTAACTGTATTTTAACACTTCCAAATTGCAGTTACACTTTTCTTGGAGTTTTGGAAGAGGCGGCAAGCTAGACTGAAATATGAGTGGGATTTGGTTGATTTTGAAGAGGAACAGCAACAACTCCAGCTGAGGCCCGAGTACGAGGCAAAATGTACCCAAAAGAAGAAGAATCCTGTAACTCAGGTAATGAGCCTGCTGGGTTGACGTGCATGCAAATTCAGTTGTGTGCTGAAAGATAGTTTGATAGTGTGTGAGTTCTGCCTCAGGAACAAGTCTCTATCTCATGGCTAGGTAAGGATTTGTGTGACACACATAAGCAATGCTGCATTTTTATTGGAGCAGGGCAGGCCCTCAGCTATTACATCTCCACAGAGCAGTGTTTACGGTAGCAGTGAGTTTGGCTTAAATATGTAGCACGTGATGCCAACCACGTCCTCACTGAACACAATAGATTGCATCGAATATCAAAGCAGAATTTGGTAACACATTGTTTTCTCGCTGAAGGCATCCAGTGGATGAGTGCTGAGGTTTGTGCTCTGATTGACTAGTATCAGAGATAAACACTTTAACTGCTGAAAGCAGCGTAGCTGTGTTAGTGTCAATAAGTTCTGGAGTTGATAGCCAGGCCTTTCAAGGRTCTATTTACCCTGGTGCAGGGCCATTGCGGTGTGGCTGTCCTGCTTTCCAGTCTGAAGGTAACAGTAACTGAGGGTGCTCAGCACTTCAGCCTCCTCTTGCACATGACAGGCATGCCCCATATATCTGTTGGACCATGGCTCTCTTCCTGCAGATGTGTTTTGTTATCTAGGCTTTTGACACAGAATAAATGAGAACATGGCGGGGTTTTGCCTCTGGAGTGTGCATAACTTTCRTTAATTATCCTCTCGATTTTAATTTCCACGGGAAACTGATATATTAAATCAGGAATAAAAAGGCAAAGTCTATAGCTTTCACTTGGCTAACACCATCTTTATAGTGTCCTTCATGTTTCAAGTAGCAGTCTCTGAAATCTTCACGCCTTTAAAAGCACTCTTTCTCATCCCTGCACAGCATACGAAGGAGCAGTCGTCTTGATCTAAAGATACAAAAGTGGGACTAGCTGTGGTTTTGTTTCTGATATACAACCACTTTGGGGAACACTAGAGAGATGAAGGTTGCTGAAGCCCTTTGTCTAAAATCTAATTGAGATACAATTAAACACACTATTTAACTCTGTTAAATGCTCTGTGTAAATACCTACTAGATGTTAATTGTCTTCATTTAAATTTAATTTAGGTAGGAGTTATTTGACAAATTTAGGGATCAGATAGTTGCATTCCAATACAACATCTACCACTCAATTTGACGTATTTTTAAATAATCCTTCCTCTTCCTAGAATTGTATAGAAATAACTTATTTTCACTAGTCATAAGTAGACTTAGATAACACAGTCTTCAGAAAAGATGGGAAGCATCGACKTTATATAAACAGTAGCCCTGCCTTTCAGGGTTTCTCTCCTTAATTATTAGGAAATACATACGCTAATCTTATTTCTTGTGAGAGACAGTTTTTCTGTCTCTCCTTCCCCTTCTGCACATGCAGCATTAGTTGTTCTTATACCTCTAACTTGTATGCTGTAGTCACACACAGATTTTTGATAACCGTGCACTGTTATTTTGAGGGTAGCTCTGCCAAGGTATTGATTTCTGCATGCTCAGTTTCAGGTAAATCAATTTTTGATTAGGCTGATTAGGTAGTTCAGCTAATTGAAAACAGATGCCTGCYGGTTGCGTGTTATTTGCTAGTTTGCATCCCTGTGTATGCTCAGGCTCAAAACCTCCACTTTCTGACATGGCTGCGCAATGACCAAAACCAGCTGAACCACTGTGGTTCTGCTGCAGTTGAAGGAAAGAGCAGGGGGAAATCACACAGGCGGTTCACRGCCCTTGTGTGCTCTGAAGTAACGGGCTGCAGCAGAGGGTAATCGTGTGAGGACAGGGAAGTAATGGGCTGACTCCTAGGCAGTGGTTATGTACAGCATGGACCAAAACCCGTAGTCTGGCGAGGTGAATCAGCTGCCGAAGATGGCATGGGTGAGGTGCCAAACTGTCCTGAGGGAGAAGATTGTTCTCTCTCTCAGTTCATGCAGATCTCTTAGGTAGGATGGTTTATTAGGACTTTATTTTGGAAACAGAAATTGGACCGTAATATATTTTTCTTATCTCAGCGTGAGATACTGCACTGTTCTGTGCTTTCTCGGTATGCATTAACAATTACCATAAAAATTCAATGACTGTACAATCCTTTATTTTATGACACATCAATTTATTACCTCGGTGGATTTTCAGAAGCTTTTGTGCAGCAGGGTTTAGCAGTGATCCACATCAATACCCAGTTATAGCAAACTATACGGGTTAGGCACGCTGTAGTGTAGTTTCTTTCATTAGATAACGTACAATACTGAACATGTGAAAGGACAGTGATTTCAAATAAGTTAATTCTGCAGACTGATAAGATAATATGGATACAGGTCACTGAGTTTCTTGCGTACCAAGGCTGGCTTTGCTTTGCTCAGAAAATTGTTTCTTCATTATTCCTGGCCGTGATTCAAAGTTCTAGGTGCACTGAAACAGAAATTGCCCATCTTGAGGCTTTAATTAACACCTCATTTGGTCACGGTGCTAAACTATTTAGCTAGGTCATAGCTAAAATCTGGTTTTGCTGATTACAGTAGAATCTTAATTTACATAAATAACGAAGCATTCCATTCAAACTTAGGCTCTGTCATTGCACATTATTGCCTACATTTTGTTCTAAAGTAGAAAACTTGTGCAAAACACTTGTTCTTAGGGTAGAATATACGTATTATTTATTAATACATAACAAGTATAAAATGTTACGAGCCTATGTAAAGCCACCTGATACCTGTGCTTGTATCTTCTCTTCAGCTGTTTTTTTATTGTTCTGTTAATAGAGCCTTTAACTGTTATCGTCATCAAACAACTTGTTGTGACTCAAGACTACAGTATTGATAATTGTGTTTAGTGAGTATACTTAGGCAGATACAGGCAGTATATCTCTTCTGAGAGAACAGCACTTCAAACAAAATCACATTGGTATGAGCATGACTGAAGAATATCACCATCAAGAAGCAACACTTGTAAAACAACTTCTGCTGCTTGGTTGTGTCAGGGAGAAGCGTGCAGCTTGGTTGCCGCCGTTGCGTTCAGCGTAATTACACCGCATTATGCCACCGCGTTCAGCGCATTCTGGGCTTTTGTGCAACAGAAAATAAACTCCCTTCAACGACACTTTACAGGTTCAATATCTTCTGTTGTCAAAACAAGCATTTCCTGGTTCAATATACTTATTGATAATACACTTAATATTGCGCTCACCTGCAGTAATCGGTGCCCCTTTGTCCAAGAGGAGCATAAGCATACTACAACGCCTTGTCCCAAAGATTTATCAAATTCAGATTATGTTTTACTAAATCTTCTTCCACCGGCATTGGTTCTTAAATGATCCTTTCTTAATACATGTAATCTGATATTTTAGGAATTAGACTTGGTTGCGAAAAAGAGAACTTTACACGAACATGGAAAATTGTTCATGTGCTATATGGGGATACTCGCTTGGGTAAGACCTAGCTGCCTGATGCTGTAGCAGAGATTGGCAACTAATGAATGTCACCATTTCTTCAATTTAAAAAAAAAAATAAATTGAAGGAGTGGAGGAAAACACTCTCTGGCTGTGTGGAAAAACATGGTATGTCCAAGTAAATGACTATTTTAAGAAACCTCGACATGAAGAATTTCTTAAAATTCAGTCCAGTTTTGGACTCAGAGCTGTATGACAGCTGACCTAGCATTACAGTAATGGTTCTGTCCCGTTCATCTAATGAAGGAGGTGGTCTTTTTCCTTCAGCTACTGATGGATTTTTGCAAAGGTTTAACCATTCTTTCCAAGTACTGTCTTTACTTTTAGCATTGTGATGGCCACTTCTGTCCAGATCTCTTTTTTTTTCCCCCCAGCACATTCAAAATCATGTCCTGTCTGCCCTTTTAGAGAGGGGGGGTTCTGAATGGTTTTCCTCAGATATGGGTACTTTCACACAGCTGATGAGAGCTCTGTGTGCTGCTTGACGTTAGAATAAGATTATGGCTTTGTGAACTGTGCTGTGCTTGCTTGACTGTTTCAGGAGATGGAGCCTTATTTGCCTATAACTAGCCAGGCTGTGCGGTTCTGCGTCTCAGGAACTACAGTGTTGTTCTGGGTGAGCATCTTTTTGAATCATCGTTTTAACATACATCAGAGTTGCTGATCATCACTAATCATGACATTAACACAAACTGGTTTTAATCATGATACTAACACGTGCTTTTATTATTGCCCTGCAGATTCCCTGCTGTCATGCAAAATGCACTTCAATTCAGATTGAAGAAGGGGGTGGTGGGGGGGAAACCCTTGGAAACCTGTCATTAATTAGTAATTTGACTGGGCATTTTAGCATAGGGATAACTTTTTCTCTGGCTTATGTGCTGTTAAGAGACCATACTGAAAAAATTTGTAGTAAAGGCAAAAAAAAAAGAAGCATTATTTACTGCAATGAAATATCTACATATTCCTCTGTAGAAATATCTGCAGAGTGGATTTCAGGGTGGACAATGTAATCTAACTTGTCCCTTCCATCTCCATTGCTATGAGTCTGTATCCTTCTGCACTGTTGKTTTTTTTTGTTGTTTTGTTTTTTAATATTGGTATTTGATTGTCTGCTTTTCTTGTGTTAACAAAATAATTTTGTTGGGTTTAATGTGTCTAATATAACAAAGTATTTTGCCTGTGTACTTTGCATTTCAGCGCTGCTGAACTCATACCCATAAAGAGTAAAATTTAAAAACTATAAAGCATGATGATTTACATCTTATTTCGAAAGTTGCACGCGTATAGCTATACTGAGCTGTAAGAGTGTTTCAAATCTCTGTCCTTTCCTTAGGTGTCTCTGATTATAGCTAGCATGATAGCTGTGATCGTGTATCGTCTTGCGGTGTATGCTGCCTTTGCCAGCCTGATGGAGAACACTCAAACTTTACAGCCCATCAGTGGATTACTGACCCCTCAGCTGGCAACTTCAGTCACAGCCTCGTGCCTGAATTTTGTCATCATCATGATACTGAATTTCTTGTATGAGAGAATAGCCATCTGGATTACTGATATGGGTAAGCAGTGTACTTGAAGACAAAACTTTCAAGGAATCGCTAAAGGTAGAACCCACCTAGAGGTGCTCTACGTAGTTGTTCTCAACTCGGGCAGAGCGGGAACACTAAGACGTTAAGTCTGTAGCTTGCAGCAATGACTTAGTTGTATCCATGGCCATACTGAACATTTTCCCTGCATTTCAATAGTTACCGTAAGCTGGTTTCTCTTAGTATAATGTTGGCTTATATTAAAACTAGTCTACAGAGACAATCATAGTTCTGAACATAATTAAAAATTATCATGTGTTATATTAGAGTCACCAAAGCAAGATCAAACTGTCTTGATTTAGCAGTATTTCAATTAGAAATCCTGAAGATACATTTTTAAAAATAGATCACAGCTTTCACAGCCATCTTTACAAGAAAAAAGACTAAATAATCATGTCTCTTACTTTGGGGGAAAAGGTAGGAGGCTGGGGGATGGGATAGGACAGTATATTTTCCAGGGTTTTCTCTTGGCACTGTTTCCCTTAGCTATGGATTTACAGATTTGGAGTTACTGCGGATTGAAGGCAAAGACTGAGCAGGTTGAGAAGTTGGGCCCAAGATGTGTTATTGTGGCTGTAGCCATTGGTAGCATTACCTGCAGTAGGCTCACTCCAGAGCTGGAGGAGCCTGCAGGCAAGCAGGCCCAGAAAGATCTATTGGCTTTGTAGCAGATTTTGTGTTCGACTGTTGCTTGCTTGCTGGAAATATCCTTCCCTAGAGCCCTTCTTACCTATTTTTCTTTGTTTGCCCTTAATGATTTAGATGTACAAGTCCCTGCAGGTGCTTTATAGAAGGAAATAACTGCAGAATATTCAGCGGGGGGAGAGCTGAAGGTATTACATATTTGTAGTTTGTACAGCTGTCATAAATACAGTTGGGTGATCTTTTTTTATGAGGTCTTACAAGTGGAATGAAGAATTGAAAGGTGTTTGTTGCAGAAACTTAACAGGATGTTACGTTGGGTTTATTTTGATTTATCGTGGACCATCTCTTGTCTCAGAGATCTGTATTGTTTCTCTCACTTGGCCAAATTAGACCAAAGACAGACAGAACAAGTAATGAGTAAAATTGCCCCTAGCAAAAAAAAAAAAAACAAAAACAAAAAAACAACAAAAAAACCCAAACAAACAAACAAAAAAAACCCAAAAAACAAACCAAACCAAACACCAAACCAGAAAATCATCATTTTTTAATCTTTCTTTCTTGAAGGGCATGAATTATAAGCATGAAGGCTCAGCAATGTTATTTTTCTGCTTGCAAGTGTGGAGGATTAATTTCTTAAGTGTCAGCACTACCTGTGGTTATCAGTTACGAGGGAAATCAGTGTTTACTTTTGTGGGAGTGCTGCCCTCCTCTGGCGGCCGTGGCAGCTGCGCTTAGCCCAGGCTTAGAGATGCAGTTGGGTAGAGAGTATGAAATGTTGGCTGCGGCCGTTCTAAGTCTTGTCGCTCTTGAATTCCTTAAAAAGGTTAGGCCAGATTTTGTTTTCAGACGTGCAGGTATAACCTACCTCTGGTGCTCTGAACGTTGAGCGTCTGACGTAAACATTTGAACAGCTCACTGCCAATAAAAATACTTTAATGAGCTGCAACCTAGGCAGACTACCTCGCCTGTGTACTGCCTCTTCTGTAGTACACTACAGGTTCCCAGTAAATACCTTCTGTCATGCAAACTTAGGCCAAGCTTGGAAACGTTAGGTTACTCGGATATATAAAATAGCTATGCCATAGGGCCGGTGAGTTCAAGCCATCTGCCAGGTCCTGACCAATTCAGAGGGACGTGAATGCTTGTGGTGTATTTTCTTCCCCTTTCTCCCAGCTTGAATTGGTTATATGTTACCATTTAACAGGACATTTAACCAATAATGCACGTAGGGCTTCCTGCTACCTTTAAACATGATGGAGAATGTGATTACGAAGGCAGCAAAATCTTAAGCAAAGGCTTGGTGATGTTCAGTACCACCGAGATGCCTGTATCCTTCCCTGTTCTTCCCCCCACTATGAGTCTCATCTTTCAGAGGCACAGGACCCATCCAGTTTCTGCTGATTTCAATATAAGTTACACACATACAGCATACTGAAAAAAACAATACCGTAACGTACTTCTSTACCAAAAGGAAAAAAAATTCTGTATCATGTGCATTGCCAACAGTGAAATTTTCATAGTCTAGAAGACCCTGCTAGTTAATGTTTGAGATTCATCTTGGATCTCCTAAAAATAGTGTAAGATTTTTGGGATGGACAAGTGCTAGTGAACAGTACAAAGAAGGGGAAATTGAAGCTTATAAATGTTCCAAGAATGAATTTCACTTGCCTGTCTACTCAGAGCATTGCCTTGTAAATTAAGGGCAGGGTGTCTGAGAGCAGGAATTCCATCTGCTGAACTGTTTGTAGGTGGTTTTCTTTTGGTTTTATTTGTTTTGTTTTTTTTTCCCCCCTCCTTTGGGATGTAAAGGCACTGTGGGTGATGAGTATTTATGAATCTATATCCTTTTAAAGGGAATAAAGGAAAATAAAATTACTGTTTTCTGGTTTCACAGAGATTCCTAGAACTCATATGGAATATGAGAACAGGCTCACTATGAAAATGTTTCTGTTCCAGTTTGTCAACTACTATTCATCCTGCTTCTACGTGGCCTTCTTCAAAGGGAAGTTTGTTGGTTACCCAGGTGCCTACACATACATGTTTAATCGCTGGCGAAATGAAGAGGTAGGATTTTCTTGATGAAGGTGGATTGAATAATAATAAACTAGTTTAAACTCTTTATCCCCTCCAACCTGTGCAGTCATAAACTGCCAGCTGCAGCCCCATCCTGAGGCTGATGGAGGGGCTTCCAAGGACTCTTCCTGCTGTTGCTAGTCAGGGAAGCACCAGCCGTGAAAATCTGTGGCGCTCAGTCACAAGGGTGAAAAATCAAAAAGCTTTTCTCAGCCTCAGTTCTCCTGAAATACCAGTGGATCTTGCCATAGGTCTTAAAAGTGATCCTCTAGGTTGAAGAAAGCTAGTATAAATTTAAATGGTCTCTGGCTTTTGGGTGTCTTCATAAGCTTTTTGAGGCACTACATTTTCAGAGAAACCATTTGGTAAGAGGCACATCTGTAAGCTTTTGCTTTTTTCCCTCRTTTCATTGCTAATTATGCTGTTTGTACAGGGATGAAATACAAAATTTAATGTGAAGCATTGCTTGAGAACTGATAGCGGAGGAAAAACTTGATGCAAAACACAATGAAGTAATGCAGTACACTTACTGATAGAGTATCTCCTAATACTGGTCTGGCTGCTAAATTCTTAAGAAGGCCTCAATAAAGAGTTGAAACTTTAAAACTAGTGTTCTCAGCAAACAGCAGAGACCAGATACTGGCAGGTATTTAAATACCTCTGGTGTAGGGATAGGAATAGAAAATGCAGGTTCTTGCTAGGTCAGGGTTGGTCTGGTGTTGAGAGCTAACCGAGCGCCATAGATTCACCTTGCTGGGGCTGTGGGGTTTCTGCTGCATGTGGATCCTACTGTCCCGTCTTTGTGTATCTGCACAGTGGTCAGCCTGAAGCATCTCTGAATTACTCCATCTTTGAATGGTCATTGTGTTTTGGTGTGTGTTTTATCAAGCACATCGAGCATTGAAAGCCTTTCCGTAACAGCTTTCCTGAGAGGGTATCTTAGCTGGCAGTCCCGGTGAAAATTAAGTATTGTCCTAACAMGTTTTAAGAACTGTTCTTCTCTTCTTTCTTTCATTTATACAGTAGTAGAATATAGTTTATCAGGGTAATGTTCATTATTCGTGTCCATTAACCCCCAACTTGTCTCTGCCAGTGCGATCCTGCGGGCTGTTTGATAGAATTGACGACACAGCTCACCATAGTCATGGCTGGCAAACAGATCTGGGGAAATATCCAAGAGGCCATTGTACCGTAAGTTACCTCTTACACTGAGATGCCCATGTTAGAGACAGAGGAAGTTCTTGGAAGGAGTGATAACAAGTATTGCCATATGAAGAAGCTAAGAAAAATTCTGTAAATTAAGCACAAATTCTGACAAGCAGACTCATTTCGTAGAGGCTTTTGGCCTCTTTTTGTGAAAGCCGTGCTTGTAAAAGCGTGTTGTAACAAGGAGCTTGCTTAGAGAAAAGGATCCTTGATCTGCTTCTCTCATTGTTAACGTTTTTCTGTGTATACAGCTGGATTTGTAACTGGTGGGGTCGCCGGAAAGCCAGAAATAATCCAGAAAATTTATACAGTCGCTGGGAGCAAGACCATGATCTGCAGACATTTGGAGCCTTAGGCCTGTTCTATGAATATCTAGAAATGGGTAAGTTTAAAAATACACATTTGGAATTGAGGACAAGACACCTTGTACTGACACTTTCAAAAAAATAGTTTCTCAATTGTTATGGGCTGATGCCACCACTTTCATCTGGTAAACAGTAGACGATTAACTGCTGGAAATCATTAAATAGGTCAGGCCATAAATAATAAAAAAAAAAAAAAAAGCTGCCTTTGCATCTTAGACTGCAGGGAATTTCACAGAAACGCTGCAAGGACTGTTTGTTTCCCTCATTTGAATGGGGAACATTATTCTCGGTGCAGCCAGCTGTCTTGGTGTCTGTTCTGTTCTTGTTCCCCAGCATATTCTCAGCTGATGTCAGTGGAAATTGTAAGTATGGGATGAGTGCCAAATGTGCTGTAAGGGTGGGTACTGCAGATATGAGATCTACAAACTGGATCGGGGAGAATCCATTTAGTTTTAGGTTTGCACTGATTAGTGCTTCGATACAGTCCAGTAGACCAGCAGAGGGAGCATGGGTAACAGAATAGCATTTTTCAAAGGTAACGTGAACAAGTCAGCATATGCAATTAGTTTACAAAACCTGAGAAACTAAAACTAGAAACTGAAGCCAAACTAAATCTAAAAGGCACTAAAAAAAATAGTAATGTGCGTCCATTATAAGGACAAAATTTGTTGAAAAGTGGACCTTTGTATTGTTTTATTTCTACAGAAATAATTTTAAGTCTCTAGATTGCCTAGGGATGTGTAGCTTTATTCTTGTCACTTCATACACTTCATGATATTTCATAAAGGGCTGTGATCTTGTGAAATTAATACACTCGGAACAAGTGTTGTCAGCCATGCCAGTTAATAGATGTCCTTGCTCTTCCTGAATCAGAACTGAACCAGTACACTCCAGCATTGTCCTGGGATTGCTAAGCTAGTAGGAATTTTGCTTGTCTAAGATGAAGAGCTCATCACTCAAATCATGGAAGAGCTGATGACTGGTGTATGGGAATTTATTTTTATCCACTGCCTAAACCAGACAAGATGTTCTATTTCCTATCTTTAAAATATAGTGGCAATATTGGCTCTGCACTGAGGACTGTCACATTCTGTACCAAGAGACATTTCATTTTGGTAATGACTAAAGGGATCATTTGTGTATTTTATTTGCAGTTCTTAAACTAATGTTAAGAATCCCCAGTGGAACTATTACATATAGAATTGGTATTAATATTTTGCCTAAACCAATCAATAGGTGGAGGTAAGGTTGTGATAAAAGTAAAAGTATTTCCTCTTTTTCATTTAGGAGGGTAGCTGATAAGTAAAAGGAGAACGGGCTGTACAAACTGCAGGAGAGGAAAACTAGCCTGATTTTGTTCCTCTCTCGTAATTCAGAAACTTGATGTACGAGTACATTCCCATTCCCTTACAGTTACGTTCCATTCGTGAGAGAACTGCAGCACCGTGAAAGAATTGGTATCCAGCACTGCTGGCAGCATCATTTGACAGGACCCGAATGCCCCATTCCCTTGGCTGCTGCTGAATGGCAGCCCTAAAAGACTAGAGCAGTCTGGAGGCTGGGGCAGGTTGTCACTTAGCTCAGGCCAGGGCTGGAGATGACTTTTTGTGCAGCCTGGCAGAAGTTTGCCGTTTGTCTGCAAGTGGCAACTTGTATGTTTCATTGTCACCCTGAGGGCACTTTTGTAGAGGCAGATTTTGGCACTTTTCTTTTCTCCCTTGCAGTCATTCAGTTTGGATTCATTACTCTCTTCGTGGCGTCCTTTCCTCTGGCTCCCCTCCTTGCTCTGATGAATAATATCCTGGAGATTCGAGTAGACTCCTGGAAATTAACCACGCAGTACAGGAGACCTGTGGCTGCGAAAGCACATAGCATAGGAGTTTGGCAAGAAATCCTGAACGGAATGGCCATCTTGTCTGTTGTCACTAACGTAAGTACGTTAACTGTGCTACGTCAATTTTGATTCTTCCATGTACTCAGAATTTGCAGATTTAAAAATCAGCTGATGCTTTTTCTCCTTCATCAACAGTATTCACTTTATCACATGCTACCCTATGGAGATACGGTCAAACCATTTGGGTGGTTCGGCTTGTCCGTATGTTGACGACATGCAGCTCCCTATCCACATTTCATTGGACCATAATCTTTCATTCACTTGTCTGTCTTTTCCAGTGTTTTGGAATGGCATAAGCCAGTCTGAAGCTTAGTCTGATGAAGCACACTGATTGCCCAGAGGTGACCGTAGGGGACAGGAGAGGTGGATTAATTCTGTCGGCCGGATGACATTTCTGTCTTGGCATTATGAGGCCTATTCTGTGGGAATTCTGCTCGTTGAATGATGGATGGATGGATGGATGCCCCTATGGGGGCAGTGGCTCAGAGTACTTTCTATAAACTGGAAACTAAACGCTATGCTAGTATTTCATCTTAAGTATAATGTAAAGCAGACTGCTGAGCAAAAGGGTTGCCTCTTTTTAATGTAGAACATTAAACAGTAACAGATCTGCAAGTGTCTTAGGCAGCAAACCCACTTGCAGGTATTGCCTAATTAGCAAGGTACCTGAGCATCTTAAGTATCTCAAGTTTCCAGGCAAAATGTGCTGGTAGCCGTTGTTTCCTTTTTAAATAGAGCTGGAGAAAGTGGCTCCCCTTCTTTCATAAAGTGATCACACACTGGATTCGAGTTCATCCTTTCTCACAAGAATTCAAAACCACATCTCCTCTTTCACTAGGGAGTGCTGTTATCACAGATAGAAGACAGTTTGGTGTGAGGGAATATTTGGGATTCGGTGGCTCTTGTAATTGACTGTTCACATGTTTTGTTCACTGAGCGCTGGTCCTTGCAGCAGAGGCTGCGGTCAGCAGCTTTACCACAGTAAAGTGCCCTAATCATCCTCACCCTTGCTTAAAAGATCCTGGGTTATGCCACAGAGTCACAGTACCAAAACCCCTTTATGAATCTGCTCACAAGTTTTGTGTGCTACTTCCTTAATTTCTTTTCCCAATTTCTTTTTCAGGCTTTTATTGTTGCATTCACATCAGATATGATTCCTCGTTTAGTTTACTACTATGCTTATTCTGAAAATGAAGACTCGCCTATGTCTGGATACATAAACAATAGTTTGTCAGTGTTTCAAATCTCAGATTTTCCTGACAGAAACAAGCCTAAAGAGAATCCAGAAAACTTTGTCATATGCAGGTTGGTGTTGGTGTAACAATAAATATTTTATCACTTTGTTTAGAATACAGCATAAAAAGTCAATGCAGATCTCGTCCACTAGAAATTAAATTATGTCATTCTCATCATTCTGAAGTGTGAGAGATAATATTTAAGCTATTAACAAGGCAGTGCTTGAGATGGTAAGAGATTATGCCAGTAATGAAAAAAATCACCTTTTTGTTTTTTGAGAGCCTCATTGCTAATGTTTTTTTGTTGGGTTTTGTTTTTTTACTTAATTAAACTATTGATTTTTGAGTGATGGAGGAGATTTATGTCCCTAAGGTTGCAAACTTCAGCCTTTATTTTCGAATGTTTTTAGGCTGCAATGCCTAAGGGGACAAGGAATTATCATTAAGGGGATGTTTAGATTCCAAAGCTGAAGATGAGATATGGTATTTACAGTCAATCGTTACTGTGCTAGATACCACCAAGGATCTGGGCCATCCTGCTTTCATTAAAAAAATAGTCCTTTCTCACTAGAAGAAACATTGGAGGTTCTAGAAGAATTGAGAAAGAACTTCGGAGAAGTCCATGGTAAAAGAAGAGTACTTGATTTCATGCAAAATAAACCCCAAAACAAACCAACCAAACAAAAAACCCCCAACATTTTAAGAAGCAGCTACATTTGTATGATGTTTTGGCTTTAAAGTCCCAGGAGTCTTTATCCTACTTATACACGTGAGTGTAGAACACGTACTCAAGACTGTCCTTCCATTAAACCCTGCATCTGTTCAGTACATAATCTGTCAACGTCTGTCGCATTTATTCAGTACTTGTCCATTACTGTGTGATACATTCCATCACTCTATCCTGTATTATTTGATCGTTGCCCCCCAAAAAAGTAACCTATGTACAAAATTTTACTTCTCGCACATCCTCACCTCTACTCTGTTGCTGTGAATATGAGGGTGTTTAAGCAAACATAAGATAGAAACAAATTGAGAAGCAACCTTTTTCTGCAAAAGGAAACAGACCATTTAAAACAAGATGAAAAGGTTCCTTACGTGACAGCTGTATTTGCCTGTAAGTGTCACCAAGCTTGTAGTCTGTCTCAGACTGAATATGACATTTCACCTTTGCATGTCTTTCTATCCAACAGGTACAGAGACTATCGGTATCCTCCAGATCATGAGCGGAGATATTTACACACTATGCAGTTTTGGCACATTCTTGCTGCAAAACTGGCCTTTATAATTATTATGGAGGTATGTTCCCTACAAAATTTCCTTCCGAAATTGGTACCTTACAGATTCTCTAGGTAGTTACTAATGTTACAGAAAATAGAATTGCTGAGAGTACGAAATAGTTTCTTCCYTAAGTAATACCAAATACTCATGTCCTAAATGATTACTATAACTAGGTCTTTTAACTTCAGGAAGTTAACCTCAGAGTAAGAACAGTGAAAACAGCCGAAGAGACTGCTGCATTTGATCGAAATAAAACAGCAGAATAAAAAAGATCTTTATGCAGATGGAAGAGACATGAACCACCAGGACTAGCGCTTTCACTCCTCCTGGTTTCATTAAAGTGTTGTATGCGAGATGACTATTCAAAATCCAGAAGGCATTTTGCAGTGATATATATTGGCTAAAAAAATTGGCTAAAAATAGCTAAATTAATAATTTGGATAACTGGCACTTCAGTATTAAGCCACTGTCTTGCAAGKTCTGAAGAGAAAAGGGAGTTTAGAATTGAAGTTTCTGCATAAAAGGAAGTGTTTTAATCTTCGTGCACATCTCRGATACCCATTAGTTTGTTATGTACTGTTCCAGGACAGCCAAATGAAATGTATTCTATTTGTGAACAAAAAGAGAAGTGATCTATTTGGTGTTAGATAAAACAATAGGTGTTTCATCTGGTAATGAGTTGTTACATTTCTCCTGGCTTCCTTTATGGTTTTTGTTTTTGTTTTTGTTTTTGGCAGCATGTTGTATTCATCGTCAAATTCTTTGTAGCATGGATGATTCCTGATGTCCCTGCAGACGTGAAAGCAAAAATAAAACGTGAAAAGTATTTAACACAGAAAATCCTACATGAGTATGAACTTGAAAAACTGAAGGAGAGACTGTGTCAAGGTGATAAACGAGCCACGGAAAAGGAGTTCATCGCCACAGAAGGGAGAATGGAGTTATCCAGAGCAATGTAGTTGAAAAAACAACTGGTTGGGATTTAGCTCGTTTTAGCTTTTTTTTTTTTTTTGATCTGTGATTCGCTCAGTATGCATCGTCTTGAAAGCTATAGGACAGTTTCAACCCTTTGCTTTCACTCCAAAGATTTTAGACTTTTCTTTAAAAGTCTTACTGAGCATTCTAAGTTTAGTAAATCTACTTAACTGTATGACTTCAGCACTGTTTTCTGTTTACCTATCACTTTGAATAGTAAGTGTAATCTTCTAATCCTAGAATTTGGATTCCCAGTATAGGGAATGTTACCCTCAAAGGGCTCCCAGGATATGATAAGGTCATTATCACCAAGCCCTCCCCCTCTTGCTAAATGCAAAGTTCCGGGCTATATCCCGGCTGAATGAAAAGGATATCATAGAGGACTCCTGCTGTGGAAAGTGCTGAGAACTATTATTTTTATGACATGATCACTTAAATAGGAGAACACTCCTGATACAAAGGTTAGGGTTTGGSGCTTTTTTTGTATCCACTATGTCTTATGAAACATTTGTTTGCAGCTTTGAACTTCTATACACTTTTTAGAAGGAATGGATTTTTAAAGATATATTGGCTTAATTCCGTTTGGAATTATTTATAGACACAGAATTCAGTTAATGCATACTAATGAAGGAAAAAAACCCCGTAATTTATTTTCGTAAAGATATCATCTGCTAAAGAGTTTGCTCTTTAAATGCAAATATTGTAGAATCATCTAATGACAGTGTTTTTTGAAAAGATGTATACAATTTGGAGAAATACAGCTAACTTATTTCTCAATCTCAAAAACTGCCATTGGAAGACCATGCTTGACATCGGTTTTGGCCAAAGCTGCTCTTTTGTTTGGATTCTTTGTTTGGATTCTCTGTGAATGCCAACAAAGGGCTAAAGCTGTGTGTCTGTACTCGATGCATACTATGGAGTATAACCGCACAGTGCAGTGGATTGGGAGCTGGACCACCACGCTAATTGATCTAGCTGGATGGTTTGTACATGGATTTGTATTCAAAGGATTTTAAGCATGCCAAATATTCTATGTTTACATTGTTACTGTCCTTATACATAGGAGCCTGGGGTTTTTTGGTTTTGTTTCGGTTCTTTTTAATTTTCAAGAAGGATTTTTTTTTTTCTGTTTTGTCATGGGGCTTTTCTACAAAGTTATCGAGTTTATAAATATATAACAACTACTTGTGCAAAGTAGCTACCAGCTGTTTATGAATGTGCCCTCATCTTATAATTTGAAGCAGTTAGGCATTTTTATGATTTTGCTGTATATTTAAAACATATCAACACTTCCATGCTTAGTGCCTTGTTTATTTGCATTTGGCAAAAGATGTGAAAATGATCACTATGGGGAAATGCGTATTTCCAAAGTGTGCTTGCAGGCATCATGATACTGTGAACCTGCACACATAGCTGTACAGTGTTAGCCAAACCATGCCTGCCTTGGCACACTTCTGTTTTAGTGCTATGCGAACTGTTCGCAGAGAGCAGTTCATACCTAGACTGCTTAGATAAAGTAGCACCAGACTGTTGAGTTCTCTCATGCTGAAGTACACTGGCTAGAGAGATTAGAAATTTTACTATATTTGCACTTTGAAAGTTATACTTCCTTGCAGGTATACACAAAAAAACTTAGATTTGTATTCCATATCAGCCAAATGATGTACTGTTTACTAGATCCACAACTTAAGGTTTCCRTATTTTGTTCTAGCAGACCTAGCCTACGTCTTGGAATACTTGGCTAGTAACCTTAATGTTGTAACAGTTTTAAATCAATGTCTTGGGTGGAACCGTCATTATTAGAAGAAGTTTTAACATTGAAGTGCCTACCTCGAACAAACATCACATGGTTTGGCTGCCAGTCAAGGAGTTGAAGCAGATGTACGTTTCTCGTTACTGTAAGTTATTCAGCTTCGTTCTGTAAGTTTGCTTGATAAATCAAGCATATTGGCAGTTCATGTTGACGATGAACTGACCATGTTCTTGAATATTCAGATATATTTGAAGTAATGGATTTATTGGAGGAATGCACGTATAAATAAATTAGCTCTGCTGCTTAATGTATAAGCCAAAGAAGAGTATCAGTCACCACAATTATGTATGCGACRCCACGATTGACACAATGCAAGCACTTTGCTGCTTCTTACACATCCACTGTTAGCTAAACTGCTTAATTTAGATTTCACGGGTTTGTTACTGTTAGCAATGCAAACAATTGCTTCAAACCGTAAGGTGATGAGATGCAAAATGATATTTCTATGCAAAACATACAATCTGATTGAAGCTGAAAACAGATTTGAAAATTCAGCATTAAATGCACTATTCCTGCTTACGGAACATTAGTTTCTTCAGGTCCTGTAATAAAGTGTCCTAATATGCTACACTTGAAAAGATGTCAGCAAAATAGATGTATTGTGAATGAATAATGCTATTTAAAAGTAAGATGGAGGAAAACAACRAAATACCTTAGTTTGAGATACAGCATTCATATGCAGAAGTCCCACATACAGACCCTGAATTTGAACTGATGTTTTGACCCCTACTTCTTGCTTCTTTCAAACTTATTTTTTGAGAYCACTTCCTATTTAATGCTATACAAACAGATGTTTTGCATGTGTTGTATCATACAATAGAAAGTGGAAAAAATCTGGGATCAGCTTATTTAAAAAGAAATGTATATATCTTAAAAATATATCATTACACTTCATAGCATTACTTCGTATATAGAAACTGTTGAAAAGAGAATGTGTTGTCATATTAAGAGCTAATGTCACATAACAAAATAAGTCTAACACCTCTTTACATAATAGTTTGCCTTCACTTGTCATTAAGCAGTATTTTGACAAAAGATTATTAGTATGATTAGGATTATAATGGTTCACATACATATACATTTCCTGAAGTGTTCTTGAAAAGTGACAAAAATAAGAAAAACGGACTGGTGAGTTTGGGGATGTGTTTATTCTTACTGTTGGAATATTTGATTTTGATGTGTTTAATATAAGTACCTAAAAGTGTCCTTTAACCAAAGTGAAGATAGTTCTGCGTTGGAACTACTGTAATTTAAGCAACGGTGGATTGCTTCATTAGAATTAGTTAGACAAAGAAAATTGGCCTTTCAAGTGTAATACAATCAGGGATTATTTTTTTTTTTTCCCAATTAAAATTTAGTATTTTCACCTTGGAAAGACTTAGTGTGGTATGTTCTAAGCAAGTGACTGCAAAATAAGAGTGCTACTATAAGACACTATACTGTTTTTTCTAGAAGATTTTGTTATTATGCTTTTACTTTTTTATGTAATACTGTCAGTTTGAGACAACAGAACGGAGTGAAAATAGATGGACTTTCCTACTGTTCTAAGTGTACTGCTTGTTTTGACTTGTACTGTCATGTAATCCGAGTGGCATTTTTGTCTGCTAAGTATGTTGCTGATATATATGATACACTAATGTTGGAATAAATTTTTTAAACAGTGCATTCAGCTAACTTATATATGTACATTTAGTAAGATCTAAATCTGGCAAATAAAGCAGTGTTTATTTTTAATGTGCTGTCAACTTTGTTTTTGAAAATTCCAAGAATTCAGAGAGGAGCTGAAGTATTAAATGCCCAGAGAGCCTCAYGGAGAAAAGTATTCATGCACATTTCTGCAGCTCATTGCAGGATATTCGGATGCTGTACAGAGATTTCCTGCAATTGTAACGTCACAAGTTTCTTACTCAGATTATTGAAGAAAGCCTCCATCTGACTGCCATCTTCCACTTGATAATCACATTGTGTAACTGTGTTTTCTGCCTTCATGCATTTTCTTAAGAGTGAATTACCAAGGAAAACCTGTACTAAGTTCTGCATATATTGTAGGCAATGCACATGGACTGAGAGGGCGTGAGTGTGTGATAGCCCATGAGGGAATTTAGCTTTGCAAATTCCTTAAATTAGAAGACCACAGTTCAGTGAAAAAGACTCGGCACTTTCACCTTCCTTTAGGTACGGTACAAACAGTATGTTAACACGCATTCATTTTCAGCCAGGCTGCTTTTCCCTTCATTCTTTGGATACAGTTTTTATTCTTGCGATGCCAGGACCTGAGGTGACTTCTCAAGTTCTCAGTCAGTCACGCACGCAGTTTTCACACGCAGCGCGAGTGGTTCACATACGTGCACTTAAATAGCCTTGAGCACATATACTGGAAAATATGGCAGAGCTAAAGCTTTTCCAAGGGACTGGTAAAGTCTTGCTGTTCATAGATACCTCTACATATTTTAATCTTTCTTAAAACTCACTTCTGGCACCCGTGTAGGGCTTTGGATTAAATCACAGAGAATCTGGATTCAAGTTTGAATTGCTCTTACTAGACGGCATCAGCCCGTGTTATCTCTCCTGTTATACCACGTTATCAGCACTTCTGTGGGAACAGGGTCACCTGCCAGACTTGGTAGGTCATTCCCTTTGTAACTTTGAAGTGATAAATAAAGAGAGGTGCAACAGCAGTAATCAAATGAAAGAAACGTATGAGATGAATAAAACAATCTTGTCTATATTAAAAAAAAAAGGAAGAAAAGACCAAAACAAGCAAGGTGTAATTATGTATTATGCACTACCACTGTGCTGGTTACTGAGGTGGGATAGGTTACTTAATTAGGTATCAATAGGAAAAATAAAGTGTTAAGAAAGATGGAGAAGAAAGTGGTAGCAAAAGGAAAGTGAGAAAGGAGGAAAAAAAGACGAAGGTGCTGTTGCTATGCAGGATATGGGGGATATTTATGGATTATGAAAGTGTTAAAAGTTTGCAGGTGCATTCAAACTTTGCTCTTGGAGGTTAAACCTTGCCTCATGGGTAATGAAGTTTAATTGGGGGTACAACTTCATCCAAAGCCAATTACATTTTGTAAGAAAGAGTAGCATGGTAACTTGTGAGACATTCACAAATCCTGGAATGTATCTGGCTCTCCCCATGATCAGAAATTGTAGCTACCTTTCAAAAGTCTTAATTCCTTCATTTACCTTGTGCAGTAAATGAAGAGGTGCACCAAAATTTTGGTGGTTGTACTTTTTGCATCGGAAAAATAGGTGAGGCATCTAATTTTCTCAGTGTCTTCATCGACCCAGATTAAAGGGTCCTTCTAAAAATAAGTCCGTGTTTATTCTATGCAAAAAAATGGTAGGGAGCACTGAAATAGAAGAAATGTTTTGAACATGTGCATCTCAATCRAACTCGTGTAAAATACATTGTCTTACAGGAGTAGAAAAATATGTAACCCATTCACTAGTAGATYGGTGGAAAAGAATGGCAAGATGTGGAAGAAACGATATCCCAGCATCTGAAGTCTGCACATTTCATGTCTGTTTTGGATGTGTGGGCTCTGCAACAAATAAAATCTTGTCTAATGTTCTTCAAAATGTTCAAAATTAAAAGAAAGCCAGTGTTTCTGAAAATAATGTCTTAAACACGGCACTGAGAATCCATTGAGGTCAGCAGCACTCTACCAATGGCAGCTCCYGCAATCTGAGAGCCCAGCTTGTAACTGGACGGAGATTTAGAACGACGCACGGCTGAGAGACGCAGGGGATGGGGTTGGGGTTCCTAGCGTCTGGTGCGGCAAAGAGATTGTCCCAAGAGAGGGCAAAGGCAGCCCTCGCAAAGGACTTATTTAGACATGAAAATCTTTCCTTCCCTAAAGAGATGGAAAGAAGTAAAAGGAAAAAAATGATGATCATTGCCATATGAATGGTAACAAAATAATTTCCAGAATATTTGAATTACTTTGTAACCTCATTAAGCCACAGCTACTATTTCTTGTCTGTCTTCCTGCATGCTCAGGGTGGTCACAACAACTCTGCGGCATAGTCTTGGCATCCTTAAAAAGGGATAGCTAAATTAAATCTTGTTCTGGTTTTAAATAATCAGTTGTCTCTACCCAACACTTACATCATTCAGTTGCAGCTCAGGAAGTTTTTTTTTTTTTATGTAAGCATGTGTACCGAGAAACCTGCTGGGAGATGAGTAGGATGTGAAATTCAGCAGCCATATCAATTTTTGGAAGGCACATATGCACATTCCCCTGCAATAATTAGTGACTATGCTTTCTCAGTCAGAAATGAGTCAGTCTAAAACATTTAGTAAGGGTATGGTTGTTCTTAATTCTTTTTTCAACTCCTCAACAAACCAGTGCTCTTAGCTAGTCAGAAACACATTTATATTTGAATTACAGACTGACCTAGCTTTGTCCTTGGGTGTTCTAAACATCCAACGCTATTCAGCATTTCAGTTTTGGTACTGAAAGATGTAGGGGACGTCATAACGACTTCTGTAGTCAAGAGGCATTAAATAAATGAGCCCTTCTGTTATGTTGTCCCTTCCACACCACAGTAGGTTTGAAACGCTTGACACATTGCTAGTGTGTCTGAACCACACCATCCTCAGTGATGAAAAGCCATGGCGGAGTTCTGTATCTGATGGCCCCTAGTTCCATGCATCTCTCATGCTGATGGCTTTTACTAATTTGTCTCAACTAGTGCTTGGTGCAGTACAATAGGAAGCCAATGTTCAAGAAGCATGCGCTGCATGCTCGCTGGCTCTTTTAATATGTTTTCAAAAAGGAATAAAAATACTCCAGACAGCAGGTTTTAGCAGGAAAAACTGATAGGAAGGTTGGCTTCTCTGCCATGTTACAACCTCATAACCACAGACAGTTTTGCTATCGGATTCTCTTGAATAAACATTTCTGTTGACGTTAGCCCATTAGCGGCGTGCCAGCAAAGAGTAATGCTACAGTTAAGCCTGTTTTCTGCTTGTGGCGTCTATATTATCCTTCAGATAAAATCCTGGTTCCGTCTATACTGATGGAAATTGTACTATTCTTTTCAGACGTGGCCAAGATTGCAACATTCCTCTAACAAAGATCCAGGTAAAAAAACCAGCTGAAATAGGTGGGCCAAAAGATTTCCATACAGCTCACCATATAACGGCAATCCATTAATTTTAAGGTGTCTAGACTTCGTGCTGCTCTAAGCAAGCTGCTAGTGCATTGCAATCAGGGAGGATTYCCTGCTTTCCCCTTTCACATAGGATTGTGCCTGTGTCATGACAGCTTTTTTGGCTTCCTCAGAAGCAGTACGGGAAACAATGTGGCAGTAGTACCGAACACCGAATCCTAGGTGCCAGGTCGCACTTCCACTCATCTGCTAACAGAGGCTTCCTTGCATGGGTTTCAGTTTCTCAGCTAGAAGTGAGATTCATGTGCCTCCAGAGCATCCTCCCAAGATGCTGCAGAGTGTGAAGGGGCACATGTCAGGCAATAGAGAATTGTGCTGGGGAGAAGGATATTTGTGTTGATGCCRCATTGCATGAACATTTCAAGAAATATTCCTTGTATCTCAGCCAAGAACTCAAGGCACTCTGTGTCAGTGATGGTTCCTGCCACTTCAACTCCACTGAAGCTGGTGTGTGTAAGTTCAGGGCAGAGAAACAAAGAGAGATGATCCTGTGGGGTGTGTCAGGGGTTTTTCCTTGGGAAAAGACAAACATTCCAGCCTTCTACTTTTTTCTTTTTTTTWAAAAAAATGGGACAGTCTGATATATCATCATAAAGGGATTTTTGTTCACAAAGATTTCTAAGTAGAAAATTCTCATGTTTTGAGCRAGGGAACGACAAGATCCTGTGTGTTTTATGGTAAGCAATAAGCGGCTCAATGCTTTTTCACTATATTTTTGTTGCTGGGCACTCATGTGAAAATAGCAAATGAATCTGTGGCTACAACCAGCCTGTCATGATGACTCGTGTTTTAATTAGAAGATGCCACAATATGCCGAGTCACCACGTACCAATGAACAACACTCAACTTTTTCATCAAATGAAAGTACTCTCTCTGGGATTGATAAGAAGGTGATGATCTAGTTAATGGGGTCACAACTGTGATTAGAGTTGAAGGAGGTGACACGGGTAGAGGAAATCAATGCAGAAAGAAATCTGCTTTCTACTTTTACTGTAAGTTCAAAGTGCTAGGGTTACCTGCTCAACATGTGGAGGGAACTGAATTTAGCAAGGAACTATGAAGCCCTTAATGAGTTTATCTTCAAAAGGGGGAGGGAGAATAAATGGAAGTGTAAGGGCTCATGAACTGGAGAAGATGATAGAAAAACTGAGGCACCAGACAGGCTTGAAGCCAGACCATGTAGAGAAACTGCTATGGAGACTTGTTAATATTCAGATGTGTAGAAGAAGCCTTTAAATGTAAATGCTAGTCTGTCAGCAAGTCTCCCCTGCCTAGGAGAGAGGAGCCAATTTTATTAGCAGTTAATACAGTAACTGAAATGGGGTAGCCAAGAGGTTGATTCTGCGGGGAAGGGAAAAGCAGGCTTTCCTCTGCTTTTGCACCTGGAAGAAATTAAATGCAAAGAAAGCATTTGGAGCATTTGCTTCACTTTCAGTGCTAGGATAAACTCTGCTTCAAATGTCTATCCAGCGTAACCAGACACCTCCCTGTTCACAGAGCAGCCTCCCCTTCCCCTGCACACGCACCACTCATCAGTGATTTATTCATGCATCTGTCATTGCAGGGACCTGACTCATTTCTGGGCACAAAGACAGTCACAAGAGCAAGCGCTTTTCCAAAGAGCTCAGGGCGTCTGATGAGGATGGGGCGAATGCTGAGCAAAGTAACTTCAGTTTCTTTTGTGGAGAGAACAATTACAACTTCCTATAAGGCTACCTTGGCGAGTTTCTTCATTCTGCAATAAGTGCCAATTAGTTGGCACACAAATGCACAGAATTCTCAACCATTCTGAAACTTTATAATTAAACCTTTATCCTGCAAAAGGGTTGATATTATTTAGCATAAGAAAAGCAAGTGATATGGGATCATTGTCTTTGAAGAACATGTTCCTTGTCGCTTTTTAAAGCATGCTGGAACAGAAGCTGGGCCTGGAGGTGTTCTGGTAGGGCCAATCCAAAGCAGTAGGTAGGAATTTCTCTGTCGATTTTAATGCCTTTGATCAGACCATAGTGATTTGTCAGTAAAATGTCAAACACCTAAAAAAAAGAAGACAGTCCCACCATAAATCTCTTCTCAGAACTGGCAATAATGATACAGGCAATCACAAGATGTTCATGTTAACTGTAATGCAGAGAGGAGGCGTCTGTCACGTAAAGTGGAAACATCGTGCTTTATGTCTCTGCATTTGGATAGAAAACAGAGACAGATTTTTGTAGAAATGCAGATACCATCTTGGACACCGTTCACAGGACTCTCCTTCCAGGGACTTTTTCTTCATCCCATCTGYGGGACTGACTGAACATCTCTGTTATCTGGATTTTCATCTTCCAGGGGAAACGCTGGACTCAGAGAGCATGATTTTCCCTTGCAGCCTGGTCTTAGCTGAAACCATGTGGCTCCTAACCTTTCCCTTTCTGATTGCCACTTGAGCCAGCTACACTGTATCTTTTGAGGTGCTTTTTGCAAGATAACCAGGACAGTTCACCATGTTTGCTACTACACTAATATCTATTTTGTCACATGTCAGAGCATGGGTCACTATTTGGCCCTGATGCATCCACTGAAATCCTTGAGGGTGTTAAACAGTGGTGGGTTCTGATTTGCCTCCCCGTATGGACAATGACTACCCTGACCAGTGTGCCAGTCACCTCCGTTGTCAGTGCTCAGACGTGTCCAAACAACAACACTATTTGTTTGCATCTATGTAGTTTCCAGCTTGACCTCTCCAACACTCCCCCTTTCCTTGAGCTGTGCGGTTTCTGGCTGCTTACTACCCTTTGTCGGTATTTGCTACTGTTAACTGCAGCAGCATCAGGATGCTGACAAATGGAGCCCTCCTTTCCTTTTCTTAACAGGAATAAACTCACCAAACTTAGGTATTCCACTCTGATCGTTTTTGCCTTCCTTTGTTTTCCTTAACCCTTGTGAAGAAAAACTTGCATCTTTTCAAGAGCGTGGCGGCCCACTGCCAGGAAACCCATTGGGTGGGTGGATATTTTCTGAAGATGGCAGCATGCAGCCTAAATACTTGCATCAGTCCTTTCTTCTGCTGCTTAGCTGGTGGGGATTTTTGAGAACAGGTTGCTATCAGAGTAGCCTCTGTAGAGGAGGAGCTGTGTAACAGCACAACCCAGAAAAGTCAGCAGCAGAGGCCATCTGTATGACCAGTATAACTCCAGCCTCCCACAGTATTAGCTGAAGAAATGAAAACTTTTCTGCCATTGAAATCAATAGCAAAGCCCCATTGRCTTCCCAAGATGGGATTACACCATATATGTAGGAAACATACTGACACTCATGCTTACGTTCTGAAGACTACTAATTTGGGCAACTTCAGGGATCATAGAAAATGGCGTCAGGCACCACAATTGTCAATCTTCTGTGCTTATGAATGAATATTCTGTGATTTTGAATGAAGCGAAGTAGGCAATGAAAGAGCTGGCAGAAAAACTAAAAACCTGACAAAAATTATGCTTTCAAAATTTTCTTTTGAAGATTCACAACCGATCTCTTCATCAAGATTTGTTCRTTTATTTCTTTTATTGCTTTAAAACATCCCATGTACTATTAAAAATGCCAGTGAAAGGAGTTAGCACATTTTGACCCACCATTTTGGGCAAATGAAACGATTCCCTTAGTTTTATATCCTGGTTGTTAACCCAGTTTTTCTAAAATAGGATTTTTCATGAAAAACAAACTTCTACGTGGACAGTTTTTAAACTGAAAAAGCTTTAAATCATACAAAATTTTCTAAATGGTTGTTAAGTATGCTTTTGACAGTATTTTAAAATATTAAGAACAGAAGTTTTCATTATTTTTTGTTATCATCAAAGGCAATTGCAATTCTCGATCTTCCATCTTGTTCTGCAGACTGAGTTACCAATTCCCATATTCACGTTGCATTTCAGCTACTTGCATGTGCGGGTTGCCTGTACATTTGCCATCCCACTTCTGCTGATAAAGAGACATTCATTCAAACGCTGGGAACCACCCGATCTGTAAACTGCTTGTTACCCTACTACAGGGAAAGGGGGTAGATGAGGCATGGGGTGATGAGGCATAGAGTATTTTGGAAAAAAGGAATACATATGTGAAACAGAAACCCCCTTCACCCCCCACAAAAGGCCTAGTTATGGTTTCCTTTCAGGCTGATAACCTGCCTGTGGTATGGGAAAGCAATTCCAGAACGTGAATCCTTGTGAGATTTCCTGCAAAAATGCTAGCACTCATGAGAAAGTCCTATTGTATTTAAGGTCATATTCCTTGAGATTGAGTTCAAGTAGAGAAACTTGGGTTGTTTTTTACACTGTCTGACCTCCCCCATGTTCCTTATGGACTTTAGAGAGAATCCTGCTCTGTCTTTCCCTCACTGGTCATATTTTCCCACCTCCTTCAGGCTGTATGATTGGTCACCCATCCTTTTAGTGAAGAAGGATTAATGAGGATCATTTTGAAGTCTATTAGAAGCGCTGGAGAGTATAGGGCAGCTTTTGAGAGACAAGCAATCAATTTATGAATCCTTTTGGAGAACACTAGTCAAGGTACAAGACATGAGCAAAGGAACGATGCCCACATAGACCGGGAAAGCTTGCGCTGTGCGAAGCCCTTAGGTGTAATGTTAACCAGATGCGAAAGTACCTCTCAATGATTTATGATGTGCATTGATGATGGAGCATGCACCATTCAGAGAATGATTAATATTCTTGTCATAAATGGAAAGAAATGGGCAGCCTGCCAAGTAAATTTGTCTGTGAAAGCAGAAGACCAACTCAATTCACCAAGAGTGACTCAGTAATATGAGACTGATTGAATTCATGGATTCAGTGGAGAGTTTTATTAAAGATAAGCTACCTCCAGGGAAAGGTGTTTCCATGAGCCATGGGGGCCTCACAGTAAAGGAGAATTTGGAAGTGAAGAAGATGTGACTGACAGAATGAATTTTTAGGGACTACTTGCTTTCCAGCCGTTCAGTTAGGGGATATGTAGCTATTTCCGAGCTTCTATTATTATATGATTATTCCTAACAGAAAGTCAAAAAAACATGAACCCCCTTGTTCCAAAGGCCACAAAGCCTAGCCTTTGTAATGCTTCTGATGTGTTCAGCCCTTCAGAAAGCAGAAGACAACCAGAAAAAAAGGTTAGGACGAGAGGAAATGGCCTCAAGTTGCGCCAGGGGAGGTTTAGATTGGACATTAGGAAAAATTTCTTTACTGAAAGAGTGGTTAAGCATTGGAACAGGCTGCCCAGGGAAGTGGTGGAGTCACCAGCCCTGGAAGTATTTAAAAGACGTGTAGATGAGGCGCTTAGGGACATGGTTTAGTGGGCATGGTGGTGTTGGGTTGACGGTTGGACTCGATGATCTTAGAGGTCTTTTCCAACCTTAATGATTCTATGATTCTATGATCCTATGATTCTATTTAAACACTGGAGCAGGTTGCCCAGAGAGGTCGTGGAGTCTCCATCCTCGGACATATTCAAAACCCAGCTGGACAATGTCCAGTAACACGCTCTAGCTGCCCCTGCTCTCAGCAGGGATATTGGACTATACAATCTGCAGAGGTCTATGCGAAAAAAAGGAATATATAACAACATGTTAGGTGTGAATGAATTGGCAGTCTCAGACCAATTACTGGACACATGCATCACTCCAAAACAAAACAAAATAAAATGAAACAAAACCAGGTACAACTAGTACCTTCCTTACTGATTTAAAAGTCAGTCTATCATGATAAGGGGGAAAAAATGATCTGCACAGAAAACATATGGCATGATTCAGATCACTGCAAGAAAATTTAGATCCTTTGTTCTGGAAATAGTCCCAGTGATTTTATTGGAGTCATATACAAAGTAAGACCTACAGTTCGGAACTGTAGGAAAATATTAAGTGAGAGAGAACAAGAAAACAAACAGCTAAATTTAACAAGTTATGTGTTGCAGAAATTAATTACCTAGCTGCAGCCCCCAGGGTGTGATCTCAGGACATCTGGCGAACAGCAATAGAACTGTGCTTGTAGCCTACCTTTTCTTACATATTTATACACATCTCAGTCTTGATCTTTGCTTGGCTGTAGCGTAATGCATATTTTTCATGGATAAAGCAGGCTTAATATCTAAGAAATACCTATTCCTCAACTGGGCTTTAGAACAACCAAATGGTAAGACAATTTTTGAGGAACTGGCATCACTTCTGAAAGGAGAGCATAGAAGATGTGAAAATGTGTATGGAAGGGTTCTCAGCTAAAGATAGACCACTGGTAAAGTGCAATGTGCACATTAAAGTTAGTTCCACACAGAAGGCCAAATCCTGAATTCCTTTCTTGATATTCTGCAGAGACATGCCTCCTGCTGAGTTAGGTAGGAATACAGCCCAAGCAGAGACTTTGACATTTGTCTTTTTCCCCCTTTAAACTGTTATTTTCTAATGGATTGAGAAGTTTCTGTAGCACTAAAACAGAGAATAAGTAGCATTGCTTTATAAGAGCATTCTATCTACACTTCAGTATTTGGCTTTGGCGAACAGTGGGATTCATAGATCATACACCACAGTGTATAGAGATAGCATGAATGGTAATACTGATCACTTCTCCAGCTGTGAGAAAAAAAGCCGGCTAAGAACTGCCCATAAAACAGCACCCTTTGGGTAGAAAAGGGAAGTAGCCAGAAAATCTTTGCCACAAGAGGAGCCAGAAAGTGCCTCAAGTACAGAATGAATCATAATAATCAGACATAATGCAGTAGAAGTCCATGGTGAAGGCCCAGTAGATGTCAGCTGTTAAGCTGAGGGCTGTTGGGCTGAAAACCAAAGGACAGAAAAGCTTGTCCTGGCTTTCACAATGAAAATGCCAACTTAAGAGACAGACAAGCAAACCCCGAGTCTGGTAAGGGCTGAAGGTTGAGCATAAGTCTTTTGAACTGTTTGAACTTCCAAGTCTTGTAATAGACCACTAAATATGTAATTAAAATTCACCTCCCTTTGTAGGAGAAGCCCTGGAATAGCTAAAGACATCAGAACTGGTCACACAGAGACTGAGTCACACAAGAATCAATGGGTTCAGTTTGACCCAGATGGAATTGAATAAGCCAGAGGCATTCCTTGAAACACCTGAATTTCTGGCTAACAACATCCAGAGGAACCTGGGAAGGAAGCAGAAGGACAGACTTGGAAGTGAATCAGGACCGTGTTCTTAAATGTGTGGATGTACCTGTCCTTAATCTGGTATATCTATATATAAAATTAAGGTGCTAAATAAGGGTCCAGAAGCACTCCACCCATTTCAGTTTGTGCTTGTAGAGCCTAATCATGCCAGAGCTGTGCCACTGTAGTGTAGCTGTCAAAGCTAATATCACCCCATGGCACTATACAACACATTCAGAGCCACAGCTTCCTTTAGTGGAATCAAGTAGTTAATCCACCAGCTCTGTGATGATTTATTTGTAACAAATAATAAGAAAAAACAGATATAAAATATTTACTCTTAAACACCAGATTATAAAATGAAATGCACATGAAGCTTGAGGGTGTTCCCTGTGACATTTAGAAAAGGGATCTGAACTGAGAACTTGATATTTTTAGTTACATTTAGAGAGCACAGATATTTTGAAATGGATGGGTTGAGTGCTTTGGCCTAAAGCTAGCTATGTGATACCCTGATCTTCCCCCCTGCCCAGTGGAACACAATGTAATCACCATTGAGCTCATTAGCAGTGCCCTAAAATAAAGCAGAGGTTTTCCTGTCATCTTGAATTATGTGCTGCCCTAACGTTGCCAGCGGATGAGGAATATCTTATGTATTCAACAAACCAACACGAATAGCAGTTCTGTGCTCAAATTCCCTCAAAACCTTTTACAGTCTTTGGCCTGCCTTTGTATCTTGTGGTAAGAAAAAGAACATTCGGACTTTTCTGCCTTCAAGCCCATGGACATATTCTCCCAAGAAGGTATCTAGCGCTTCTTGAGTATTTATTGTAAAAAAGAGATGAGACCTTTGTGGTTTATAGAAAACAGAGGAATTGTTCCCCAAAAGATAGAGTAATATCAAAGATAACTTCCGCTGTTAATGAAATATGAGATCAACAAAAACAATAACATCTAAAGCTGATTGTTTCAGTCCAGTTTCCTAATGAAATGAGACTTACAGTTTTCCTTTTTGTGTCCGTTCCCCTTCATAATCCGTTTTGAAGCTATTTCGGTCAAATTTGCCAGAAACATAAAAGTGCCAGAGTTAAGAGTTCCTTACAATTTTCAGGAAAATAGTTTACCAAAAGTAGTTTTGTAAAGAAAAATAAAAGAGGCACGATGAGGGAGAGGGAAAAGGCATGCTGATGACATGACAGGAACTAAGCATGCCGACAGGAAGGCATTAGGGAACATGCAGGGGAGGACCGGAGTTCTCACAGATCCTGACCACGGCCTGGTGTGAGGAGGGCGTAGTAGAAAACTAGGGTTACTGAAGACAGGAAGCCTCAGGGAGCCAGATGCATACATTCTGATGCTCATAGAACAAGCAATATTTGATTTGATATTATAAATAAAATGATGGGAGTCTTTTGATTAAAATACTAGTCATTTGAGGATGTGCTGGCATTGCTATCTTGGATTAGTGTTATCTGATGCAGATGCAAACATATGACATAAGAAACCCCCCCAGATGCCTTATTTTCCTATTTTGGATCCAGATTGGAGATTGGAGGCTTATTCCAAGCAAATTTAAGACATGAAATGTGATTACATTCGGTCTTGAATTCATGTGATGGTTGTCAGCTTATCAAGAAATAAAACTAAAGAAGGAAATATGGGATGAATGGAAGCCTCCCTCAGTGAAAAACACGGTTCTTTCTTGGGAAGGCATGAGAATCATTTTCTACAGACTCCACTAACCCCAGACATCAACTAAAGACACATACTTCCTCCTTATTTATTTTTTGCTACAGTTATACACACACTGTCTTGATATCCTTCTACATAGAAAAGCTATGGTATAGCAGCTGAAAACACGCAAGTGTCCTTAGATCACTGGAACCTGTTCTGGCAGAGTCTAGTGGTGAAGGCGAAATGTGTTGGCTGTCTCTTATCACTAGCAAATTATACTTTGTGGATATAGATTACTAATTACAGTTTTATGTATGTATTTCTCCTTAGAGAAACCACTTTGCATGTAATAGAATCTCCATACATTCTTCCTACACAGCATTTTATGTATTTTGGTTTAATTTAGTCTATTGACAAATCAATATTTGTCCTAAAGAAGGATTATTCTCCCTCTTTCATAACCAAAAAAACTGAGGCATGGGAAAAATAAGTGACAAATTCGGGCTGTAATATCAATCCCAGACCCAAGACTGTAGTCCAAGAGTCTGCCTGCAAACTCAGATGTCAGTTCCCTGTCATACTAAGCACAACTATTTTCCAAATATCTATTATGAGTTGTGTTGTGTTGTGTTGTTTTTCCCCACCAGGAATAGTTTCCTGATCAAATGATGTATCTGAAGTTACCTTTGGTATCTCTTTAACAGTTCTTCTAGCAAATGATTGACTATAATAGATTTAAGTCCTCTTCAAATCAGTGCGACCTGTGATCTGAATCAACAGAAATTCCTCCCCAAACTTCTCTTAATACATTTTAAAATAATGTTAAGAGACAAGTCAACAGAAAAGAAAGGACTACTGCAACCTTAGAAAATCTGGTTCTGATTTTCTAATTCTAGCAATAAAAAGGCACCATAATACAGTCTTCAATTTGTACATTTCCCTCAAGGTTTTTCATGCAGTGAAAAGAGACCTGACTATCACTAAGACCAAACTGACTCTTGCATAAAAGCCTTGCCTAAGCTGTTAAACAGTCCAATGATGGACATCATGGAACAATAAAATAATGTTAGATTAATGATATAAAAGATCATTAACCATCATATTAATAAAAGATAGGATAATATGCTGCAATCCTTGGCTAAATTTCATTGTGGGTAATTGCATCCCACTCACCAAGTGTTGCGTAGCTTTCTTGTCTACCAAGAGAATTGTTACTCCGGCTCACCCCCAGAGGTAGGTGCATTTCTGTCTGTGTAACGTGACAGATGGCTTGAAGTCCTTCGGGATCCTTTGCATTTAAGTCATGGAGCAGTACAGGAATTCAAAGGAACAGATGTTCCTGTAAAATCTGGGAAGAAGGTAAGCACCCCCATTTACTTTCAAGATAAATATATTCGATACTGTCAAATTTCTCCACGATATACCAAAAAAAAGGAGAAGATTTTAAATACAAATATCATTGCTTTCGTGATTTAAAAGGCATTTGCGATTGGGTGGACTTTTATTAGATTTTTTTTTTTTTTTTAAATTCAGTTGCTAATATTAAAAACAAACTAGATTTTAGAGAGGAAAGGGAGGACGGAGGAAATAAATAAATCTTTATGTAATGTAACAGGAAAATTTTCAGCCGTGGAGTAGTCATATATGGTAACTGCAAATCACCTAGTGGTTTGGTTTTTTTTTTTCCCCACAGTGAAATCCGCTATACTAGTAGAACATAAAAATTGACTGCACTTCTAGTGCTTTAATGGCTTTTACCACTAGAGGGCTGAAGCAACAGCTTCAACACGATAATGAACCTGCCCTGCTACACGAGCCAAACACACCTTGGATTATCTGAAAATTAGGAATTGCCATTGAAGTTAACACTATGAATTTATATGCTTAAAACCAAGATATTCCTTAATACAAAAAAGTGCAGCTTTCAGAAACTTTCATGCCTTTTTTTCTTTTTTTAAATGACCATCGTTACCTTGTCAGAAAGCAATAGCAACTTTCCAAATACTGGGGTTTGTAGCAAGTCATTAAAGCATTTCATCATCGATGTCAGTGCAGAGATTTCTGAGCAAGTTACCTCCAGTTTGGCTTAAAACTAGAAATCACCCTGAAAAATTAGTGTGCAACTTCTGTCCGCTATTATGTATCATTTCTTGTGCTTATTAGGCTATTGGCAAAGCAATGTAATAATGTTCTAGCAACGGAATGGGGGCATCTGAAAGAAAGTAGCCCAATTTACAAGCTCTCAGCTGTCATATAACACACTTAGCTGAAGTAGTGGAAAAGCTACACAACTTTGCTTGACAAAATCCACAGTCATAGTTTATTTTGCCTCTGCGGTCAGCTTCCTGCTAGATTTTTCTATTTGTCCCTGTGATCTTGGCCCAAAGTTCCAGATTCCTATTTCCAAGAAGCACGAGCTGGTTGAGAGTGACCTTCTGTGTGAGTGTGTATGTTCTGCCCAGACACATGCATTCTTTAGCAAGTTTCAGCTCAAGCCTGTTCTCTTTGGGACACAAAATGAGAAAGATAAACAGTCTTCGCGCTGTTGTAGAGATACAGAGCCAAGATCTGATCCAGCAGTTCAACTTCTGCCATGTTTGGTTTATAGCATATAAATTACCAATTCGGCCCACAGTTCAGGAAATTAAAATATCATTCAAGATGTAAGCGACACAGATCAGGAGGAAACAGAAAGAAATTCTGTGAACTTCTAGCATTACGGCACATTACAGCTACTCCTTTCAACACCATTGTGTAATACACTTCTCAACAGGACATAATAACCACATTGTGCACACAACCTAGGTCTGGAGTTACGTGCACAGAAAAGAACAAGGCTGTTTCATAAAATACATGTTTAGCCACTGCTGGATATATATCCAAAAGGCAAAATCATCTATAAAGTATTGTCAAGCCAACTTCATGCAGTTTTAGCTGGGATTCGGGAATCTTTACAGGTTGGAGTGCAGGATTCAGCATAGACACGTCTTTAATGTGTCAACACATGGACACTACCTCTAAATCTTCAACTTGCTTGATTGTGTGATTTTTCCAAGAGACTTGTCCAGTTTGTGCTGTGAATCACCCATCATGACATTGGAGGATAAAAAAAAAGCCCACCTAAGTTGTTCTAGGGAGTGACCCTCACAAACTTTCAGGGAGAATGAGGAAGCTCCTGGTTTAAAACAATCACTTTGTCCCCCTTTTCCGCCTCTTCAGTCAAGGGCTTGGCACAAGATTTTATTTCAATAATTTTTTTGAAATATTGAATATTTATTTTCAATAAATAGTTTACTGAAAAAGAGTTTACAAAGCTGTTGCTTCTTCCAGGCAACCTTCTTCCTGGTGGCCCGACAAGCAAGATCATTATTTTGGCATTGCTTTGGGATTTTGTAGTTCCGTAGTCCCAAAGAAGGTAAAAAATGGCTTTGTTCTTAAGGTGACATCAAATTCCATTGGATTCAATGGACAGCTGCCATAAAGATGAGTGAGAATTAGATCATAATTTTTGAGGCATGTTTATGCTATCCTCAGTCCCAAATAACTCTGTATTACGGGCATGCATTTAATGGCATAACTAAGATTTTAAGCACATAGTTTCTTTCTGAAGATGATACGGTATCATTAAGAGCAGTATTTTGTCAACTTTGAGTAGATGGGGAAAACAAAATCTCTTAAATTTTATCTGTATGATCATATGAATTTAAAGTAACACATATATGATTATTTTTCAAAATGGATCATAAAATACATATTCATTTATAAACTCTGCATGCATGACACTTGGGAAGAAGCAAATCCATACTGCAGTGTATCAGCAGCAAAGATAAGGTCAAAAATGGAATTGAAATAATTCGTATTTTTAAAGCACTGGTATGTATCACTGATGAAAATTTTAGCTTAGGGTGTAGTTTGCTTCAGCAAGACTAAAACTTAGAGAAGAGAAATGTATATTGCTGTGTTGACTTTGTAGTCCTCTGAAAGGATTATACTATATTTAGGCACTATTCTGAGCGTTGTTGTGGAAAATTTTGAGATTAGGTATATAGCTATAAGAAAAACTGAGCTAAGAACCACATCTGTAATTCTTCATCTCTTTCGATTAACTTGTTGAAATAGCTCAATCAGAAACTTGTAAAAATGAACTATTTATAGAAAAAAAAGAGCAGGTAGGGACTCAATCCTTTAGCCTTCACACAAGCAAAAGAAAAAGAAAATCTTATCAGGCGAAGAGAATTGTATTTAATTACAGGATTTCAGGATTAAACAACAAGCTTTCTGCTCTATGTGAAAAACTGCAGGCATCTGCAGTATCCTGCATCATACCATATCATCCCACAGATATTCTTAGAGCTTTTTCAGAACAGCATTTCTTACTGGGTGACTTTTGACTGAATCTCTTTCCTTCTGGTCAATACGTGAACATTTAGCAGTGATATCCGGACTAGAATATTCTGCATAACATCCTAGTTCACGTGCCACTGACACCAGTGGAAAGAACTCACAGTGATTTCACTGGAGTTTGAATTAGGCCTTTTGTGAGAGGAGTCTGTCTGTGACAGGTATTCATTATAGAAATAATTATTGATAACAATTTTGATAACATATATTAATGCTATGTGTTGTTTCTTCTAGAAATGGCTTGTTCTACCAAGGTTGAATAACTAATATATAAAGTTAAAAAAGCTGACAAGTCTGTACATATTTTGTAACACTAATGACATTAGCTTTCTAATGCTCTTATTAGTGCCTCATGTGAAACCAAAAGAGCTGAGCTTGATCAGGATGTGACTCAGTAATACCCGGATATAACATGTGATAGACATAAAATTTCTACTTCAGATGGCTACAGCAGCAGCCTAGTCACTATAGCATTTTACTATACCAGGGCTGTTTGCTATTTTGCATATTTTATCCAATTAAGGACTAAGTAATTCTCCTCTAGTAAAAGTCTACACCCAGGAATGTCTCATTTGGCCTTTAAATTCATTTTCGTGTGATATGATAAATTATTTATCGTTCCCAAATCAGTCATCATTTACTTATTAAATGCTATTATTTTGCTAATAATTATTGCTGCTACTTAGTAGCCATAGCATCAAAAGCATGTCAGTGCTGAGCTTTCTAAAAAAAGGGCCAGAGCTCCTTGTACGTAGTGTGCAAATAAACAAGGCACCCTTGCCCTGCAGACTTTACAGTCTCAAATTCCAGCTCAGAAAAGCGCTCAGTACTTTTCTGAAAGGCTTGCATTACGGAATCCAATCCCATTTCATCCCTGCTAAACAATTTCCTGTTCCTGCTGCCCCTCAGAAACATCTATTAATATGGGTTTCTTTTGAGCATCTGCAATGGCACACTGGAGCCATGAAACACTGGGAAGACTTGCTTATATAACTGTGCAGCTTTGCATGTACTGGGAAAAATCCTTTCTGCAGTGTGATGGTAGTGAAGATGCTGTACTGAAATCTATGCTGAAAACCACATTCTGTACCTACCATGATTTAGAAATCAGCTCTGTGTTATGATGCTAATTAGCAACATTTCAATTACATATAGTTTTAATTTATTTTCTACTCTAGTACTTTGTAGTTCTTTTACAACTTTGAAAGGAAATATTGAAATTCTACACAGATTAGTCATTATGGGAATTTCAATATTAAAATAATTGGTCTTTCTTGTATAAACGTGCTCCGCTGCTGTAAAACTTCATTAACCCTCCACCAGAGGGCAACATCAGAAAAAAATATTTCTATAAATCCAAAGAGCAGTTGCTTTTAGGGTATTGCAGCTACAACACACGTTTTCATCAGGGAATCTTACTTTTAAAATACGCTGTTTACATTTTGTCACCAACTAGGCAAGTGAAGGAGCTTAATAATTTTAGAGGGATTTGTTTAGAGCACAAGTTATACATGTTTTTTTTTTTTAATTAACAAATCTACAGAAGCTTTAACATGATGCCTGAGAGAAATGTTAACGGTTATGACTTAGAAAGAAATACTACGTTTTGCATCTTCAATCTACTTCAAAGTGATTAAAGTTGGAAAACTACTGCTAGATTCTGGAAAGAAAAATAATTCTGTTCAGAATGTGTCCAGCTCATTCCAGTGCTGTAAATACCACAAATCAAGTCTAAATGTTATGCTGGCCTACTTGGAGGCATGAAAGCAGAGGACACAAAAGATATGAAAATATTAAATGCTTAAGAGAAAGCAGTCACTAATGGATGCCTAATACGATATAAGATGAGCTGTGCGGGTAAACACGGATGTAGCGATAAATATACCTTTAGAATAGATGTTATCTATTTATAGCAAGAGCAGTATTATTTGCAGTTAATGCCCTGTTTCCCCAGAAGTGCGACTGACTGCATGAAGGCCATGTCCTTTCTCCACACGGACAGTACAAATGGATCAGCCACACTCGCCCTGACGTGCGGCAAACCCCGCGACCTCCAGCTGGCCCCGAAGAGGGGGGCGACGATGGGCCCCCACGAGGCCCCGCTTGCGCGGCGCCGTTCCCCGCGGACGCGGGCGGGAGGCGAGGGCGCGGCTCCCCGTGGGCTGCGGAGCGCGGTCCGCCCCCGCGGCGCGGAGCGGCCGCGGCGCTGTCCGCGGTGCTGAAGGGGCGAGGCGCTGTCCGCGGTGCTGAAGGGGGCGAGGCGCCCTGAGGGTGCCGCTCGCCTCCGCCACCGCCTCGGGGCGCGACCTGCGCGGCCGCGCTGGGAGCAGCGCTGCGCGGGTGGGCGGTCGGGGGCAGCGCGGACACGCCAGGGCTGCTCGCCATCCCAGGGACTTAGCCAGCGGCTCCGGGGCGCGGGGTACTTCGCAACTGTCTGTCTACGGCGGCGAATCGCACCCCTCCCCCTCCAGCTCTACAGCCGGGGACACCGCCAGCGCCAAACCTAGATTGCTCTGAAACGCTCCCGCAAAGCGATCTCCGTCCCCTCCCAGCCGGGCATTGCACTGCCTCCAGCCGCCACCACTGAACCCTGCAAGGCCGAGGAGACTTTCTGACCGTGCCTGGCAACTCCGCGCTGCCGGGAAACCCGGGGGCTGCCTGCAGCGCTCTCAGACTCCCCGCTCGCCGCCGCACACAGGCGCGCTCCCTCGCCCTCGCCCTCTCCCCCCCCCGGCTCCGCACGCCGTCTCTTCCTCTCCCTCTCTCACACACACGCGCGCACGCTTTCTCTCACTCTCCCTTTACCCGGAGGTGCACTGATAGCCATTTAATGAGGGGGAAAAGTTAAGAGATTAAACCAATATGAACCATCGTTGCTCGTAGCAGTGCCCTACTCAGAGCAGAGCAGAATCCAGCGAGCACCCCTGCAGGAATGGAGTCGGTAAAACAAAGGATTTTGACCCCTGGCAAGGAGGGATTGAAGAATTTTGCTGGAAAATCGCTTGGTCAACTCTACAGGTAAGACTGAGATCTCTTATAGGACTCCCACTTCCTAGAAATAACTGGAAGCTTTTCTTAACGGCCAGCTGCTGAAGGAGGTCGAATGCTTTGGGGACGTTAGTGGTGGAGGGGCTGGGAGCTATTGAGATACTGCTGATATAATCTGGATCCTGGAAACTAGCGCTGAAGCTTCTCAATATGGCATCCTTGTAACTTCTCTATCTGACTCGTAGATGGTGTCAGTAAATATGTAGCGAAAGATTATCCCATCTTTCTCCCACAAAACCAGGATCCCATCTTGAAATCATAATCAGGAGAGAGCAGCTCCCTGTATTTTTGTTCTGTGTTAATTTTGCAATGCAGTCACAGGATCTTTCCCCCTGCCCTTACCAATCATTAAAAAATAATAATAATAATCTTTCCTGGTTTCGATTAGTCTTGTCCCTTGTGTAATTCGTCATCAGAGGAAGATAAACATGGAGATGTATAAATAATTGATATCTGAACGATTTTTTTTTTCTCCTGAAGCTGAAACATATAGAGGGATGTGTTTAATTATTTATCCGTCTGCCTTGAGAAGCATCCACTTGTCTTATAAGTAACACACAACTGCAATTGCTAAACTCAAAAGCATCGCTCAACAGTATGTTTCTGTGTGTACAGAACATTTCTACCATCTTCGAGCCCTGTACACACAGATAAACAATCCCAAATTCTCGCATACCTGAAAAGTGTATGCACTAAAGTTGACACATCGTGCTCTATCCAATCTGGCGACTTTAGTGACCTCCAGGACGTTTGAGAATGGTCTGTGAAATTCCAATGTATTTTCGATTGTACCCTCTGCTAGAAACTACCCCGAAGGTTTGGGTTTTTTTTTTTTTTTCGAATTACAGATTAAAGGTAACTGCGGATTTATCTGCCTAGGGTAGGTCACGTAAAAGTCTTTTTTCCATACCTATGCGGCAGTGTTGGGCACAGGCACAAGGCTGTTCCACAGCATGAGTCACAACTTCTGCTGCCATTTTCAGGGAAGGGGACATATCAGTGAAGTGATAAAGACAAAATTAAGATTTCCATTTTAGTAGGAAGGGTACAATTTTGAAAAGCCAAAAGCAAAACCAAAACCATCAACAACGCAGTGAATATCCTACAGGTTTTGGTCATATTTAAGTCATTTTCAATGGTCAGAAAAAAGAAATACCGATAATCCAGAATAACTGCTTAAAATATAATTAAGAAAATAAACCTCTTTCTCGCCCTAAAAGACTCTACAACATATAAATAAAACGATCATGTCTACTGCTTTTTATATAGTCACACAGTGAATAATGGAGAAACGGTGTTTGCATTTTCCAGGAAAACTCCGTTTGAACTCCCCTTGATGAACATATGCGCGATTTACTATTCTTTTTCCACGCAAGGGACTGAACTATTTTGTTTCCGATTCTTAGAATTAAAATAGTTTTCCTGTCCCTCATACCTCAGTGTCTTCCCGAAGACACGTAGCCCATTCAGGGAGAGGACACTTCTTCATCATTCTTTATTCGCACGAACGAATTTTGAACATAAACCCACGGTGTTTTATTTTATTCACAACTTCAAGACATTTCTTAATGCTGCGGTCTTTAAGCATGGAAATAATTCTCCCAGCAAAGAAAAATCGGGAGGATTTCAACTGAGTAACTATTGGAGAAAATCCCTGTATTTTCTCCAAAACACGGAGAACCTTTTGAGCCTTATTCTGCTAATTGTTACTGCCCCATTAGCCGGGTGAGTTAACCTCAAAGAGATGCTCCTCCGAGGAGAATTTCTGACGTGAGAAAACACTCCTAGAGCAGGGGTGAGGGCAGCGGTAGGAGAGTCCAGAGTGACGGGAAACGGTCACATATTCGCTCCTCAAGACGATGGAGCTAGGATGGAAGTGGTTAGTTTTTCTGTCTTTTAAGTATCTCAGTGACTGCAAAAGAAAATTAAGAGATTCAGCATGGGACACTTGTTCGATAAACCCGATCTTTCTTACTACCGACACGGCATTTTTAAAGCTTTTCCAGCAAAGAAAAAATAAAACGAAATGTTCTAAGTCACTTTTCGTGGATAGCAGGGTGGGGGGTTTTTTCTGTTTTTCTGTTGATTCGAAACAGCCGCAAATAAGCATTCCCCCTCAGATTCCTGCACATTGTTTTCTAGGTGATAGGATTCTCATGCAAAAACAAGAGAGTGGGGGCAATGAGATCGAGCTTAAAGCCGATCAGGGAAGGTTAAAACCTGCTAAGCGATCACACGCTCACAACGTGTAGCTGAGCAGGTGCGATCTTTTGGAAAGACTTCTCCGGAGATGCCAGTTCTCTAAAGACGGTCATGTTTTCTTCCACTGCATGTGACAGCCATTTTGCAAATCTAAAATAAGTAGCAATATCGCCCCCACTCCCTTTCTGTCAATATTTCTTTTGTTTCCAGACCTGAAGCGAGATGCACACCAAGATCACCCCCCTTGGTGTTTCTAATACAGCAAGGAGGGAATAAAACCTTCTCCAAAAGACTGTTTCGGTTTCCATCCTATGCCTCTTGGGCTACCCAACATGGCGCCTCTGCAGTGGTTACAGATTATGTCTTCTTAATGCGTCCTACATATCTAAGCAGAAGTCTTTAATGATAGATGAGCAATTCTCAGCTAGAGCTCCTCCCTGGGCTTCTGCGGCGGGGTGGCGGGGGGAGTTGGGGATGACTAATCGTGACTCCCACAGGTCATTGCTAAAGAACAGCTGAAGGTGAATAGAAAACAAGGAATAAATCCTCAAATCAATCCAAGCCGAGCCAAAGGGGCGGGGGGAGTGGTGAACTTAAGCCTTCAGCTGTGCGTTCAGGCGGCCAGAGCTTGACTTTCCCTTCTTGTGTCGGGCAGAGTCCTAGAGAAGAGGCAGAAGCCCGGGGACACCATCGAGCTGACGGAAGATGGAAAGCCCATGGAAATGCCCGAGAAGAAAGCCCCGCTGTGCGACTGTACCTGCTTCGGGCTGCCCCGGAGGTACATCATTGCCATCATGAGTGGACTGGGATTCTGCATTTCCTTCGGGATCCGATGTAACTTGGGAGTGGCCATCGTGGATATGGTCAATAACAGCACCATACACCGAGGAGGAAAAATTATTAAAGAGGTGGGAACCCTTCCCTCGTAAATCCCATGTCCTCCCAGTACAACTCCCAGGTCAAGCACCTTAGCGCAGGCGAGACGGGCTCTGAGGGTTTCGCGGCGTTTCCCCCCGCTTCAGCCCGCGATGCTCCCCGGCCCGGGGCGGGCGGCCCCCCTCGCACTGCCCGGCCCCGCCGCCGCCCTTTGTAGGACGGAAACCCCGTTCTTAAAGGAGAAACAATTTCTACCGATTATTCCTATTTTTCCTTTTCGGTTCCCAGCCCCATTTTGCGGTACTCATTTGCGGCCACATTTTTTTTTTTTCTTTTCCTTTTGCACACAACCTTGAAAAACGCAAATATCTCGTAAAATAAATGCAAGGGATGGGGGAAGGAGGGCRTCGAATAAGCGACTGCCAGCGGATGCGCCGCGCTGTAACGGAGACGGGGAGGTTGTGCAGGAATGTTTGAAAACACCAGGGTGAAAGAATTTGCTTTGATAAAAGGCGTTAAATGATAAGACCCTCTTTTAAGCGAGTTATAGCGTAGTGAGAAAGAGGTGAATGCTAAATACTGATGAGTGTTAAATGTACAAGTCCAGAGACAAACAAACCCCTGTAGCTTACTCCTTGCACTCGAGGCAAGTGGTAGGTGCTTACAGCCACGGCCGTGCGGGCAGGGAAGGCAGGCGACGCCTCCGCCCGACTGCGCAGGGTTGTATTTGCAAGCCCAGGAGAGACGGCCCCGAAGCGGTGCAGCAGCAGCCCGGTGGTCCCGCGGGTCCCAGCCGCTCTCCGGGTCTGCGCTGCCCCGGCCCGGCCCCGCGGACCCTGCCCCGGCCGAGCGGCTCAGGGCACACGGGGCTCCGGTCACTCATGAGCGACCCTGCCCCTCTCGTGTCCCACAGAGGCACGGACGGTGCTGGTTTTATAGCTATTACCGAATCTGTTTTGCTGCTTATTTATCTGGCGGGCAGCTGGAGCATTCGCTGTGGTGGGCTAAGGCAGAGCGAGCAGCTTTGCGCCCCGGCCGCCAAGTGCCACCGCCGGCGCTAGAAACCCCCCCTCGATTGCCCGGTACGAAGTTACTGCGGGTGAATGCTTTAATCTGGCATAATTACAGCCTTCCTCTTCTCTTTCTCTCCTCTCCCGGTCCCTTGCATTGGAAGAAAGCGAAGTTTAATTGGGATCCTGAAACAGTTGGCATGATCCACGGCTCTTTTTTCTGGGGATACATAATCACCCAAATCCCCGGCGGGTATATCTCGTCCCGGCTGGCAGCTAACAGGTAACGACGGCCTAAGTAGCCCCAGGGTCCTGTACGAGTCCGAGCGGGAGGCGGCGGGGGAGCGCGGGGCGGCGGCGGGGGGAGCGCCTCCCGGCCGCAGCCGCTGAGCCCCCCGCAGCCGGGGGCACGGCAGGACGGGCGGGCCCGCGCAGCCGGGGCTCCCCTGCACCCCCTGCAGCCACCCGCCCCCGGTCCAAAGGCAGTCGCGTTAAAAAAGGAAGAAACACTTGCATGGAATCTGGAAACGCGGATGTGATGATGCATTGATCACCTATCTTCGAACTACCTTCTGGTTTTCCGGGGGATATCTCGTGTTGGCTTCTTTTTCCTTTAAAAAGTCATTTAAAAGGAGGTTGTGGCAATGATATTCAAACAACCCGTATTCAGAGGCAAATTCAAAGGTTCATTATTTCATCAAAGCTTGAGAGATTTTTTTCCGTGATTGAACGAAACGATTTTATGATTTTTGTTTTAATGAAAAGGAAAACCATCAGCAGGAATTTTCCATTAACGCACAAATGAATTTCGAATGGTCGAAAAACATGTTTCAATGAGACTTCCACAATGAAAAGGAAGTGCAGATGGTGCGGGGACTTAAGGACTCGTTTCTATGGTGTCTGGCAATTTTTCAAGCAGCCAGGGTGCGATTCTACCTGTTAATTAGATCCACTGAGTATTCAAGACACATGAGGCTTTCACATCCATGCTTAATGCCATAGGCTCATCGTTTGCAGAAGTAGCGAAGGTCCTAGTGCCACTCTTCAAAACAATGACTAACTAAGTGCAAATGGATACTAAAATCAGCAATATATACCTTTAACTCTTCTCAGGAGTGTGCAACATCAAAGGTAGGCCTGGATAGGCAGAGAGGCTTTGCCTGGCGAGCAAGCTTACTTGTGTGTGTTTGAGAAAGAGGGGGAGGAGAGAGGGGAGCTGTGGCAAAAAATGCTCTCTCCACGGTAAAAACCTTTTAGACAGAGACCTACATTAAAAATAATGAGTATTTACTAATGGAGAGATGCTCTGTAACTGAGATAACCCTAATATCCCTCCTTTTAAAGCAAATAAAACAAAATACAACATTTATTAAACTGGGGTATCCATTGCCTGTCTGTTTACAAGTGCCATCTTTCTGATAATGGTTCAGAAATGTAAAAGTCTATTTCAAACAACAATTAACAGCCAGTTAAAGGGTTCATTTCCTTTTCCTCCTCCTTTGAGCATTTTTGCATCTTTACACAGTCTGTAACTCCTCAGGATTAATTGGAGTTTTGCTTGAGTAAAGACTGCAGAATTTGACTCAGAAAATCAAAAATCCGCCTTCATTCACCTGAGCAACATCAGTAAAGTAATTTGAATCAATCCAGATTTAAAGTGGTGCAACTACAAAGATTTGCAAGACAATGGCAGACACATTCCCAGGAAAACTCAGGAGTGGAAACACACAACCTGGCATATGTGAATCAAATTTTCCTCCTCTTCACAAACATTTACATTTACAACAGTAAATGAAGACTAGTTCCAGTTATTAACTGGGCGCATTTTAACTCAGCAATTTTCACAGATTAGTGGTTAGTTATTACTGTTGTGGAAGCCTCTGAGACAACTCCAACACCAGGCAAATGACTACGTAAATCACAGATTTAATTAAGGAACTAGCTATGACCTACATGCCAGTAATTGCAAATAGTAAAATATGGATAGTGGCTGTGATTTATATTTAGTTTGTAGATAAAAATGGCAGAGAATAGAGTGCTGGGTGGTTAGATGTAGTGGTTGGAATAACAGGGTATTGAGGAGGTGAAAACACAAGTTAGTTCCTGAATGTTACAAAGAGATTTTGACATCTAGACATTCAACTTGAAATGAACAGGATGACTGTAGGGTAAAGCGGCACCCAAAATAGGGTGCAAGCCTTGATGTCCATACCTTTTCCAAGAAACCGTATGAGAAAAAGTCAGACAAGTGAGTACACAGGCCTAGAGGCCTACAGCACCAATAGAATATGAGCTACTATAAAARTCTCTGCTGATTTACATGTCTCGTGCTACCGCCACAACTGGTCCCTTCACAGTGTGGTGGATGACTGCCAAGTAACTTTTTTTTTTTTTTACAAACCTCATTGAATATCTTTGTGGCATCAATGGTTTCCTTTGCACTCAGAGCAAGTCTGAATGTATACAGAAAAATGAAGTTCCGATGTGCTCTACATAAAAAATGATAGACTCTAGAATAGCATCACCAGATTCAAGATGATCTGTGAGAAACTCAGTCTTGAGCTCAAGAAAAAGGGAGATTTTCAAGAGATTCATTCCCTGGAAGGGAAGGAGATAATGATTACATGGAAAAGATAGCATGAATGAAAAACTGACTCCAAGATGCTAAGAGGAAGGAAATTGGGAGGAAGGTTAAGGTGTGCTTTGTGAGCTTAATTTGTTATTGACAAGGAGTTGCTGAGTGTACGGCACTGAGTTTGCTTGACATTAAGATTCAGTCTAGCAACCAATTATAGAGATTGGGTTGACATAATGTAAAAGTTTCACTAAGGTATAACATGTGGAAGAAAAGACCCTCCTGCGGTATCAAGAAAACCTTTCTACACACAATGCATTAATTTCAAGCTAGGCTGAAACCCTTTATTTTGACTCTGCCTCTGTTTTAAAATGCTTACTGCCAATCAAGAATTAGCAACCCTGAGCTCTGAACTCTCTAATACATTTTCTTCAACTGAGTCTGTCAATGGGTAGCATTTTACTGAGATCCTTTGCTAATTGTAGAACTCAAGGCTGCTGCTACATAGTTATTCTGTTCTGCCTTGACCCACTGCTCTTATCATGCATAGCTCTCCATTACTTCTGACAGATCAGATTTAGTGATTTACAGGTTTACAAGTAGTAAACGGAGTTTCTCAGGAATTAGCACTTGATAGCTTGGGTCTCAATTTATCTCATATCGCATCACTGAGAATTTTCTGTTATAGAAATATTTTCAGCCCAACACTAAGAAAAATGCTTTATTTAAAAGAGGTGTACTTACGCTGCTGTAGTACCAACAAGGTCAAACAAAACCATGTTTGAAAATTCCAGAGAACATTCAGAAACAACACATCTCCCGAGTACTTACTTCTCAGGTGGTCAATAGAAGTTGGACTAGTATGTTACAAAGGTCAGTGCTCCTGAACACTTTCAACCTCTGTTGACTTCCGTAGGAATGGACAACCTTCAGTACATTGCAAGACAACATGATTTTTCAAAAAACATGGATTGGGCCTCAGGTGCCCCCTCATTTGCAATCAATGAAGCTTTAAACTTGCATCCCTTGAGTAGTGTCTGAAAATAGAAGAGGATTCCCTTTTGCTACAAGGCTAGAGACCTCTTCTCCCAGAGGAGGATCCGCCTCTGGAAGATGCTGGTATGAAATCACTATGCAACCGATCACAGCAAAGGAAGCGCAATGTGGAGTCCCATGGGTAGGGTTTGTTACAGCTATACCTTTTCTCAGGGTTAAGTTCTCAATGAACAATGAACAATTAACCTTGCCATCGATTAAGCGTGACACGATGATAGCAGAGAGTATTGAGCAGGCTCTAGTAGTTCAGAAAAGGCATCTTGTCACATGGACATCCAGGTTTGCAACTAATCTAGGTTACTTCTCCTATTCGAACATACGTACAGCTTTACACTAAAAAAAGCACCCTTCTCCCCAGGTTGCAGTACACTGGGAGTAGCATTCATGGTCCCCGCAGAGATGTTTATGTAACTATCTTTATAGAGAGAAAAACGGCTATGATTCAGAGCTTTTGAGACTGTAGGGGAGAGAACAGACAAGCAGATTCCAGAGACAAATCCAAAATAATATAAATGTTTATTGGTTACAATCCTTTCTGATTAGTAATAGCAAAGCTTTCTCCCCAAAAAGTGAATAAAGAGTGAGACTTTTTTTTTTTTGAGATTGTCGGGGATTCAATGCTATGTTTTTTACTAAATCACAGTGGATTTTGACTAGTGTGAGCAGGGTTTTCAGGAGGAAGGAACTGAGTTGCTTTTGCATTGTTTAAAAGTAGTTTTCCTTGAAAAATACAAGAAAACATGTAAATTCAATGTGATGCCCTAATATCACATATCCACACTATTTAATCGGCTGAGCCATTACTCATAGTGGCAGTTAATGCCATTTAAAAGCACGTAAAATCTCATTTGAATGCTTTTAAAATACAGGTTTTAATGTCAGCACTACAGAGGCTCCCACCAGAGGGGTTGTCATTATACGATTACGATGCGATGTGAACAGAAAGGGTATGAAATGCTGACAGTGCTCCAACCCCACCTAGTCTTAATTTCTACTTAGTCCATGAAAAGAAATTTGGCTAGGGCTAATCAGAGTTCATCTCATCTTTACAAATTTTAAGAAACAATCAACATTCCCAGTGACTGAAATCTTATTAAAAGAAAGAAAAAGAAATTTGTGGTTTGGTGGTTCTTCAACTCTATCATTCAAAATTGATTTAAATGGAATGCATTTAAACATCAATGGCCAAGATGTTTAAATGTTTTGAAACAGTGCAATGAATGCAATATTCTGATAAGAAATTCATAAATGTCATTTAATAATTACATTCTTCTGTAGTATCTTAACAACTGTATTTTAAACAGRTTTTGCTGTTCTGATGCTTTGAAAACAGCAAACTGGAAACTGGTGCAGTTTTTCTTGACTTTGAGCTCCTCCAGGAAGATTTATATTGTTTAACTGAGTGAGTGAGTTAACAAGCACTTCAGACCTCAGGTGTATTGTGTCGTTCCCAGAATATGCGTATCTCTGCCTATCTACTGTATAGAGACCCCAGGTTACTTGGGGTATTTGCCCGGGTCATCACGTGGTGTGATGAAACCCTTTCTTTTGTGTTTTGCACAACCAAGTGAGTGCCTGTAACCAGACTGATTATATTTATCATACTGGGAGACTGATGATTAACTGGCTAGTGTCTATGAACCTTTCAAAGATTTAGATACCGTTATGATACTGCTGACTCATCCTTAAACAAGATCTACTGTGATCTTCACATTTCATCAGCCATTTTGGGAATACGTATAAATGCTGATAAACTTGTGGGTACAAAAGGACCAGACAATCAGATGATATATTAAATACCATTTGGTAAACTGGGTTCTGTTCAATATATACGACACTCAAGTGCAAAGTAACATCTGGGAGTAGGGAACCAGCCTGGAAAGCAATCACAATGAGTGGGATCTTAAGCCATGCTGGACTAGCAATCCGTCATGAACTTCCAACATGATGCTCTAATAAGGAAGTCRATGTGATCCTGGGATATTTATTTTTCTGTATTTAGTGCAGTGAGTGTATTTAGGTCAATGACACTGACCTTGGATTGTTGCGGGTAATTTGGGTACATGCATATTAATATGAGTGTTGAAAAATTAGAGATTGATTTTGAGATCTTTAATTACTTAAAAGATGATAGTATATAATGTCACATAGTGAAAGAAATAGCAAGAACTATGTATTCAGGATATCAATATATAAAAAAGAATACTAGGAGGTAATMTGATTACAAAGTATGCATATAACTCCGCTGGAAAAAATTGCTGGGTATAAATATGTGTTTTAGTCCCATATAACAAGAATCAGTAAATGACAGCCATATAAATGAAAAAAGCACAAATATTAACAATAATGACTAGCCACCACCGGTCCAACCAGAGAAACTATATGCTAGATTCTTCTTCTTTGGGTGTTAAATTCCTATATTGGAAGTTATATTTTAGCTATTATAAAATGTTTTCAGTACAGGGATAATTAAGCAAAATATAAGGGACAATCAAGCGAAACATATGGGTTAGTGCCATAGTGAATGTCAGGCTAGATGACCTTAAAACTAAGCACTTGTTTTGGTTTTAATCTAGAAATATAATAATTTTATTTAAATTAATATTTCCTATTCCACATTCATGCTACTGCAAAGCTGCAGCTGTCTGTGAATAAATTACCTGCTGTGCTGTCACACATATATGGAAAGGTGTGAAATTGTACTGGTTTTTACCACCTCATCTCAGGATAATTTAAATATAATTATATTTTAACTTCTGATACATTCTTAAAAATTCTTTTAAAACCATGCTGGAAATCTATAATAAACCCCCTTGCCCTATCAAAAGCATTACCAAAATGCTGTGGCAGTATTTCCTCACTGATTTCCTAAGTAAGTGAACTGTTTAAATACTTACTGTCAATCAGGAAAGATTGTCTGAAATTAATGGGTCATTGTTAGATTAAACAGGTTAGGGAATTAATTCCCAAGTTTGCAGTTATATATCTAAAATAGAAATGCAGGTTTTGACTGTACGTGCCAAGTACTTTTTTTTGGTAAAACAAAGCTGAGTGACCATTTTAGCTCATTTGTGTATACTCAAACATTAGAACTTTCTTACACAAAGATATACAAAGGGCAGAGTAGAATGACAATTTGTAAAAAATTAAAGTCACCTTATAATTCTATGATAATGACATGTATTTCTCATTATCTGTTAAACCGCAAATCCTGGCACTATTCACATTAAGAATCGTCACTACATAACTATACTAAATTTCTCTACAATGCAATCATCTCTCATCTATGTTGAACTCTTCATCATTGTCACATTCTAACCTGAATGAAAATATATAAATCAGYCTTTCACTTCAAATTCATCTTTGTTTTTAAAGTGCCATTCATCTTGTTATTAAGGGCTAAATCCTTCTTCCCAGCAAGTAATCCGATAGGATTATTTGCATGAATAAACTGAATGATATTTCAGGCAACTGTATGTCAGTGCATCTCATCTCAGAGTCCCAAAGATTTTCACTGAAACTGTGTCATTAGTGTGTCAGTGAAATCAGAATATTTCTCCCTAACTCAGCCTTAATGACACCAGGCGTAAAAAATGTAAGGTAAAGTATTGGTTTAGAAATACAAGTACAAAGATTTCCTAGAACTTTACATCCTTAAATTTTTCTGTTTTAAAAAGAGAAATTATTCACTCCTCTTTAGCAGGTAGACATATCGTGTGTTTTTCTGATTTGCAAGCAATGTATAATTCACAGCATGACCAGGGGATTTGTGGATGGTTAGACAAGAGCCAACTTCTGAACTTCTGAAGACATATGCTGACCTTGCACTGTAAGAGAGAACCCCTGAAGTGGTACTTGCCAACCTCACCTTTCACGTTCAGTTCAAAATCCTGCAGATTAAACTGGGCTCCGATCCCAGGCACTGGTTTTGGGTTCGTCTGTTTCCAGGCAAAGAAGCCAATATTGCACAAAAAGCCCAAGACGATTTTGTCACCCTACTGCATTGCAGGGTCTTTTTAGCACCAGACACTGCAAGAAGGGGACTGGGGAAACATCTACGGGTGGCTGGTACCGCTGCTGCCTCTGCCATATGGCTCAGGGTCCTTCCATTTTTCTGTCATGAATGATGAAGCTGTTTTCACAATTTAATGATGCAACAAGGGATTTGGATGGGGGTTTTGGTTGATAAAAGGGAGCCTCAGATGTGTGACAAAAATTAATAATGTATCCAAGCCCTTATTATACTAGATTAGATGGCGGGAGGTCGGCTTTTACATATTAATGCTTCATGAAGGGCTTATAATAGGATTTAGTATGAAGGGCACACAGACACACATCCYCCTCCTCCCTTGTACACATATGAATGAAAATAACCTGTTTTCTCACGTTTTATAAAAGCCAAATAAAGCTGCTATAGTACAGCTTCTGGCCACAGGCTATTATTAAAGAGGATTGGTTTTAAGCGATTCTCTCATGAAGCACGTTCAACCTAAGACTGGCACTTGGGAATAAGTGTTCCTCTCTAATGTCAAAGGTAGCTTATTCTGTTTTGCTGGGCAGCTGAGTTCATCAACCATTCTAATATTCATGGCATAATCCCAGCTTTGTTAGCCCTATGCCATTTTATGCAAATTAAAGGCCCGATTCAGAAAAAAACCACTACATTCTGTCTATCATTTATGAAGCCATGAACTGTCAGGGTGAGCATTTCACAGGAATATGTCTACAGGAGAGGGGTCAACAGAGTCATCAGGAAATTAGCCTATACTAGAGAAAAGTCAGAATGATGTCGCAGAATAGCTAAACACTGTCTCCCTATACTGGGTTCATTTTCACTTAGTCCATTTCAAATACATAAATGTAAATAGAAGTTGTTCCAAGAAGGGTAATCAGCATGATTACAGACTGAAAAGACAACTAGAGTAAGAGAAATATTATCAGGAGTATTTAGGTTACAAAGGAGATGAACAAGTGACATGATAGGTACATACTTAATAAACATCAGTATAGGTAATGTAAGTATTCCAAATGAGTGGCTACTCACAGTTCGCAGTCAACGAGGTAACCATTGATGCACGGGGGAACAGCTGAAAAAATGCCAAAAATTGTCACACTATATTACCGAGGAAAAATAATCTTTTCAGAAGTCAGTAAGAGCACTGTTTATATTTACATAAATTGGAAGCAAGTAAACCATCATCAATGGTGTTAAATTTTTACCTTCCAAGCAACCCTCAAGCAAGAACATCATAGGCTAAAATACTATTTTCTCTGTTGCTGAGAAGCACCTGTATAACTCTCAGTTGACAAATGTGGACTTTTGAAACTATTTGGATATAGAATGGCAGCGATCCTCAAGATACTAAATGCAGAGAACTACATTTACTCTTGACAAGTTATTTCAGGACTAAATATAAACATTTCAGAATTTTGCCCTGCTTGTTCAGATATAACAAACAAGAGTAGGATTATGTCTGAAATTTGGACTTATTTTTGCATTCCATCCTCCATTGGTCCAAATACTTTGAAATCGGTATCTGTAAAAAATTTGCTACACAGTTTGCATAAAATTATACCAGATGCTTTCAGACCAAGCTGATAAAGAAACTTATTATTTATTGGGATTATATCATCCACATATGTCAATACTGTCAAATAACTTTGCTCCCAATTCTCTCCTAGGTCCCGAGCCTCCATGAATCCCTACTGCATGTATGATACCTCGTAACCAGGGTCCCTTTCAGAGGGGAAGAGTCTAATCCTCTCTGAAACAAAACCCACATATGCTTATGACATAGTTAATTCCAGGCATTATCCAACAGGTATCCTTAATCACCTCTACCTGCTTTGATAATTCACCTCAATACAATATGTGCACCGGATTTCATGCAACAAAATGCTCTTTAGGTTGGTTGCATAAAAACACTAATGTCACAGTCACTTTGCTCTGAAGGAATCTGCATTTGCTCTGAGCAGTCCAGATACAATCAGCTGTAACACATGGCCCATATGTCAGAAAACACTCCACAAAGCAGTACAGATGTAGCTTTTGAGTCCAGCACTTAGCAGTTATCCTCCCAACCAGCTCCACAAAACATTTTAAAGTTAAAAACACAGATGATTTCTCTGATAAGTGTATTATATATCTCTAAATCAACAGAGATGGTTGAATCACAGCCTAAGCCCTGAAACTTGGTAAGGTAATTTGAATGAGATGGTCTTGGTTTGAAACATGATCTAGGAGATTACATATCCAAAGAGCAAGCCATCCCAAAGCTAATGAGCTAGAAGGAAAGAATCGGAGTTTTATCTAGACATATATGGATATAATGACTTGTAAAATGAAACCACAGGTTTGAGAGATTCCCCAGCTGAATTCAAACAGGAGAGAGAGAGGGTTGGTAGGGTGATCAAATGAATGAAGAATGAAGAAGATGAGGTGAAGAGGGCCTGGCTTGCTTAGCGATGCAAAAGAAAGAAGACAGGATTGCTATTGGGGTAAACTGCAGAGACTGAAACTGCTAAAATAAAACAGCATGGGTACAAGATACCTACTGGATGTAGGAAGTAACAAGCTGGAAAGGCCTCCAAAATAAGTAGGGCAAATGCTAATTACTTCTGAGATGGAACCTGATCTGCTTCTGAAAGGATGAGGTAATGCACTTGCTGGTAAGAGCAATGATCAGAATTTAATGACCCAGGAGTCTTTTACATTCAGCATCAATTGCAATGATGCTGTCATCCAACAGTGCCCAAGTTCTTCATAAAATACACACTGACATATCAAAAATAGGTCTGTGAAGAGGCAATGGAAGGCACAGCCTGAAAACTATTTAGGGTCTTGATTTGACCTGTATGAGTCAGTGGCATTAGTTGGGCTTGGAGAAGGTAGAAGGCTAAAGGGATTTTGTGTTACTGATACACATTGACTTAGTCTCTGCATGGCATGTCACTCTGGTGCTTGATCCAGTCCCTGTATGACCCATTTTGCTAAAAGTCTTGTGAATATTTTGGGATTTATTTATTTTCAAAGCTGGCAGATCAAACCACAGCAAATTCAGGTTATCAAAATATTCATGTTCTGTATCAAAGTCCTAGAAGGCCCTCATCACACCTGACCTGGGTAGAGACACACTTTGTAAGAAGGGAAGTGTTAACTGGCAGCTAAACCCCAAAATTTCTATATATTCAGTCACTGCACAACTCAAAGAAAAAAATAAGTTAAAAAGGATGATCACAAATTGTCATTGCTAGCAACAATTGCAGAAGGAAGGATTCTGAAAAACTGCTGCGTGCCTACAAGCGTTCCAACTAGCTCCTGTCCTGGTTCTCCCTAGACATGTTTTACTCAGAAAATTAAGCATTTCATCCAGCATTCAGCCTTGCAGTTCCTCTCAGACAAGAAATTCTTTGGGTTGTATAAAAATCTAGCATAATCAGTTCTATGTTGTGTTGTTGGCCTTTTGCAGGAAGAGTTTTGTCAAAGATGAATGATAGTAGGTAGAGTCAGAGTAAAAGGTAACAAATTTTAGAAATCTTGAGCTGACAGAATAGTCTAAAAAGTCACTTTGCATGATACATGTTCAGCTGGACTCTCCCAAACAAGCACTGTTCAAGAAAGAACACCAAAGGATAGTCAAGACCCAATTTATTTTTTACATATGTTTGATAAAATAAGTCTTTGTTCAACATATTTTATGCATTTTCTGTAAGGAAAAGGAATGGCAATAACCAGCTCACCAACTTGAATCCAAATAAATTTCATTTTTTTTAATGACAGAATTTTCATCTCATCTTTAGACTAGGTTGGGAAAACTTTGCAAGGAAAACTCATGTTTTCACTCTTCTTTAGTTTCCACCTAACAGAGGACTCATCTAAGACTAGGAAAAATGTTTTATCTTTGTTTACAAATAAAGTATTTGTTCAATACAGATACTTTACCCAATGAAAATATGTCTTCTACAATATGATCAGTATTACTGCAAAACTGTCAGGTGCAGAGGTTGTATGACCCAGAAAAGAACATGGGCTACATTTTCCATAGGTTCCTGTTTACAGTCAGAATAAACCACCTTATAAAATTTTGTTTTAATTTATTGTAGCAGTGTGAAATGCTTTCACACACACACACCCATGATTCCCTAGAAAACTAACAAAATAACCAAACTTTCCTATTCCATAGATAGGTCTTCCATGAAATGATGATCAGTGGCTTTTTGGAGGTGAGAACTATTCAGTTACAGTCCTGAATGAATTTTCTATTGAAGTCATTGAAAACTTCTCTAGGTTATCATGAAAAGCGATGTGAAACCTTCTATGCCTTCATAGTTCTCAGTGTAAATCCATTAAAATATCTGCAATCTTGTTTTGTAGTTGTCAGTGACCAACACTTATATTCTTTAATTATTTTGGATTTTAATGAAATGGCATTCATAATTCATTGATACAGCATATATTTAAGCATCTTAAACCTACAGTATTTTCTCTTTTAAATAAATATTAGAAAACGCTGTTTTGAATATACAGAGTTACCCTTTGATTTTTATTTTTTTTAAAGGATGAACTTTAGTTAAGGTACTTCATATGCTTTAGAACAGACATGTTATTTGGTTTCCACAACAGTTTCATTTTCACAAAGTTGGACCATTTATTCAGAGAATAGAGAGACACAGATAATTGTGGAATTTGTCAGTTATATTAAAAAATGACATAAATAGAAATACACGGGATTCAGACAGCTGAGGACTTGACTCCTCTCCATACACATATGAAAGGGATTTTAGCTTTATGGAGTCATTGTAGCAATTTTCACTCCCAGTCATTGGGGTAAAAGGATGCTTCCAACCAGGACCCCTTACTTTCAGATACCGTAGATGTAACCCAGTATGTCACCCATCTGGCATTCAGCATGTGGCATGCATCTGTGCTCCCACTGTTCTCAGCTCAGTTTTTGAGCTGGCACTTCTTCCAGCCGAGTAACAATATCTATAACGCACTTCCATGCAGAATGCTCATGTAATACGAATTGCCTGGAAAAGGCAGATGAGAATAGTGGGGCTGCACAGATGCAGAGATGAGAAATCCAGAGATGAAAATAAATACATTTCTTTCTCTTTAGTTTGTCCCCAAAGAGGAAAATGAGCCAATTGGCTTGAAACCCAAAAAGATTAATTCCCCCTGAAACCTCATCCCATTCTAAGCATTTTTTCTGAATTGGCAGAGTCATTTCCTTCCTCTGCTCCCATCCCAAACGTCTCTTAGTCAAATATGATTTTGCTATTATTACTACTTGTATTACAGGAGGACTAAGTCACAGCTCATGACCTTCATATAATGCCAATGTCAGTAAAACACTGAGGATCAATGTTGGATTCTGTCTTTTGGGACTGAGTCTACCAAGTCTAGAAATAGAAATAGATAAGCAAAGCATAATTCTTTGTGTCAGAGCTTATTCTGGTCACTTATGAGGACCAGGAGTTACCTTTTTTCCCTCTCCTTGACATACTACTACCGTTTTTATTCATTTGTCTTCTTCTGTATACGGTTATTTTCTTCTATACATAGTTACACAGTTGCTGATTTTGGGTCAGAAAGAATCTTCCCCCAAGTCTAGGGACTGCTGAAGGCATGTCAGGGCATTTTAACTCCTGCCTAATGCCAGGGCTGAGAATGATGGCAATGTCATTGGCCTCTCCTGCTCGCTCTCTGTGGCGTACTGTAGTTTTCCCAGAGTTTACCTTCAATCTGCTAAAGCTCTTCATTTGTGCCATGGCATTAAAATATGTTTTGTGGGGTTTGGAGTGGGACCAGCATGAAATGGATGTTCAGGGATACCTCTGAATGAAAATCAAACAGCACAGCTACATGGAATTCCTAGGCTGGGCTCAACCCAAGGCACACCATGCAGCAAGACTTGGCTGACTCTGTAAGAGACGTGAATTCTAGCGGTGTTTGTGCTCGAGGTATAAAGCCTTCTCCACAAGCCCATGCCACTATAGAAGGCATGACCAGAGAAATGCACAACAGGGCATGGCAACTTTAAGACTGTGTATCCCATAAGAGCCACAACTGTCTGTTCAAGATGGTATCAGAATATCAAGAGGACAAACAGATACATGTATAAAAAATGCAGTGGTGTGTGGGATAGGAATGAACACTCCTAAACAGGCTGAAAGTCTTATTTTAAACAGGGAACCATGTCTGTCTGAGAATGAACATAATCCATCTTCAGTTGCAATAAATATAACTATGGAACCCCACATACTGTCAATTTGCCATGTAAACATAAGGATCTTAAAGAAAAACATGGTTTCTAACCCATGTTTGGAGTTGACATTGCAGCAAAATTGAGCAAATGAGAATTGTTTGAGAAGCAGAAATGAAACTAAAAAGCATAACAGATCATAAAATCACTAGCTTAATAAGCATAACAAAAAAGTAAGCACAAAAAAAGAACAACACAATTTTGAGGTTTGATGTGTGGGTCGGTAAAATGCCTTAGAAATGCCTTAGGAACAATCAGAATGTTCCATTTTCCAATCAAATATATTAGAAAGTGAGCAGCATTCAAAGATATTTAGATTTATTGCAGCTGAAAATCATTCTTATTTGAGCTAAATCATAATAAATGTAGTTAGCTGAGATATTTAAAACAATAAAACAGTAAGTTTGTACAAAAAACAGAACTATATGACAATACACTGTTAGGAAGAAGAATTTAGTATTTATGGAGGTGAAATAAATGTAACAAGACAAAAGAGCACAAAGGAGAAATACTGATTATATTTATGGCTGTGCATTGAGAGATGCAAAGCAAATGTAGGAAGATGTATTTGCTCTTGACTAAGGGTTATAGAGGAAACCGACTCACTAAAATAGGCATGCACTAAATTCATGGTACCGCTTTTAATATGTGGAAAAAGGATAAAAAAAGCCATTTCTGACCAGAATCATAATTTAACTCTAATTTATTCTACCCTTAAATCCATAGATTTTTTGGGAAAAATTGTTTTTGAGAAGGCTGTTCCAATAAAGCATAGTGCTGAGAGAGAATTGACTTACAAGTGACATCATGGAATTATTTCATTATCTTCATCGATGTAACTAAATATTCACTGGTACCTGTGTGTCTAAATACAGGCAAGATTTTCATTTGGAAGATGCATGTTTCTGATCATTCCTTAAATTACATTGTCCTTTCTCTTCTAGAAGGAACAGACTCAAGGAAACAGCTTCTCTTAAGTGAACATGAGAACAAAGGCAATTCTGGGAAACACAGCTTTCAGTTGTGGCAAACAGAAGCTGATTTCAGATACAAAATTGAAAAACTAGAGTAAATTTCCTCGAAGAAACCGTTACATACCATAACAATTTTGCAAATCTCGTCCTTAGAAAGAGATGGCATTTTTTAATATTCTATCTTAGCATGATTTTAACAGGAATAGTGATTTAGAAAGAGTTGCGCTGATTCACACTAGCTAAGAATCTGCTCCAGCAAGTCTATGCACAATCACAAATTTAAAACCGTACTGCTGCATTAGGCATTTAGCTAAATATCTATTCATAAAAGAAACAGGAAAGGCTACAAACCAAACAGTCCTTTCTTCCTGCTTACAAGCAAATAAGGATTTTCTCAACGAACGTTTAGAACAGTTACAGTCTATCGCTCTTCAAAAATTGCTAACAGGAACATCTAACTTTTAAAAAGAATTTGTAAAAATCACAAGCAAAGCTCTTACGAGTCCCAAACTCTTCTCATTAATAAATAAAGAAGAAAAGCAAATGAAAACCAAGACACCATTGTGGTTTACATGAACATATGGGGGGTATTAACATKTAAGGAATTGAACTGCACATACTTTTGGAGTAGAAACACGTAAAGAAATTAAGAGCAAAGACAGAATTCAGGCCAAAATAGTTCACRCAGTGCAACACAAACACATGCACCAGTCAGTCCCAGGAAATGTCTTAAACATGCTGCCAAACAGAGCCAGAAATGTGCGGCACAGCCAGCTAGATCTTGTTTAACACAAGATGGGGATCACAGGGAACACAATGAGGAGACCAGATTTAGAGCTATTTAACAAAGCTTCCTTACTGTGCCAAGAAGCTTTTTTTCTGCTGCCCTTTAATATTTGTCAAATAGAAGTGGAGTATACTCAGTTTGCTATTTAAAGATTCATCTCGGGCTGTAATTCTAAATAGGGAATGTGAAACATAGATGTCTTTGGGAAGAATTTTCATCTTGAAACTTATCGCTGCTTCCTGCTTCTTTAGCCCAAGGTCTGTTTCTCACTAACTTATGGCACTGTACCAATTTCTGAAGAACACATGCTCAGGTTAAAGGTTTCTGTCAAATCAGTTCCACATCAGATACCGTGATGTCATATGTTAAGACATCTCCAGGATTTATCCTAGCATTACATAGTTTTGTATAAAGAAAGCGGCCAGTCATTGCTACTGTCTTCATCCCTTTGCATAGTTCCACTGAAAGGAAAATGGGGGAAAAAAAGGATTATTTCCACAATAAAGGAATGAATGAGCATGAAAAAATGATATAATAATGCTGGAGAAAAGGCTTCCTCCTACAAGGGGCAGATATTAATTGAATCAAATTAAAATTCAGTCAAAGCAGTGGAATTTTGAAACTGAACCATCACTTCACACATTTATTTAGACCTTGTAATGTGCCTTATTTGAAGCAATTCCTAGGACACTGTTGGAGTCAAAATCAGCAACATTCAATGAGTAGCCTCTGAAAAACCAGCAGAAAGAATGATCTGTTTTCTATGGATATGTGTTTCCAGATTGATTAACTCCTGTGTCTAAGAAAATCCCAGCTCTGTTTGAAATTCTTCCTGCTGCTTTGGCATTTATAAAAGTGGATTCTCTTCTGCTTTATAAGTAGTGAACGCATGGTGCCACTTTCTTACAATTAAAGCACTAACAAGAATCTCTCTTTTACTTGGCCACCTGTTTTAGCAAACCATTTAGAGACCTAATTTCTAATTTCTCTAGAGGGTGGTGAATTCAATCAGATTTGGTTGAAATAGATGTGAAAATTAAAGGAAAGAGTGAGGATTTATAGGGAGAGTAAGATTTATACCTGTGATTGCATAAGATGTATTTCCTTAGGAAATTATGCTAAATAGATGTATACGTCCATGTTTGGTCTGGGTCTTATCAGACAGGTTATTACACTAGATGGAAGTAGACACTAATCCAGTCCAGCAGTTAGTATATCCCCTACATAAAGAACATACGTTTAAACACATCTATATTGATATGTGAGCATATGTGCAATAAGTCAATTGGAACAACACTGAAGTTACTTCTTTTGCTTTTTTTTTCCACCTTTGCAGAGTATTTGGTGCTGCTATACTGCTGACATCCTCTCTCAACATGTTAATACCGTCTGCAGCCAGGGTGCACTATGGGTGTGTCATCTTTGTTAGGATCTTGCAGGGCCTTGTAGAGGTATGGAAAAATTATAAAATAACCAGTAAATGTGATAGATGCTTGTTAGCTTTTAATTAGCAACTGTAACTTTTCAGGGGAAAATAAAAATTCCTTTAAATTTATTACTGATTTTCGGTGTAATGGATTTCAGTGTATAAATTACACCTATTTGATTTTCCTTCATCTATAAAATTACATAGCAAAGTTCTCCCTTGCTGAGAAGCCAGTGAGATATGTATTTAACACTGAAGTTTCATAGAAATCCTGTACTGCATAGGGCTTATACTGGTGCTATTCTCAAGAGTTATTTGCTGTCCAGCCTCACAGATTAAATCTGTAATAAAGAATTAAGCTTCTATCACAGGCCCTGACCATGCTCTTGTTGGTATGAATAAGAGATTTACCATGATTTAAGAGAGAAAAAAATTGAGCCTGGCTTCTAAATTTATTTGTTTGTTTGTTTCTTTACTGAAAGACAGATTTTTAAGCCTGTGATCGCTAGTTCTTTGCTCCTCAGGGCTACACACTTCTGCTGCGTGAGCTGATTTTAACTCATGCACTTTATTGTATAAAAAGACTCCAAAAGAGGGTGCAGAATGTGCCTGAAAGTTAGGTAACCATCAATCAAGTTCTTAAAGTACACATGTATAAATACAGATCCATTCCTGAAAAGCGATCTGCATGTACAGAGGTGTGCTTGACTGCAAAGAGGAGAGGAACAGAAGCGAGTGGGTAAATACAAAATAAAATAGCTATTTTAGACCCACTCATTTCTGTGATACTGTTCAAAGGAATTGTGAATGCAAAACATCTCAAACAGGACCATTTGAAGAAGGTTTACAATAAATCATGACAATGTTAAGATCATGTGTTTATATTTTTTTGAAGTTAACAAGACTGAAATGAACATGAAATTGGTTATAGGATCTTCTTTGAAAACACAAGAATGTATTTTACAACCTTTTTTGTATATTGAGACTGATAATCTCAACATTTATGATAATCTCAACGTTTGCCAAAAGTTATTAGTTTTTTCTACTTCTTGCATAGGAAACAAAACATCAAATTAAGAGAAAAGTGACTCCATATAACTATGCATACATCACAATAATTTTTAAGCATGAATTTTGTGAGAAATTAATGTATATCTCATATTAAATTTTCTAAAATTTCAACACTGCAAGATGCCATGACTTCTGTGTAGTTTTCCTATCAGGAAGTTAAAGGGTGGTTTTGAAGAGAGACCTAAAAATAACTGGTTTAAAATCAAACCAACTAATATCAGCCAATTATTTGCTCAAATTTGCTCAAATAAGTGCTCAAGAAGGTTCATTAAAGACAAAGGTAGTGAAAAACTTCTCTCTTAACATTATATTTTTAAGCTCTTATTGATCTTATTTTCTAGTTTTAGAGCAGTGGAACAGTAATCTGTATTTCCTAAATTATACTTCAATTGTTAGATCAAAAAATGTTAGAAGGCCACCAAAACTGAGGGTCGGAGAAATGAGCCCAGCATTAGAAAGACTCCAGAGGGTCTGTGTTTTCATCCTTCCTTTGACTCTGGTACTTGTGCATTAAGATTCTCTCTTTTCAATTCCTTGCAATTCTTTTCTGGAAGGGGGAGGGGGAGCAAAAGGAAATAATAATGTTTTATATGTGTTTCATAAGGCCTCTTTAATGATTTGGAGTGATATACAAAACCCATTTCGACTTTAATAGAAATTGTAGTTTTTCTATGGCTGTGCTCAGACTTGACTATAGAAATGCAAAGCATTCTCAACTTCTTGATTGTAGCAATTAAAACAAAATAAATCATGCAAAGACAATGAACTGAGTGATTGATCAGCATTAGCTAACTTGTGGCACACCCATTCCCCAGGGGGTCACCTACCCTGCCTGCCACGGTATTTGGAGCAAGTGGGCCCCCCCATTAGAAAGAAGTAGGTTAGCAACCACTTCCTTTTGTGGTAAGTAGCTTTCTATTTTTGTCTTTCTTTCATCCGTAACGTAAAAGTATCTTGAGACTGAATTTTTCCCCCTTTTCATCCACACATGTCTTGTTTTGTAGGTTCCTATGCAGGAGCTGTTATTGCAATGCCTTTAGCTGGAATTCTAGTGCAATATACTGGGTGGTCTTCTGTGTTCTATGTGTATGGTATGCATTTTTGCTCATCTCACTCCAGTATTGTATGACCTTACTCTACCTTTTCTAAAAATGTAAAAGCTACTATTAATAGGCCAAAAAAAAAGAGAAGTGTGTTCATAAAGCTAAAAATACAGTCTAGAGAAAAGGACAATGAAAGAACAGAATTTAAAGGAGAGAGTGTAGGAAAGCAACATTATTAAATAAGAAGAGAAGCTAGTTCATGCTGAAACCTTCATCACTACTAGTACAAGCAGTGCAAACTGCTATGCAGATCTATAGAATCTCAGGTCGTGTAACGTCGCACTTTCCTTTATACAACTGTGAGTTTAGAGTACCTGCCCTGACTAAGATGTCCTGATTTTTAACTGAAGACCTACATAACTTCATTCACACTAGTTGTGCTACCTTAACTTACACTGATGGAAAAAAATGTCCCAAAGGAGTTCATTCTGCAGTGTGAAATTGATGTGAATTAAGGGGAAACCTTACAGAAATTTAATAAACTACTCAGGAAGTGCATTCCTATGTTGAAAAGAATGCCACAATCTTGTATTTTGCAGGTAAAAAAATTAGTGCAGTAATCAAACAACAGTGGCTTAAAGCAGAATGGAACTTCACTTACAGGCTGGTGAAATGAAATGGAAGCTGTTTCATTGCGTTGCATTGTACAAATTGATGTTAAAATTCAGTGAATGTATCAGTGAATATTCACTTACAGTGAAATCATTCTGTAAATGAAACAAAGATGACTTCACTGTGGTGCAGCTCTGCATGTATTTTGCACAAATATTGTTTGCAGAATCCGACTCTGTTAGAATGACTCAGTAGAAGAGCAGTAACAACAATTGCCATTTAAATTTGTTATAATTATTCACAGATTTTTTCCTTGTTTGCTGCTTTACTGTGCATCTTTTAAAATCTTTCTTTCCATTCCAAAGGGAGCTTTGGTATAGTCTGGTATATGTTTTGGCTTTTGGTTTCATATGAGAGTCCTGCAAAGCATCCTACGATCACAGATGAAGAAAGGAGATACATAGAAGAAAGCATTGGAGAGAGTGCCAACCTCCTAGGTGCAATGGAAGTAAGAATATTACTCATACACTTGTTTCCTRTGAGATAGTAATAAAACCCAAAAACCCCAAATAGAAGCAACGAAAAAAATCAAACATCCTTCTTCTTTAAAACAGAAAAGCATGTTTTGAACAATTAAATTTTTTGGGGGGTGGGGAGATCTGAAATCTGCTGATGGATTTCTGAGTGGAAATTGCTTCTGCACAAAGAGAATCATAGAATCATAGAATAGTTTGGGTTGAAAGGGACCTTTAAAGGCCATCTAGTCCAACCCCCCTGCCGTGGGCAGGGACATCTTCAACTAGATCAGATTGCTCAGAGCCCCGTCCAACCTGACCTTGAATGTTTCCAGGGATGGGGCATCTACCACCTCTCCGGGCAACCTGTGCCAGTGTTTCACCACCCCCAGCGTAAAAGATTTCTTTCTTATATCTAGCCTAAATCTACCCTCTTCTAGTTTAAAACCATTCCCCCTTGTCCTGTCGCAACAGGCCCTGCTAAAAAGTTTGTCCCCATCTTTCTTATAAGCCCTTGTAAGTACTGAAAGGCCACAATATGGTCTCCAGTTCTTCTAGCAGATCAGTCATGGAATTTATGTCTCTTTTTCTACTCCAAAGTATAAACCCCCCCCCTACAGCTACATTTGAAATTGCAGCTTTATTGAGACTTTCATAGTACCTTGAATTCAAGTGGTTAATTTTCCTCCTATATAATCCCTTCTGGAAGGTTTTCCTCTTCCTAAAAGTAAACTGGAGGAAAAGCACTACTCAGTGTCTCTTGAGGTCCTCAGAACATCAGAAAAAAAGCAAATCCTGACTATTCTATGTTTCATTTGCAAGAAAGACTGTAAGTTGCAACAGAGCATGCTAGGAGAGCCATAGGAACATTCCCCATTATTGTGGTAACTTTGCTGGAAACATGCTATCAAGCCTCTCATCATCTGACTCAGTTCTGTACTGGATTAGTTTTCAAGAACTCCTAAAAAGCCAGCCATGAACTCAGAGAATTTTCTAGCCACTTAATAATCCTATCATGCTAAATAATAATTTTCTTATTTCTCTAACTATTGAAAAGCTTTAAAGAAACTATCACCATGCTTACTAACTTAAGGAAGTAAAAAAATTTTTGTTCTTAATCCTCACTTCATCTGCTCAAATTTTTACATCACCCTTTCCCAGTAGACCCTCACTACCACTCTTCATTATGTTTTCTAATTGGTCAGAACATTGGTTCTTGATTAAACTCAGGAATAAAGCATTTTTCTCTTAGTAAAAAACCTTTGATCCAGATTAAATAGGGAACTGGAAATATTACAGAGTAATTTCTTCGATAGCTGACATTTTTAGGTGTTCTTGAGGGAGTGTCTGGGTTGATATTCAATAGCATTCAGCAGTGTTCATGGTTTCTTATACCTATAAGTGCTTTTGAAAATCTGACGTGAAATGAGATCCTTCAAAGGATGTCCGTATAATTCCAATTTGGGCTGGATAATTTCTGTCTGTTTTTTATTGTTGCTTTTTAGTGAAACATTTTTTGGAAGTGATTAGTTTGTATCAATAGTTCAGTTGCTTCTAAAATATTTAGGCTGAAATTTTTCCCATAGTATCAAGTTAGCTTTTCTGGCTGCCTTCTCATTAAGTCAGTCACACTTAATCCTTAGCTCTCACTTAGGTGTAATTTAATAGGTATACAAGGTATTGCATATATCCATCTACGGGCTGTTTTTCTTTGAAGAAAAGCCAGTATTCAAATCAGCAGTAGACTAAATTCAGCCTGAAACCTTGCTGAAACGATTTTCAAACACTCATCTGGGTCTGGATCCTGTATTCGGATCAACACAGATGGGCAGAACCCTGGGCTCATGGAGAGGTGCTGGGACTCAGCAGGATTGTAGTTCTGTCCATCTGTCATTTTTTTTCATTATGCAATTCATTTTAAAAATACAATAAAACAAACAAAAAATATATTGACCAAGCAGTTTCAGCTGAGGCTTGATAAAAAAATTATTCAGAATGCTGGGATTAAGATTTGAATGCTAAAATACATGCTAAAAATGAATCTGGATGAAATGGTGTACGTACAGTGTAAAATCTGACTGTTGTCTTATGTACAGCAACATTGTCTTTTAAAGGCGTATTATTATTTTGGACTTAGTACGGTCATGTTTACATGATTGAGATAATGGCACTTGTACATGAGTGTTGTGATAAAGCTAAGTATCACCGAGTTTCTCCACTTGTGCATTTTGTAGTAATTTTTACTTGCTTATGTTTTTAAATTAAATCTTGATCATCCAAACGTGGATGCATGTACTTTACGATAATTGAAGTCACTGGAATTCTGATACATAAAGCTGTGCATATAAGAGCTTGTTGGAGTATAGGTAAAAATAACAGATAGGAAAAGGGAAAATAGATAGTTGGTAATGACCAAAATGGTGACTGGATCCCCCTTTCTATGTTTCAGAAATACAAAACTCCATGGAGAAAATTTTTTACATCTATGCCAGTCTATGCAATAATTGTTGCAAACTTCTGTAGAAGCTGGACTTTTTACTTGCTGCTTATTAGTCAGCCTGCTTACTTTGAGGAAGTCTTTGGATTTGAAATAAGCAAGGTATGTAAAAATAATGTAAAGCTTTTATCTTAGCTAAGTAAATATCAGAGCTACATTTGTGGTATTTATTAGGAGGAGGAAAGAAAAGTGTTCTGCGTCTTTATCATGGGTTTACAAGTCTTAAATCTTATCCCTCCCAGTTACTGTTCCCTTGACCAGCACATATAAGTGAAGTAACAACGACAAGGGATTGGATAGGGGAAGGTGAAGGCAGGATGAGATTTAGTGATGATCTGCTTGGGGCCATATTGCCCCAAAAAGACCTTCAGTTAAGTGCTTGAAACCAGATCATGCATGGTATTAGAAAGGTATCGAGAGACCCATTACACTTCTGTCCCTGACACCCCAGGGGATGCAGGATCCCACCGAAGCTGTAAAGAAAGCTTTGACAAGTGGCTCCATTTTTCCAGGTGCATTTTACAAAGCAGGACCACCTAGTTTTAGGAAGGATAGTAAAATCTATCGCCTTTCTATATCCCCCTTTAATGTGATGAGAACTGCTCCCCCTTTTTCACTTAGGAAGCGAAAGAGATGGTGGCAGAATATGAGACATAGGGATGATCTAAGGTGCCACATAATTCATATGAATTTTGGATCAGACCTGTAATGTAAATATGGATACATGCAATCAAGCCTTCAGAGTGTATAGTAAGCTTTCTACTAACACAGATTTCCTTCTTGTGAAAGTGACGGGGGCTTGTGCTTTCCAGAGACCTGTATTCTTTTGATACTGTTCCATGAGGTATTGTCATGCTAAATTGTGGTGTAAGTGACAATTAGATGAGTAGCTTCCAAAGTGTTGCCCTATTATGGAGTATTGTCAAAATTACGTAATGCCATCCTGCATTTAAAGATGGGCTTCCATCTTTAGCTGGAGATATTTTAAGAAGCTTTGCTATTCTTGAAACATCATCTGTTACGCATGCGATAAGAATGGTCACATCCTATAGAATTAATCTGATCATTTTGTTCTAGAAGATTTTTCTTAGAGTGTATTCAAAGAAACGAGGAGCTTTGTAAACAATGACAGCAAAGTCAGTTTTCACCTGCTGTGGCTACGGATGCTCATAATTGAGTAGTTATCGTTTAGTCAGGAACACCTCAAAGCAGTAACTGCAATACCACAGTTACCKCATAGTTAATATCTGGCTTATTGGGAGAAACATCTATTAACATGAAGCTAGCTGTCACAACATAGTTGCCACATATATAAACTGCAGTGAAATACACAATTTCATGACTTTAATTGAAGAGTAGAGAAAACCTGTTTTCTTTTTGTTCTTATGGAGTCTGTCTGCTCTGCATGCTGATGTAACTCAAATCAGACATCAGGCCAGACTGATACACTGTTCAGATAGGAATTATGCAAAAAACCCTGGGCATAAGCACATGTTCAGATATACACAATAATCAGAATTCCCTATTAGAACAAAATGCCATGCATACTAAAACAAACTATCTGCAAGGCAGTTATGTTGACAGGAGATAGCAGGTGGCAGTTCGTGCCACACTCACTTTGAAGGAATGGTCTTCAAATATATTATTATATTTTGGGACAGTCATCACAAAATTACCATGTCTTACCTTGCCAGTGTGTACAGCATTTGGAATATTGTCAACGGATATTTAGGATGTTATCTTTCACTATGATATTTCACCCAGGCATATCCTTTGCCTGTATGAAATTTGAAGCTTGAGGGATGGTCAGAAATCAAAGGCAAATGGCCATTATGCACATGAGGATGATCCACAGGGAATCCGTCTAGACACGTTAGGTTTGCTGGGCAATGCTACGCCAAACATATCACCAACAGAAATGTAGCAGTTCAGTTCGACACATTTAATCATAAATTTTCTGAAAAGAAAGGGCAGAGGGACTGTAAGTCAGGGGGAAAAAAGCCATTAGCCTAAATATAAACTGTGGAAACAATCTATAAACAAAAAGTGTCATGGCATCAGAGATTCTCAAAAACTCTGGCTGTCCTTCATAAAATACAATGACAACTTAAGATCACCAGTTTTGTTCATTTAATAAACCAAGTTAAGATTTTTAGTTTTAGCACATAGCCTGAAATAGAAGAGAAACAATTAATTAGTTGCCGAATGCTTCAGAAAATGAAGAATCCATATTTTCTTACGGTTTATACTCTGCTACTTCTAATGATTATTTTAGGTGGGTATCTTATCTGCTGTGCCGCATTTAGTGATGACAATTATTGTTCCTATTGGGGGACAAATTGCAGACTTTTTAAGAAGCAGGCAGATTCTTTCAACCACTACTGTGAGAAAGATAATGAACTGTGGAGGTAAGTCTTCCTATTTTATGAAAAAGCTTCTTGTACAAATTCAATGTCCATATAGTATGTTGTATACAGTAAACAAACAAACTGCATGGTTTTATCTACCTACGAATTAATACTTTGTGCATTTTTTGTGTATTACAGATGTGGTTACTAAAGAAAAGTAAACACAGTTGTTCCTATTCCCAGTTTCAATATAGATGTTTGGTATTCAAAAAAGCGTCTAGGCTGTTAAAGAAACAGATGACCTTTTGGGGGGTAATTTGCCTACCCTTAGCTACTTACTGAATCTTAGCTCCTCGTCTAAACACCCTCTGCACTAAGAGAGCCCAGACAACTACCTGAGATGACATATCTGACTTCTGAGCGGTTAAAGTCATATGAGCTGAATCCTGGCTGTGATAAGGGCTGCAAAATTCATAAGCAGGTGAAGTGTATATTCCCAGTAGGGTTGGCTGGAATGACCTATCCAAATCACAAGTATTTCTTTTCATCTTAAAACTGACAGGAAGTAGCAATAAATTAGCATACAAAGAATAAAATAAGGATTATCTGAGATAGCGAGAACACGTGTTTTTTAGGGATGAAAGAAATACCTGATTATATTCCACTCTGAGCTAATGTTTTGCCTCTGTCTTCGTATGAAATATTACCATATCCTTAGGCCTGCAATATTTGAGAGGAAATTAAGTCTGATGCCTAGTTTTCTATATGATTTCCCCAGGTTTTGGTATGGAAGCAACTCTTCTTCTCGTGGTGGGATATTCTCACAGTAAAGGAGTGGCTATTTCATTCTTAGTGCTTGCTGTAGGCTTTAGTGGATTCGCCATATCTGGTAAGATTATATTACTGTTATTAGTAAATTATTTTATCCTAAGAGATAGAACATCTCATTTGGTTTTTATTCATTGACAGTGATTTAAACAAACCTCAGAATTCCAGATGACATTATGATCATTACAAAGGAAAGTACAATCAGTACCTCATCTTCTATATTAGATTATTTTTGTTGAAATACTTCAATCTTTTCCATATTCATTGCAGCAAATTAGACTTTCTTTTCAGTGAGGTGCTAATGTACACCACAGATTTTTCTTGAAATCAAACATTTAACACAAATGGGCTGGTATTATACAATGATACCTAAATTTACATGTCTTTGTTTAAATATAGGCCTTTTAACTAKTTTTTTCCACTGTATATTAGTTAATGCTTTGTTAGCGTTGCATTTTTTTATTACTTTGGGGCCTAATTACCAGGAATTTTTTTCTGATTTAAAATTCAGCTCGTCCCCTTTCCTGCTGATACATCACCCCTTTGCCTTTGCCTTTCCCAAACAGAAGTCACCTGGCCTTCCCTTGTTTTCCCACTGTGATCTTCGTATCCTCTCCCATGCTGGTTCCTTATGTCTAAAACAGGCTCTCTTTTCTTTTGTGCCAAACGTCTAAACTCTCCTTAATCAAATCTGTCCTTAATCCCATGTATTCTGCAAGGTATCATGCCTGTTTTGTACAACTTGAAAAGTGTATTGCACTTTCTCTAACAGTTATCCATATCATACTGCCTGCCTTTTCCCTTTTATTATCTTTCTGTATCCAAAGATTTGGTTTCTGTTTTCCCTTACTTAAGTGCTTATTTTGGGGACAATGAGTTCTGTCACTTCAGAGAAGCATGTCTTTTTTCTAAGATTATTTAAATAGTTACTGCATAAATTTGAACAGAATTAAGCTGCTGGAAATGCAAGAGAACAAACAAATATTTATAAAAATAATTAACAAATCATTTATACATACTGTCTTTTTACTCCCTTCATTTTACCACTCAAGAACAGAAGGGAACTCCCTTCTGCTGGTCTGTGTGACAAAAAGAAACATGTGGGCAATAGCAAAGGAAAGTGGTACAAGCTGGAAGAAGAAATGACATGTTATTTACAGCATGAAATGGTCATGAACGACACTGCGAAAATATGAACCTTCTCCCTGCCTAAATATCTTCTGGGTTCTCTACTCCACACAGTCACTACTGGGATTTTTTTAAAAACTGCAATTTTGGGAAGAAAATACACTTGGTATCCTTTTATAATATATTTTTAAAAGAAAATGAAAACTCAGAGTCTCTTTAGGAATATTTAACCATTATAAGCCTTTTAGAGAAAAAGAAATGCAATTAAACAGCCCAAATATATCATAGTAAAATTGTCAAGTGATAGCATTACTTTTCAGAACCGAAGTAATGCTCTGCTTTTGGTATGAATGTTTGCTGACCTTTGTATTGCAGGATTCAATGTCAACCATTTAGACATTGCCCCGAGGTATGCCAGCATCTTAATGGGGATTTCTAATGGAGTCGGGACCTTGTCTGGAATGGTTTGCCCTATAATTGTCGGAGCAATGACAAAGAACAAGGTAAACAGCAATACAGTTTTCAAATCTTCCAGTGTAATACCATTGGTTTCAAGAAAAAGACCTTTCCATAGTACAACTTGCCAGAATATTCATATTAGAGTCTGGGACCTCTAGGGGATAGCATCCGGGAACTCGTACATTTGAAACGTGCTTCACTGTATGTTCACTAGGTCAATGCTTTTGTAGGCTAATGAATAGTGATTTTTCAAAGGAAGAAATAATTAGAAACTAGACACTGAAATGTTTTAGCTGTGCTGACTGTCACTGCCTCAATTCCTAATTTAAATCCTTCTGCTCAGAAGAGTTAGATAAGTCTATGCACTAGTCTGATTTAGCAAATTTCTTCCTTACAGACACGTGAAGAGTGGCAGTATGTCTTCCTCATTGCTGCTTTAGTTCATTACGGAGGTGTTATATTCTATGGCATATTTGCTTCAGGAGAGAAACAACCCTGGGCAGACCCTGAACAGACAAGTGAAGAGAAATGTGGCTTTATTCATGAAGATGAACTTGCTGAAGAGACAGGGGACATTACTCAGAATTATGTAAATTATGGTACCACCAAGTCTTATGGTGCTACAACCCAGGTCAACGGTGGCTGGCCTAATGGTTGGGAGAAAAAAGAGGAATTTGTACAAGAGGAAGTACAAGACTCATACAACTACAAGGAAGGAGATTATTCATAACAAACCTAAATATTGGGTATATTTTGTAGTGTTTGTGATTAAATTCATTGTGATTGTTTGCACACAGAAATAAAATGTGGTATAAACATGTAAACACATATCAAACAGGAAGGTCTTACTGTAAAAAAAATCCATTAAAGTGCAATCTGTATGAGTTGTGACATGTCATCACTTTCATTAGGTTATATTTGTTCTATAAACATTAGAGTTTTAAGGGTTTACTGGTCAAAACTATAGAGGCAATTAGATACTTACAGTATACAAGAGCTAAAACTCATAACTAAGGATTAAAGCACAACTAAGCAACCAAGTTGGCACATCTAATGCTCTTTTTAGAAAGCCAAAATTACTTGATCATTGAAAATGCACTTATATATTTGTTACACTGTATTGAAAGAGATTGTGTTAAATACACACGTTTACTCAGTGCAATGTAGGAATTGTGTGTTTAGTCTAAGACAAGAGTTTTCTTAAAGAAGAAAGGTTGAGTCCTAGGCATTTACAGAGGATTGATCCAGTTCCTTTAATGGTAATTGTATCAAGCCTAGAGAACAAATAGGGCATATTGTATGTTTATCATGATTACATGCTGCAGGCTACTCTGTGATGAATAAAGGAATTATTTAGGAGTTTTATACTGAATGTTTGGGCACAAATTCTTATTTCTATTCTTTACAGAATCTTATGAAATTATAGGCATTGTCATGTTCTTCCCTGCATTTATCAACTAATATAAAAACAATATATAATGTTAAGTCTGACTTTTCATGCAGACTGTCAAATCCCTTTATCAAAAACCAAGCTTTATTATTCTTTTCTTTGCAGTATACTCCAACTTTGTACTGGTGTCTTTAGAGAGAGAGAAAAAAACAATATAACCTAGAAAAAGATATAGTCTTTTACAAAATTCCAAAGATAAATTTACTATGAGCAAGTAGCCCTATGAAAAAGGATGTATTTGTTTTGCAGAATATTTTGAAGCCAATAGAAGAAACAGAGAATAATTTAACCCTTATTCTTCCCTTAATAGCTTTCATATTTTTACACATCGTGCCACAGTTGTATACATAGATATAAGTTTATTGAAGATACTGTAATTATAGAAAATGTTGCTATTTTAGAAATCCCTGAAATAAAAAATGTATTTGTCTTTCAATTAAACCTAATAATAATGGACACTGAATATGAGTAACATATAAACTCAATAAACCAAAGTGGCAAATAACTAGTGTTGGGTTGAAAGAAGCCAACAAGCATCACGCTTGTCTTTTTAGCATAACTCAACAGTGACTGCAACATTAGTGTACCAAGCAATAAGTGCAATGCATTATGAAGTGCATAATCTTCTAGACTATATATTAACCTTCATATAGCTTGTTGTATATAGTTGGGGTTGTTGGGATTAAACCAAACCAAACCAAACCGAAGTTAGCAACACCAGACCACTTCTTAATACTCTAAAATGACAACAATGATCCATTTCTTAATTCAATCAAATGATTATTATTGTATGTAATAATCCATTCTGGATTCTTGGTCTGTTCATTGTATTGTGCTAGTGATTGGAAACCCTGCTACCGCAATATACAACTTGAGGATTGTTTCTTCTCCTTTTTTTTAATGCAAATCATACCTTGACCTTAAGAAAAAAATATTTTGCTTTGTGCCTCAGAGTGATGTAAAATGTGACCATAGCTTTTGCTGTGTTTAATGAAAAAGATGTGGACTGTGTCACTTTTGTTGCTGCAAAAAGTGTTAATAAAATGCTCTATTTATCCTTTTATATAAAAAAGGACCATTGTAGTTTCTTGTCATTTTTTTAGATGCACTTTAATATAGATGATTAAAATTATAGTCACTGCAGAACAAATTCTGCTATCGACATGGAGATAATATCTTATGTCCCAGCTGGGAGGTATGCTGAATACCCAATGTCCTGCATTGTCTACTCTCTCCTCCGACCATGCGCAGGTGTGTGGTGGACGAGGCACCTAACTCTAGATTGCTGTTCCTCCTTTCATAAGGATGGCTGGAGTAGGCGTGGAAGAGAAAGGAGCAGGAGGATCAATGTGCCAGCCAATGCAGCGAAACTGGGAAAGACAGACTAATCTGTGTTAGCTAAAGAGCTGGCGTGGGTCAGCATTCTCTAAAGAAAATGAAAAGCATCACAGACTGCTGATCTTGGAGTTTGTTTCCTTTCTTGCTCCTGCAACAAGACTCCTTAACTGAAACATAATGTTACTTTCCGTCCATCTTTGGATAGACCCTAGAGGAATCAGCAAATTCAACAAAGCCTATATTAAAAGTAAGTCTTTTTCTAACAAAATTTTTACTCTTCAATAATTTTCTTGCACCAACTAGAAGAATGTAGAAACACCAAACTGAACAACAGGCTGCAAAACTCTAGATAGAACAGTAATGGGCCCAGTGTTTCTCACCAATAGACTAGTTGTCATGAGATGCTGAGTCAGGTAACACACAAAGTTACTGCTAATTGTTTTGATGGACTGGTGTAATGTTGCCATGGAAACTTCCTGAAAGATTCAAAAGTGGGATAAATAGGGGCTGTAAAAGTACGGTTGTATTTATCATGGTAAGTGGACAGCTCAGAAAATGAAAACTAATTAACAAAATTAAAATCAATTCTTCTTACTTTTCAGTCCAATCTTACAGGTTCTCTATCTTTCAAAATTGTTTCAATAATTTTCTCTCATTAAATACAGGTAATTTTTTTTCTTATTAGCTTGACACCTTTTAATTACTTAGAACAAAGGAGAGACTTTAATCCAGGCATTAGACATTGCACTGTTCAGCCACGCACAACTCAGTGGGAACTCAACAATTGCCTTTAAACGCTACACCACTCTACGATCCTCCACAATTCTCTTTCTAGCTCTCTGCTTCTGCTTTGACTCCTTCACTTCCTCTTTAAATGGCAGTGCAGAGGAATCCGTTCTTCTGGGGAGGAAAAAGAAGGGGAAATGGAGAAAATAATTGGGTTCTTGCAAAGGATGATTAAGTGAAGGCAAGTAGTAACAGCTGGATCTGTTTTAGGGAAAAGGAGAGTTGAGGGGACATGACCCTTCATCTAAACTCCTATATTTCTTCTCAGTAAATACGTTTACGTTTCTCCCTTGCGACTTCATTTTTATAAAGTAGCATTGCTAAAATATACCTCTTCAGCCTCTTCTGAACTGTGCCCTTTCTGCCCAGGGATTTCTCTTCTGCACTCAGATTGAAAGACTAGCTCTGCAGATGCGTTGCACTTGTACGGCGCAGTGTTCCTCTTTTGCAACGCTCAGCAGCTCAAATCATCCCCGTTTATCAATCAGACTGTGTTCACAGTCACTTGATCGTTTTGTCCTGTCACCTATTTCTGTTCTGTTCCCCTATCTGGTACTCTCTGCTCACTTACTATGTTGAAAAAAAGGAAAGGAATTGTTACTCACTTTTTTATTGATCAGTTGGTTGTCTTTTCAGTGAAGAACAATAAGTAGAATCCAGGCAGAATCCAGGCTCCATTAAAATCGTTAGAAAAGCTTTGAGTTTAGATGGGCTAGAATATTACCTCAAATGTTCACCTTTATGTCCTCAAATGAGTTCATATAGACAGTATCACTCAACCAGTGACAATTTTTTAAATATTTGAATCTGTATTGGTCAGATCCCTTCTGTTAACACATACTCTTTGTTGCAGAGATAAAGCTATCATAAAGTGCTCTTTGCTTTCAGAAGTGATCATGAAATTCAATGGACCAAATTTCATAAAAACACTTTTCTATGGGGGAAAAGAAAGCCTCAAGGTAAAGGTTGAATAACAGTGACAAAAGAATATCTGCAAATATGAATGAAGTCCTCTTTCAGCAGGAAGCTAGGAATAGGAATGAATGTGGAAGTCAGAATAAATGTCACAGTTCAAAGCTGTACTGTTAGAAAGATAACATCACAGTCTTAGCTGCTGCGTCTGAAAGATGAAATGTTTTGTTCCTTTCAGGATAAGCTGTGAAGGAGTTTGAAGGCTAGTCTATGTCTAGATTAACTACTTAACAGCAGCTGCTTTTGTACTTATTTTGAATTTGTCTGTGTTTTTTGCCTGAATAATTTTCATTGCACAGGGAGATTTAAGAGTAAATAATCAAAGGACCTAGAACTATATATCCGACCTAGTCAGATATTTTAATTAGATATCTATGTATATCCTCTCTGATGCAGCTAATGTGTCTGATGTTGCTATTCTAGCTTTTTCACTATGTTGTAACCCAAAGCACGGCAAAGAATGAAATGTGTTATATATTTACATATGTACAACTACTGAAGCCTGTGTACTTAGTTATACTGAGGTCAAGTGCTTAGACAGTGTCTTCCAGTTTTGAGAATTTAATGTTACAAAATCGTTGTTGGAAAATGCCTCCTTGGTAAGGCTTTTAACATTAGAAACATATAATCCTTGCAGTTTTTGCTTTAGGTGAAGCTGCGTTCTCTCAAATGCCATGGGTGAGGCATTAGAAAACAATACGAAGTAAGATTTTGAGCGAGTCCAACCTCTGGCAGGCTCTTATCTATAAGAAAGTAAGTAGAGAATAAGTATGAAAGGCAGATGTAACATCACGCATAAAATATAAGGATAAGTTAGAAATTACAGGAAATAAAGCGTTGTAGGAAATTTAAGGAAAAGCTTATAGAAGAGCTGCCAAATTTCCTCACTTTCGCTCATGGCAGTAGTGAGAAGAAAAAAATATGAAGTCCTAAATATCTGGTCCACCCCATCCTGAATCTAAGGTATGATGAAAACTTGGCTCAGAAGCTGATTACCACGTTCTGGCTGCACCCTACCTTGTCCTAACATAGTTTCTAACGCATTTCTCTGTCAGGGCCACAAGGGCACTTGTAGGTCTTAATTTCCCTGAGCATCCTGCCCTGGGACCCCCACTTGCACCCCCATCCATGACCCAGGAGCCCCATTTCAGCTCAGGCCTGGCCTTCCCTGTCTCTGGTCTGTCTCCTGAATAGAAGTTGGATCTATGTTGTGTCCTTGTCTCCAGTCCTGCCTCTGGCCCACCTCCTGTTGTTCCTGAGAGGGCTCTCTGGTTGGACCCTGGACCTGACTCATTCCTTGCTGTCTCTGGGACCGTTGGTGGAGCTAGCACCCTGCTCTGCCCACACTGCTCAGACCCTGTGGGACTGCACCCTGGTCAATAACAGCACAGTCAGCAGCTGGGTCACCCTCGGCTCATGGCTCATTTCCCTAGTGAGCTGCCCTTCCTGTTCTTCCTGCTCCCTGTTGGACACTTTCCATGTTGCGCCGGTGATAGTCCAAGGAGACTTGCTGAACTTCACATACAGTCGATTCACAATCCTGAAATTAAGCGCCTTTGTCAGTCCCTGAAGAAGCAGAACTGTGCCTAATGATCCCATCGTTATTTTCTTAAAATACAATGAAACATACTGACGTGTCGGGCAGGAGATTTAACCTGTTAGATACCAGAGCATACTGCTTCATTAGTAGCAGGTTTTGGATTCCTACTTAAAGTCTGTTTCTCTCACAGATGTACTCTGCCATCATGGATATACTCACGGTGCCAGTTTCCTTTTCCAGGAGGAGCTATGTTTCATTCATCAGTGTGTCTTGATGGAACTGAATCAAGTTTTCATCCTTGCACCCACTACAGACTTTCTTCACTGAGTACAGGAAGCTGCTGTTACTATCCTCAGTCCTTCTGCTGGAGATGATCGGCATTTGCTTGCACTTTAAATTGCTTTTCAAAACCAATATATCTTTACACTACTTCTGGCTGGGCACTGTTGCACAATGGCATACCATCTGCTCACAAAAGTATGCAAGCAAATGATGTTCTTGATCTTTGCACTAACCAGGGTCAGCAGTTAAAACCGATGGTTTGCAAAACTGGCGATGGAGGCATTATAAGGAGTAACACAACCTTGTAAGACTGACAAGGGGTTGATGACAAGGTGTTGCTTGTACCCTGAGGATCAAATGGCAGGTTCTGTGCACAAGTAATAGTGAATAAGATGAACATTTGACATGAACAAACAGTACAGCTATGTTTGGTTTAGCAAGGTCCCAATTCATACTAAGTAGTATGAATTCATTCACGTCCACTCTGACCGTGACACCTTGAACACTCAATAAATAACTTCTACATGTGCAAATTTAATTCCCCTACTGCTTTTCTTTCAGAAAATACAGAGATTACACATGTCATTAGCAACCTAACAAAATAAACTGGTTAACTTAATCAGCAACAGGAAGCATTTTATTTCAAATGGTAAACATATCTTATATGAGAAAGATAGCAGCCGTCCACAAAAAAAATGGTTATTAAAATTAATCCAATTGTAAAACTTCACTTAAAATTTAACATGAACCACATTAGAGTATTCTTCTAGGTTTCTATATACATACACATACACGTACATACAATATGCACATATATACGTACATAATATACAGATATTTAGAGCGGTAATAGGAGAGAAATCTTAGTGTACACAGAAAGATTTTAATTCTCTTTTGACCTGATCAAAATCCTAATGTATCCTCAGCAAGTTCAAATAGCACTTACATAAGTCTTCTCTCAAAACCATTACAATCTACAATAAACATGGACATCAGCAACAAGTAACAAAAATTTTAAATCATACACAAGAAGTTTGGTTGGTTTTGTTCTCTCTGAGAAGATCTTGAAGTCTGAGAGCTTGAGGGAACTTCAGAACAGCACCCTAAAAAAGGTCTGTAAAACTGGATGGGGATATTGGCAGGAAACACTTGGTGTTGTATTGCTTATCTTGACACTTCCACCATTACATTTTCCAGGTCACAAACGTAGAATAATCTACTATTTATTTTCCCCATAGCAGGAACTTAGTATTTAGTACTTACTTAAGTTGATATAATTAAGGTTCATAATATTTCTAGAGGCATGAATAGCCTAATAATATTCCCCAACTTAAGGGATCTCCTTGAACTTAGAATGTACTTTTTCAGAGCATCTCTGTTCTCTCTTGAAAAAGAAATATGAAAAAGAGCTTTCCTTGATGAATGGAATTTCTTTCACGTATTCAAACGGTTGTACTCCTCCTGTCAGGGTTTTCAAGCTTCCTGTGCATCACACTTACTGAAAAATCTGAACTGATTAAGTAGAACATGCACAGTAAAAATGATACCAGCAAATGTTGGACTTACTATTTCCATGCCATGCAGATGAATAGCACACGCACTGTAAAAACGTGTCAAGGTCCACACAAACAGTGTCTGGTTTAAATCAGTGTTCAGAAGATGTGAGTGGGTGGCTGGATGTCCAAGGATCCAGAGAGAGGAGAAAATTCCTCATATTTTGAAAAATATTTCTGTGTGATACAAGGAGTCGTATCTAGAAGAATCCAGATACATGTATGATAGCCCTACTCACTTATTTACTTCTCGCCACCTTTCCGTAGCATCTGGGAAGGTCAGCAAATCAAAGAGAAAGGCCACTATTATGCCAAAAACAGATGTAGAAAAAAAAAAAGGCAAAAATGATGCTTGGAAGCAGAAAATGAACTAGATAAGAAAGCATTTAAAAAATAAAGGATAGCATTGTTAAAGCTGGAAGATTGCCATTTAATTAGAGTTTGTCTTGTGTAATCAATTAAATGTGTCAACACTGTATAATTGCCATAGATGGCCATGAACTAAATAAGTCTGTGAGGAGGGTATGATAATTTTCTTCAAGGTAAACATCAGAACAATCAGCAGAACTGCTTTCAGTTTTAATCTGGAAAGCTTCAATATTATTTTCTTTTTTGTAAATGTTGCTTTGTGGAGTTAAAGTTGTATCAAATAAAGACAAGGTCAACCAAACCTCAACTTTTTTTTCAGCTGTGTTTTTCTGTACAGTTATGTCTGATCATAGGATCAATAAAGCACAAACTGTTTACCCTGTATAGATGAAGCACCCGTATGAAAAGATGCTTGCCGGCATGTACAAGTCTTACACAGAAAATCACAAGGCAGCACTGTAAGGTGAAGACTGACCGTCTAGCTCTGCTTTAGGAGTCCTGAAGACAAGGGTCCACGGTTATTTCTTGACTGGTAGTGTGATGGTATGTAATAGGATGGGACAATGAAGACGTGGACTGACCATGCTTTCTGAGTTAGTGTTCTCCATTGCACGAACACGCAAATCCCCATTACTGTTGACATATGCCATTTAATAATAAAAATATAATAATAATCTCAGCCTAAAGTTTAAAAGAAGAGCTAATTCATATAACATGTATGTATACATCCTCCAAAAACTTTTCAGCTCATTTTAAGCATCCTGAAAATTAAATGTRTTAAAAATCAAATTAAATACATTAAATGTTTTAAACAAAATTTGTGTTTCAGAAAACATAATTTTGATTTTTCCCCCCTATTTCTCTTATGTCTCAATCATACCTACCCATTTACAACCAGATCTCTCTTCCTTTTTCAGATATGGTCTGGGTCATGCTGAGAAGCTTAAAATTTGACTTTTTCATAAATTAATACACCTTTCTTGTCAAATCAAATAGTAGTTTTTATATACTGAACACTTTTCAGTAATGAATGAGACAGAAATGAAAATGTAGGAAACCAGAATTACCTCTTTAGGCCAATTATTTCAAAGGACAATTTTTTTCTTTTGTCCGTGTTTCATATGAGTAAAAAGAATGGGCATATGTTGAAAAAGCGTTTTCTAGTTCATTTCTTTTCCTGTCTTAGAATGTCTTTATTAGCCTAGAAACTTGTTCATTCAATGCCAGCCTTATTGCAACTGTCATTTACTGTTCATATTACTAAATGTAAATACTCCATGTTTTATTCAGAATAAAATCCTTTGGGCCATGAGTGGTTTATTTGTTCTTGTGCGTTAATTTGATGTGAGAGGAAACAAAAACTGCTTAGCAGAAAACATACAAGCTGAAATAATCGCTGTAGAGTGGGAATACCAGCACTATTTAGCATTTAACTATTGGCACTCATTTAAGATCTATTCCCTAACTGATACTTTAATGCACAGACCATGAAACTTTGGAGAATTGGGCCCTATCCTCTATCAAAATACCCAGTTCTGCTCCCTATGGAGGCAATGTGATTTGAAGACATTGACTTCAATACAAGGAAGATAAACCAAGTTTCTCAAAATTGTCACTGTCACACCCATGAACACTGTGCTATATAACAGCCACACTGCAAGCACTGAAATTCTGTTCTGGAATAGCCACTGCCAGGCAGGAGATTATCTGCAGTGCTGCTTCTCACTAGATTTCAGTCTATATTCCCATTGAACAGAATGGAAGAACTGAAATAGAGAGAAAGCCCTAACTATATTTTCCTCAAATTCAAAACTTCTGACATACGTTAGTTCTCTGTCAGAATGAAAGCCTTATCTTCACAGGACTTTGCAACGAAAGCTGATCAGCTCCAGAGTAGTCCTGGGCTATGGCTGCTGCTGCAGTGAATCAGAGCCTCAAATGTAAGCCTCTCATATTCCAGGCAAATGTTCAAATCCTTCTGTCAGTGAACTGATCTTCTGTAATCTTCTGATCTCTTCTGTTTACTTAGCATGAGTTGGTAAGAGTATCTGAAGCAAAGAGAAATGATGTCTTTGTGACAGAGTAGAACTGGGGAAGGTACGGCTCTGGGTCACTGAGCGATGTATCCGTGTCCGCCTGCCACAGCGGATGTTCCAGATGTTCTGATTCCAGCATCAGTTAGGTAATACACCTTAACGCACACCCAAGTTTCTGTCAGTAGTGACAATGGTAAGTCACATAAGAAAGACAATCCCATAAAATAACAAATGAAACAACCTAGAGGCATTATGTCATCAGAAATAAAACCCCTATTTGACTAATAAGTGAACCTGGAGGCACTGCTTGGAAATGCTTATTATCTCTTTTGTTATTGATTCATTTAATCTTGTGAATCTATCACTTTCAGTTATGTTATAAAAATGAAATAGTGGATCATAGGTAAGTTGATTAACAGCAACATGTTGGTAGCATGACTTAATCATTCCCTGTGGGATTACTGTTTCCTTTCTTGTTTCTTTCATTTCAAGCAACTTTGGCTTTCTTTTTCTGCAATAAAAATCACAAATCATGTGATTCGTCCTGGAATGATCTCATAAAAATAATCAAAAAGGCATACAGAAAAAGGAAAGTGTGAGAAAGAATGAGACAGAAAAGAATCTTCCAGCTGACTACGGGGAGAGATTTAAAGGTCACCATCAAAAAAGGCTGCAAAACCAAACATCAGTGGACATGGGAAGGGCTACAGATGTCGTCTATCCGGACCTCTGTAAGGCCTTTGACACAGTCCCCCACAACATCCTTCTCTCTAAACTGGAGAGATACGGGTTTGATGGGTGGACTGTCTGGTGGGTGAGGAATTGGTTGGATGGTCGCATCCAGAGGGTAGTGGTCAACAGCTCAACGTCCACGTGGAGATCGGTGACAAGTGGCATCCCGCAGGGGTCCATATTGGGACCAGTACTGTTTAGTATCTTCATCAATGACATAGACGGTGGGATCGAGTGTACCCTCAGCAAGTTTGCAGAYGACACCAAGCTGAGCGGTGCRGTCGACACGCCTGAGGGACGGGATGCCATCCAGAGGGACCTGGACAAGCTCGAGAAGTGGGCCCGTGTGAACCTCATGAGGTTCAACAAGGCCAAGTGCAAGGTCCTGCACCTGGGTYGGGGCAACCCCCGGYATCAATGCAGGCTGGGCCATGAAGGGATTGAGAGCAGCCCTGCAGAGAAGSACTTGGGGGTACTGGCGGATGAAAAGCTGCACACGAGCCAGCAATGCGCACTCACAGCCCAGAAGGCCAACCGTACCCTGGGCTGCATCAAAAGAAGCGTGGCCAGCAGGTCGAGGGARGGGATTCTGCCCCTCTCCTCTGCTCTGGCGAGACCCCACCTGCAGTACTGCGTCCAGCTCTGGAGCCCTCAGCACAAGACAGACATGGACCTGGTGGAGCGGGTCCAGAGGAGGGTCACAAAAATGATCAGGGGGATGGAACGCCTCTCCTATGACGAAAGGCTGAGAGAGTTGGGGTTGTTCAGCCTGGAGAAGAGAAGGCTTCGGGGAGACCTTATTGTGGCCTTTCAATACTTAAAGGGGGCTTATAAGAAAGATGGGGACAGACTTTTTAGCAGGGCCTGTTGCGACAGGACAAGGGGGAATGGTTTTAAACTAAAAGAGGGTCGATTTAGGCTAGATATAAGGAAGAAATTTTTGACGCTGAGGGTGGCGAAACACTGGCACAGGTTGCCCAGAGAGGTGGTAGATGCCCCATCCCTGGACACATTCAAGGTCAGGTTGGATGAGGCTCTGAGCAACCTGATCTAGTTGAAGATGTCCCTGCCTACGGCAGGGGGGTTGGACTAGATGACCTTTAAAGGTCCCTTCCAACCCAAACTATTCTATGATTCTAAATGACAATAAAAGCAATTAGCAAAATTGTATTGTTGATGTTTGAAAGTTAACTGTCTTAATAACAGAGTATAGACATGTTATGTATTCAAACACTTTTGGGAAACCTCAATCGCTTCCAAAATAAAAGGTCTATGTAATTTTTATTAGGAGCTAATGTTTCTTTTAAAAATGTTTTTGATGTCCATATGTTAGAGTTTATATGGACAAAAAGTGTTTATAGAGTAGCTTGGAGCCTGACATCCTGTTAAGCGTGACTTTGCTTCTGTTGCCTGAATAAACAGCGTAGGACCCACTGAGAGTCTATGTCATCTGTAGTGAAATGGTGTTGATCTCCCGGGCAAAAATGCTGGAGTCCGTCATTTCATTTGTTGTGTGTGGCCATTAATTTAATTTGTGATTACTAGCAAAGTACAGGAAGATATATACAGATGAATTATTGATCTGCTTTTGGGCACTAATTAGAATGGTTTACAGTTAATCTCTAAAGCACTCTTTATCTTGTATGCAATAAAAAGAAAAACAAATTTAATTTGTCCTCTGTTGTTCTTGTGATTAATTGAATGTATGAAAATAAATCAGCATTATATTCCTAATAAGGCATTTGCGAATGAACATTTTGGTTTGCAGACATCATTCTCCTTATTCTATATCTGTAGAAAGAACAGAGGTTGGCAGTAACAACGTTGACAGAGGCAGGGCTTGGGGTAAATTTAGCTATATGCTGATATTTGATTTGCAGCAGATTAAATGCTTTACTAAGCAAATACAGTAAAAATGAAAAAAACTGACATTTTATAGTAGTAAAATAGTAATTTAGCATGTAATTATATACTGACAGCGTCTTTCTCCTTTTCCTTTCTCCTCCCTCACCTCTCTGAGCCTGTGATATGACATTTACTATCATATGGCAGCAAAGCTGAAGCTCCATTGAAAGCTTCCTCTGAGACCGTGCCGTTGTTAGCTGTGTGGGCAGTGTTGCTGCAGTAGTGCTCCTTTCTTCCCTTTGGTGTGAGAAACAACAGTTTCAAAGAACAGCTTTGGCCATAGACAGTTTAAAATAAGGAGCCCGATTGCCTGTGCTGCCAGCACAAATTTCACGTCACACTTATCATTAGGTATCACTTCCAGGTAAGCAAAACCAGACTTTACCAAGCATCATCTTTCAGCAGGATCCTCTCTTACTAATTCATTTTTATATTGTTTTTAAAGGCAACATGTTTTAGATGATCCTCTATTTTGATATGACACAAAAAAAGTGACCTAATCTGTATATTAAATGGGAGAAATGAAGATGTCTGCATGAAATAACAGTTCTAATTTGTTTATCTTTGTTACTTTCAAAACTCCATTAGTGCTAATTAAATTCACATTATGGTTTTTGCATTAACATTGACAATTATCTCACTACTTAGTATTGTTAGATTTATTATACCTTAAAGAACAGAAAATCATCTCTCCTTTTTCTCTTGAGGCTTAAAAGCAAGTTTAAGTCCACAGGCAGAAGAATAAACACACCTTGTAATTCCTCCTGCCTTCTGCCGCCTCCAGATGATGCTCAGACATCAAACTGAGCATGTGCAACATACACTTGCTAAAAATTCTGGTTGCTACACTGTATGTTTGTATGTATATACATATGTGTGTGTGTATAAGGATTTAAGATTGCAGAGACAAGTATAAACAGTTAGGAGACATCAGGATTAAAATTTGCATGTACCACCCTAATCGGTTCCTTTTCCACATATATACTGAAATAATGCACAATGAACTAATGYATTTTTCCACGAGACCTCCGTGTCACTCAGTACACAAATGAATAACATAAACTAATGAGCAGCTACTGAATATGTCGTTTTCTCCTCCTTGTTCAATGTCATCGCTCCATTTAAATCCCGATTTGAAGACAGAATGATTAATTTCCTTATTTACTCTTCAGTAATACCCGTCACTACAGTGTCCTAGTGCTTCAGACATTGATCCACATTTCCTCAGCACCTATGTAATATAAGAGGGCCTCGATCACACGCTTAGGTAGAGAACTAGATCAAAAAATGAAAATGATAACTAATTTATAGGGCACTAATTTGGGAGTTTTTAATCCTGATTTTTCGGAACAATTGGTGACAAATAAAGCTACATAGGTTTATAATATAGCCTCCCATATCGGCTGCAGTTAGAAATGCTCTAATGCTGTCAGTCAGATGTATCATCTGACCATAGTCAGACTGTATCATCTCACACTATCCTCCCGGAAATAAGAAATGCAATTATTTAATATCTAGGAGAAGTTTTGTTTGTTTTGTTTAATAACTTGTTTAGTTTCAATCTAGAAGTTTTGGAACAAGAAAAAAGGTTCATTGGGATAGCATTCAACAGTCCCAAATAAAACATCATCTCCTTTTGCTAGTAATTTGCTAGCAGTCTTCTGCCTTAGTCACCACACATTTTTCAAATAATGTGACAAGCCACTTTTATTCATCTATAGAAACTGTTTTCTGTGTAAGGAATTAGTTGATGATCTTGTGAGAACAGTAGTGCCCAATCCCCGGCCTGTGTTCCTTGCCTCACTCTCCAGCAGCCCCAATCTGCAAAGTACARTTACCAGTCCCAATCTATAATCTCAATTTCATTTAATTCCTTAGTCCAGAGGACCATTTGGATAGCAAAATTATTGTACCTCATCTACCCATATGCCAACCCTTTTATGCAGTTGATAAGAGCAGCCATAATGGTCTGCATCACCCATGGAATCTTTTTTCACAGGGATTCTCCATGAGCTGGAACCCCATATGGAATTTATTTCAGTGCATGCAGATAAAAATTTGTGCATTTGAGTACGACGAAGTGGTGCATCTTTTGCTAAATTTCAGTGGACAAATACAATGATTGTACATGCTACTCTGGAGCCCAAGTATTTGAAAGCATGCCTTCAAAAATTTCAAAGTTTAAAGTATTGCATATAGATTTAATAGTCTAAGTAAGTAATTATCCATTTCTGGAAGGTTTGCTTCTTATCCTGTGAAAGAATGTTTTCATTTTGTCATGTATATTGCAGAAATGGACAGAAGTAAATGGGACGTGTTGATAGTAACAAAGCAACAGGGTTGCAAAGAGACAGTCGTTCCACTTTGGTAGAGTAGCTCTACTGTCTTCAGATGATTCAGGCCAGTTCAATAAGAGTAAGAGCATCCCCCAAACATCTGCCATTTAAATTTTGGAGGACTTCATTGTGTGCATTTTTTGTGAGTTAACACACGTTGAAAAAAAAAGTCAGGCAAAATTCCAGGAAACAGATCAGTTTGAAAGTGAATATAATTAAACTCCTGAACTACTTTATAACGGAATTCTGTCTTCAAATATCTGGCTTATTTTTCACAGTTACTTGCTCAAGAATCAAAACCTGTATGTACATTAAAGCAAATGTAGAAAAAAACAACCTTCAACAAACAGTGACTCATGTGCAGGAGTTCAGTCTAAAAAAGGCAACTCCACAAGGAGCCACTAGAGTATAAGAAATTTCACTTATTTGTAAATTCATGAGAAATATAGTTAGTCAAATCCAGACAATGAATTACGAATGGTTCTGAGCAAAGGGGAAAAACTGTGCATCCTGTACAACTGACAAAGAACATTTTGGCATGCAATTACTGAGAAAAATACTGAATATAAAATAAACAGTAACTGACAATATGAAAACATTTTTCTATCTCAAAACTGTCAATCTAGTGGTGAAGTATATAGTTTGAAGATGCTGTCCTTTATTTACATAAAGAATGTAGCGCTAGAGGCATGAATTATGTCATCTGTCTCTGGTATTTCTGAGTTGCCTCCCCATCTTTTAGTTAGTAATATCTGTTTCTCTAAACAGCTGCTTTTAAAGAGAAAAATTTGCCATTAGCTACATTTTTTGAGTATACAAAGAACAGCAGTGTGGCTACTATAGCAGATAACAGCAAAAAAGAGCTGGCAACACGATGTGCCAGAGGTCAAACTCTCAAAGCGTAGTTGCATACTTCTAGCTACTCCTACTTTTGCAAACTTCTGACATGTGTCTCACATCCTTCATTTCTGATTCCTGGAAGCTGCCAGTCTACCCACTCTACATCAAGTTGATTAGATACAGAATCGTATACACTAGGGACAGGAGCTTGACATGACAACTATTATGATTTTCCCTTCAGCAAGCTGAATTCCTTTCAAGATTTTCAGGTAGGCTACATTGGTATGAAGAGAAATAATTGCCTGACCTAATATTTTAAACACAATTCAACATCAAAGATGGCAAATGTGGTGAGTTTCACTTGTATTCTCTCACAAGCACACGTTCACYCTGTACCTTAAAAGCTTATTAAACCAAATCTTTCTCCCTTTTCTCCGTTTCAAAATCTTACCATCAGGACTCTGGCATAAAAAGATTTTGCAAATCCATAGCAACCTAATTTTTAATCTGCACCACCAAAAATAGGTGCGCACGCGTGGCTTCCTCCCCCTCCCCCCAGTCATATGCTCTGCTGACAAATTCAGCATTTGGAGGGGAAGGGATTACTCACTGGAGCAGCAAGGGAGAACTAAGGATTCCTTACAAAAGAAGTGCCTTCAAACCGTGTGTCTGCTACTCATCACTCCCTTCACGCGAGAATTCAAAAATACTTGGCATGTTTTATGGCAAGTTGCCTTTTTAAAAATAAAATGATAATAATGGGACCTCTCTGACAGCTGCTCCGTGGTTTGGAATATGAATACTAGTCCCAGCGGAGGCAGATTAGAGGCCAAAGTGCAGATGAAATGGGGAGAGGTGAAAGGTTGTTAGCTTGAGACATGTGTCTCCAAAATGTATCTTACAGATCTTCACCACATAGCTATGCTGTTATATTTACACGWCCTTTTGAGTTTTCGTTGGGTGCTCTTTAAAATAGAGTATATATAAAAATATATATTACATAGTCATTATACACATGATCTACCTGAAATAGCATTTAGCAATCTTCAGAAAAGATTATGAATCATAATCATAAAAAACTTTATTAATATTATGTATTATAACTAGGCAGTGCATTAATTACATGGAGGAAAATCTTTAGACCAATTTTTTTTTTTTTTTTTTCTTCTTCATTCATAAATTACTCTCATATTTACTCAAAGCATACACTGTAACCAAATCCTAAGTTTTCTGTTGTAGTGTTTGCTATTCAGGAACAAATACTGACAACTACCAGTAATAATTAGCCAACTAATTTTACTACATGGACAGTCTAGGAATAGACACACAGTTGTCCTAGCAGCATCAGATATTGTACAGAGAACCTGTGGAAACTGCTGGAAGCAGCTATCAAGACTGGGAAATAGGATATGCTATGAGATCACCAAGAAATATTTCTATTGTTTCATTGTCTGATGTAGCACATATGCAAAGCAGCCCATTTCTTACCTAGCCTAGCAGAACACCTTTCCTTTACTAAGAGAAAAAGAAAGCTGAGCACCTCTTTGTTCGGGCTGAGTCCCTTCTAGGATGACAACATATAGTATATGCTACCATATAATTTTTAGTGGCAACTACGTACTGTCTAAGGATTTACACACCACTGACGCCATACAAGGAGAGGTCTGCTAACATCTCACACAATATAATTTAGTTTTACTTTTTCCTTTTAAAGATACCTGATACTGAGTAAATATATACAAAATTATCATTAAAAGAATATTTTAATTAAGCACTCAACATTTGGGAAATACGTGAGTTATAGATACTTCTGATATTTCCATTCGTGTATCTTTGTGTACATGTACAACAACATTTTTCAAGGATCATTTGACACATTTTGCACTCTCTTTGCACACACAATGTACACAAGGACAACATCACTAAGAACTCTAAAGCTATTTTAAATTTTGCTTTTTCAAATATTTGAAGTCCTAACTTTGCTACTTAAACGGAATCTTTTTGATACATTTTTGCATGAGTTTTTGCAGTATTTTACCCTGATATTCAGTAAAAGCTTTTACATCCAGAGAAACATTCTTTCATCACTCTGAACCTGCCAAGAGGTCCCTGCAGCACTCAGAGAATGATCAATACTGTAGAAAACATCAGACACATCCAACTTCCTTTTTCTCCTCAAAGCATTAGCACGTAGCGTACGTAACTTGATGCCCAAAAACTTCGCATAATGTCACGACCCCTGACAATTCAGTGTCATATCTGGCAACTTTCAAAAGCTATATGAAAGGCTACTTGATTGGGAGGAGAAGATAAATATTAGTAGATTAATAGTAATATCTTTTTCTCTAAACAAAATTCAGTGCAAGTTTGGAAAAAGAAATATACGCTGGTAAGTATTAGAGACACTTGAGTAGAGCCAGTTACTGTGTACAGCAGGCACTGTCAGTGTAACTAATTTAATCACTGGAACTTACTCAAGAAAAAACTCAGTTAATTGTGGTCTTATATAAGGAGTGACGTCAGTCCATGTCTCAGTACTGGAAAATAATGCAGCCTTGTGGGGCTTTTCAATCTGGCAGCTGGCAGACTGTGATGTTGACAAGGAGAAAGACTAGAAGCAAGAGCTATTTTATTTTCAAGTCAGAATTCTCTGTTCAAAGTTGGGAGAGATCTAGTATTTTTTCTTTTTCCTTTTCTTTGCCCTCTGCCAGTTTGGAATTTACACAGAGGCAATTGTTCTAGGTTCAGGTGTGGCAAGTCTGGGACCCGGGCAATTTAAATTTTATTATTATCATTTCTTTCAAGTTGCAGATGTGAAATGGTGATAATCCTGATACAAAACAGTAATACAAGCACAAATGACTGTGAATGCAGCATTTATCATAATATTTTTCCTCAAAGGAATATTCGAGACAAATGTAAGCAGTCCTTATTTCTTTATACTGCTTTTGGAAAATGTTCCTTGGGGAGCTTTTCCATTATGCAAGTTGCTCTGTTATGTGAAATGGACAGTCACTTGGCACGCATTTTGGAGATAGGATGTGGAATGTGCCGGGCTGAGAGACCAGCAAAGGTACTGGTCCAGCGATCTCACTTTTGTGACCATGCAGAATGGCTGATTCACTTGTCCGGGTCTATGATGGTGGGAAGAAGAGCAGATAGCAAAGAAGAAAGATGTGGCTACAATGCAACTGATCTAATATTTTGTTTCATGATGATGACAACAAAGCTACTGATTGTTTATATGTTACCTGAGTGATCTCARAGAGATCTTCACAGAGAAAAAAAAGCATTATGCTCTCTTACAGGTAGGAAAATCCAAGTACAGCAAACTGATACGCAGTAGGCTACTGGGAGAGCTACGAACAGAACCTAGTTTCCAGCTCTAAGGTACTATTGAACTATGCTACCTTTTTTGGTGAAGAAGAAAAAAAATAGACACATACAGCTATACTTGGATTAATTGGATTGGATTAATTTCAGCACWATTTAATTCTTGATTCCGACAGAGCACTGACTCATCAGAGTCTGGAAATYGTGGCTGAACTGCTGGGAATGATACTTAACAATTCCTTACTCCCATTTCTGTAAATGGGACTTCGGTAACATGAGGCTGTGGGCACTGAAGACATTCAGCAACTCACAGGATTTAGAACTAAGCCATCATGTTGAGCTCTAAATAATTTGATGGGGAAAAATATTTCTCTATCTCCCTTTGGAAGCTGCCTTCAAGGGCACAGACTTGGTTTTCCACTTATAAAAATTCTATTGTTCTCCTTTAAGCAGTGAATTGCAAGAAACAGAATTTTACTGGGCACTTCAATAAACCACTTTGAGCTTCTTGGCTTTGCAGACATGCAATGAATGAGTAATAAATGCTCCTTGAAGGATCAGAGCAATTGCCAGTGAATGAGATTACATGCCATATCCTGCCGCTGTCTATCCTGGCAGCACTCACGCATAGGAAGTCTAGAGGAAGATATTAGCATTACATTACTAGGGGCATATACGTTTCTAAATACAACTATCATCTCCTAAAAAGCAACATCTGCATGTCAGGTTCTACATCTCTCAAAATGTAGCATTTCAAAGAAAAATGCGTGAGGAAGCACAGTAATCCTATGTGAGGAAATTCAATTTTACTGAATTTCCGGTATTCATATTTCTGAAAAAGTTTTAAACACTGCTTATATATTTTCCTCAAGGAATATCAGTCTGTGAATTCCTTTCTTTGAGAAATACATTCACAGAACAATACAGAATGCCTAATAGTTTATCATTGAGATAAATGAGCAAAAGAGCTCTTCTCTTTCTCATTCCTAAGCGTAAGCAAGTATATTCCTCTGTGCCATAAATCACAAATATACAAGAAGTCTAATGAATTTTCCAATAAAATATGCCTCCTTTGGATTTAAAGTATAAAATATAAGCATTCTATCCTAAGACAATGACAATGCTTTTATCACAGCGAGTGACYGAGCTACACAATCCAAGGGCGATTGTAACTTGTGTTGCCAACAACTTATGCAGCTTTTCTTACCTTCTCATCGTGCTGTTCAGTAAAAAATGCATACAGGTAGTTACCATGGTAATTCCTGCATCACATGATAATCATAAGCTGTTGCAGAGATATAGAGCATCTTCTTAAAGAAGCATGCATAGATGCACATAGATAACAGATAACAAATTTTAGATAAACTTCCTTGTTCAGTACATCTTAAATTAGATCAGGTGTGAAAACATTAGCACAGAAAAGATCATGTCAAGGCTTCCCAACGTGGACAACTGTACACAGTGAAAACAGACTTGCTTGTAACTAGCTCAGTGGGCACAAATGATTGATTAGATTTTAAAACCTTAGGACAGAAGTTGCATTACTTTCTTGTACAGTGCAAACAGTATTGCATATACTTCATAAATATTCATAATAAAAATAACTGATTATTTCCTTTGTAAAATAGTCCCGAAAGCACTTGATAGATATGCTAAGAAGGTATCTGTAYGCATTAAATTAAACTCACGCAGTCACACAGAAACAGCAGAATTAATCTAATTTTGAAATTCTGGGTTTTTTTCAAATATGGAAGTAACAACTTCCATTAGTTAGGCATGTGTTTTAGTCTTTGGTCACAACCTAAACACCAATGCCTGAAGAAAATATCACAGTTACTCAAACAGAAAAAAGCATTTCAAGCTTAGGAGTATGCCCTTGCCTTAGCTTCTACATCTGAGAAYGGAACTCTTTTTGGTTGATCTAAAGCAATGCCTCGTGTGTGACTAGGGAAGGACATGTAAAGGATGGACAAAATACAAAATGCTTCATTAAAAGACGTTTGCTTACATATGTGGGGGTAGCAAGGAGAGGAGATGGAGGAGGTAGTGTATCTATCCATCTCATCACTTCTCCCGTTTCGCTAATACAACTACTGAGTTTTTGTGTGGCTCGCAACAGATAGAGCAGCAAAGCCCACTAGGCAGCCTTGTTGCTGTTCTGTGCACAACAGAGGCAAACAGGGCTTCTTGTTTTTCTATTTCACATCAGTTACAACCTGCTACAGTGATGTTTCACAGAATCTTTCTGCACATTGGGCCAGACATAAAATAAAGAGTAGAAAGATGGGCTTGGTACAAAAGCCTGGCCTCTTCTCCCTTACCAACCATACAGAAACAATTCAATACAAAAAAGCTAAAGTGATATTACCACAACTGTCTACCACCAGGATGTATCACAAATTTAAAAGTACTGAAAATGGAAGTAATCTAGTGGATTTCTCCTGATGATCCAGTGGTTGCCTTTTAATCCCAAAGACATTGGCTCCTCAGCCAAATTAACTAAATTTACCTCATGTGTCTATATCTGATGTTTGAATCCCTCTCTGAAATCTGCATCCTAGACCTCTCAAGGTCTAGGAGCATCTCTATAGCAATTTTGAATGTATTTTAAAAAGAAAAACTATTGAAATTATTTTAAAAGCTACTAAAATCTTACACAGTCAATCACAACACTATACGCTGCGTTTGTACATTCCACGTGAATCTACTGCTATTGTCAGTACTTACCCCACATCACCTGGTTAAGAACAATGGTGATGAGAGCCCATCACCATAAAAGCCTAGGAAAACTTTGTTTTTTCTCTCTAAGTGGAACCAATATTACACAAGTAGTCTGCTAAACACCCTGCTTTTGACTCTTCAAGGCCACATAAGTGAAAGTTAGCACCTGGATTTAAGCCAGCAGGTGTGATGAACACAGGTGTAATAGGTTTAGTGTGAAAGCACTGCTGAGTAACTCATTTTTTCACTTTTCCTCAATTTTTAGTTAATTTTAAGGAAAAAACATACAAAATGGATTGTAGAGATAGTAGTGGAGTCCAGCTGAGAGAATGTGGGTAATTTCTAACCTGAAAGCCAAGACTGGTACTCTTTGTCAAGTGAAGGCAGAGAGTGAAAAATAAAACAGCTCTAATTAGGGATAGAAATTAATGACATTTGATTCTGTGTATAAGCAACTGTGCAAGGAATAGAGAACTTTACCTTCTACCAGCATCTGAAGACAAGGAGGAGTCATAAGCACTTCACAAATGCTTTTTCCAACTTTTGAAAGGTTTTTTTTTGCTTATTTTCTTTGTCTACTTTCCATATCAGAGCAGATCCTATTTCTCCTGTTCATTGCCATAAGCTACTTACAGTTAACAAAACTTAGTCTCAGGAAAATGTCAAATATAATGAAAAAGAAAGAGGAAAAGTTATAAAAGAGAGAAAGTTGGCAAYAATTTCTCCTATGGGTCACATTCTCACAGGTTCAGCAAGTTCTGTTTCATCCACTAAAAAACATGCTACCACCTCAGTTGCTTCTGTTGCTGCCATTGCTGCTCTGGTTTGTGTCACCAGGGTATTGTCCATAAAAAGAACACCTCCTAAAGCACTGCAGAATGTCCATGCTCTTGAAAAACACCAAAAATGAACCACTGGGAGTTTACCCCTTTTATTTCTTTACCATGAAGCAGATTGTGAAAGAAATGGAGTATAATGACATTGATGAAGAAAGAACAAACTATTTATTATTGTAATGTGATGTTCAAGGATAATTTTGAGAATATTAGAATATATGATGGATCCAAAACCTGAGTAGAGTCTAGAAAAGAAGGTTTTGAGGTCCTCTAATATGAACTCCAACACTGAGAACCCTGAAGAAAGAGGAAATGCCACTGATTTGTCAGTTAGATATAATCAGTACAATGGACTTTGTTCTAGCTCTTGGAAAGAGAGAGAGCCACAACTTACCAGAATAAAAATTAAGGTTATGATTAAACTAGGAGCTAGTGGACAAGTGATAAAAAATAACAGAAGGCATGTCAGAAAGTTTAAAATATTTTTTGTTAAATTGTCTGTTGATTCTGTATGTTGACAGCAATTGGTTTACACCTAGAGCAAAATTAGTTCTTAAAAGAATGGGAAAAATCACCTATCGGCCAGACCCCTACACAGATATATATGAGAATCTCCACACAGATTCCGAAGACACTTTAGATTACAACTGTCATACTGAGACTTTAAAATGAGCCACAGTGAACATTAAGGTACTAATGACTGTGGGGAGAAAGTGATGAAATATTTCTGTTAAAAATGAGGGTAAATGGGTCCCTCCATCCATCGCTTACTGATGTTTATTAATACATTCTATAGTTGTAGAAATCTGCAAATCTGACTTATCTCAATATCCTTCAGTGGTAGCAGGAATCTGGGGAGTGGCTGAAGCCTGGGACAGTGTAAGATAAGGAGTAAAGTACAAACTAATTTATAATTTTTAAAAGTTAGAATATCAATTGTCTAACCATCGAACCAATTAAATTCTGGAACACCTTTCTGCATGGATGTTGAGGAATAGAAAACGTAATACTTTTAAGATGAAGCTTGATCATTTTATGGAAGTGTGTATGCAATGTGGTTGTCTGAACAGCAGCAGAGTACATATGAGGATTCACAAGTTTATCTCTAGTCCCTGCAACATGTAGGATTATTTTTAAAGGACCAAAAAGTACCTGTGGGAAATATTCTTAACGCAGGCCTCTCAGCATTACTTCACATCCACAACACGATGCTGCTATAGTAAGCTGGATTCTGTTATAGAGATAATAGTCTTTGGTTTTCTTTTACAGTGAATTCCCGAGGCAGAATTGCTAAGAATTAATCATCAGGCTGAATAAGGGTTGCTCCAAATGATACTGACCAAGTAATTATTATAATGCTGTTAACTGAGCCTGCTAGTGCTTTAGAGCTAACATATATGTCTCTATTTGGCTTTCGGGTCTAGACCAAGTATGGCAATACCAGGCAGTTTTCCATAACTGCTGTCTCAGACTGACAGGTACAACATCATCTGTTCTCTTTTTTGCCCGTATGTTTTCTGGTTGTGAAAAAAAGTTTTTATTCTCTAAATAACCAAATGCATCTTCTAACTTTCAAGAATATCAAAAAGTCTGTRAGGATCAAGATGAATCATTTGACACACACATATTTCAATGAACATGTGGGCGGACACCAGAACGTTTTACCCTTACTGCTGTTAACTTTCAGGCTACAAAATTAACAGGTATCAAAATTATGTCATTGATTCCACAGAATCTTCACTAACAAAATCTGCCAGGCGGTGACTAAAGAATTATTCTGAGATTTGGAAGATTTAAATTGAGCCCCAAGTTAGGATATAGGCTTCCTGTGGGATCTCGTGCATGTTACCAAGGTCATTCAAACGTGATGCAGAAAATCTATGCTTTCTCCTCTGTATGAGGGGATTTGTTTCCAGTTCTCTCAGAACAGATGTCTAGTCATCAGGGAATAAAGTTTGGTTTGGGCACAATCTTTTAACCCATCTTTACTGCCGAAGCAGTTCCACATGCAAGGAAGGATTACAGAACACAAGAATAGCCGTACTTGTTCAGACCACAGCTGACTGCTTTGACTCCAACAATAAACAAAAGTGAGCACCTATGGAAGAGTACAAACAAGGCAGGCATACACAATATTTCCCCTGTTAATACTCTCCCAGCCTCCAACAATTTTCAGCTTGGAAAATTCCCAAAGCCTGCTGGTATTTGTCTACTAAGTAATCCTCAATGAATGTCTCCTCCAAATACTTATTAGTCCCCTCTTGACACAATATATTTTGTCATCCAAAATGTCCTAATACAATGAATTTCACACGTCTAACACAACTTCCTTCTTGTTTTGGGTTTTTTTTTNTTTTTTTTTTTTTTTTTTTTTTTTTTTTTGGTTTTTTTTTTGGTCAGTCCCTACTGCCCTGATTTGATGGTCCTGATTTCTCATGCTGGAAAAGACAAATGACAGCTCACCATGCTACTCATGATTTTGAAGACTTCTGTCTCAATTAAGTTGTCTTTATTTCCATGTTGAAGATCGCTAGCCTACGCAGTCATCCCCTCTGTGGAAGTCATTCCATTCATTTGAATTCCCTTTCTCTGAAACTTTTGTGGTTCTAGTATATATTTTGTGAGGTCAGAGGACCATAACTGTCCACGATATTTCTGGTGTCAGCAAACCACGGATGTATTGAATGGTTTAATGTAATTTTCTCTTCATTATCTTTTCCTATTCTAGTAATTCCTAGTGTTTGATTTTCTTTTTGACCTTTGCTGAGCACTGGGCATAGCATGCATCTCTATACTATGATTCCAATGCCTTGTTCTTAAACGGTAATGGTCATCTCATCATATTATATATAAAGGTAGGACAATCTTCCCCACGTGCAACACTTTACACATAAATAAACCCAAATTCTCATACATAGTTTACATATAAATAATTTACTCCAGAAATGAGAACCAGAAATAGTAACACAATCAGTGTCACATGGAAAAGAGAGATCAGATTCCTAATACCTACTCCACTAAATAATTAAATTTTTATATTATTTATTGATTGGAAATAAGAAGCATATCTCACCCTTCCTAACTTCATACTATCACTAGGCTGTAGGCTCTCTCCCTTGTCTCAAATGTGCCTTCTCTCTCTTGCAGACCTCCATAAATATTTAATTGTTCAACTCAGTGTGGGACAGCTTCAGGCGGGAGGGACTGACAATGTATTATTCTACAGTATTTTACTGGCTGATGACTAAAACCAGAAGGAAGGGAGGGAGAGAGAAACAGAAGGAAGCGTGGGGGGTGTGGGGGGGTGAGGGTGGGGGGAGGGGAAGAGGGAGAAATGGGGAGAGAGGGAAAAGGAAAAGAAGAGAGAGGGAGAAGGAAGGAGGGAAGAAGTTAACATTTGTTAGACAAAAGAGGGAACTGAATTCAAGTCTGTAGCCCACATTAGTCCTTGTACTACTGAGTTATTAGATAAATTTTGGAGCACCTGCTTCTGCTATCTTTTGAAAGAATATTGGCCTCACCTCAGAAAAAAGCTGAAATGCTTGATTCCCAGGGAGAGTTCAGGACTGAACTGAGAAAAGCAGCTGATCAGTATGCCTGACAGCCTTTTAATTCCTGGAAAGGAGATGAGTTCAAGCTGTGTCTTTCACATTGTGATTTCCTCTTGGCATTTTACAGTTCCTTGGTCAGTACTCTAGCCTTTGCACAGCATATTATCACTAAGCCTGACTTTTCTTGTGTTGTGCCAGGCCCGAGGGACTTTGGCTGTGGTTTCCACGCAGTGGCAAAGCAAGCAAGTTAGGATCTGCCAGGTGTGGCACTACAAGACCCAAGGTCCCCTTGCCACTGCAGTCTCCAAGTCTAACTGAAAATCAAACGAATTTAGGTTCAACAGAGTCTGAAGTCTGATCTTCAAAGTTATTAGACTCCTATTAAATGGAAATAAAATGGCTAACTATTTTTGAAGATCTTGGAGTGAATAATTTTTTTAAAAAGACACTTAAATTCYCAAATAAAGTAGATATGAAACAAAGGATGAAGCCATAATAAGGTATTTTTAATATATAGCACTTCAGGAGCCTCCACATCAGTTCATCCAGTTTCCCACGTGTAAGGTTAGTATGGCAATGCTTTCATTCATGCTTCATTTCCATGTAGATTTTATGCTTTTTTGGGGATATGGATTATTTTATACTGTATGCACATTACCTAGTGTAGTGGGGCCCTAATCACAGTTATGGGCTATAGTAACTTTGGCAATATAGTGACCACCTGTCTCATTTATATATGAGCCTTTTTAGTCACCACCATCTACTTTTATGATGTCTTTCTCTCTCACAGAGAGAAAAATACTTTCAAAATGGTGGTATTTGCGGACACCACTGCTGGCATAGTCACTTAAAATATTTTCTTCCCTAAATGTGAAGAAGAAACCTGAATAAAATCAGCAGTCCCTCAAGGTGCTTTGAAAATCCAGGCCTATGGGATTTATATGTTCATTTCCCATTGAAATAAAAAGGAAATAGTCAAATACCCTGTGCAACTCTGAAAACCGTATCTTAAGATTTATGACAATGTCTAAAAAGCTGAAAAGGAAATTCTTTCCCCAGCAATAATATATATTATTGATCTCCATGTTTAGCTGTGTTTTCATTCTTCAGCAAAGAAGAAAATACTGGTAAGCCTACTGATTTTATTTTTTAGTATTCCTGGTAAATACAGGATTGTTTTCATTAGTGGCAAAACTGCTTTTGCTCAGCTATGCACTGTGCATTCTGTGCTAAGCTGTAATGCAAGCTAAAAGCTTTTCTTGGGTATGCAAAATAGTTTATTATTACTAACAGTTACACACAACCAGGTTTAGTTAAAGAAATACGGCTGGATTTAAAGGGCACAAACCCTCCAAAGACCTAAAAATAATCAATTCTTTAGGGGGTTCTGGAGCTTTTAAGTATGTTTCTGCAGTATAGAAATCTGATGTGGATTATAAAAAGAAAACAGTGCCCTAATAGCGTACAGTATTATTTTACATCACAAAATTGTACAATTCAATGTGTACACTCCATAACACAGGGCCAAAATTTGCCCTTCTATGCGTCCCCATTGATTTTAACATTATTTAAGTTGTTCAAAACAGAAGGAAAGCTATTGTAAAAATTTTTAGGCTGTAACATACTTTACTGTAATGACATGTATAGTATTAGCATATTTTGTGCAACACAGCAGAGTTTTCACATGGGCCAAGTCTACCTCTGGCTCCAGAGGTGTAGAGGCCTCCTGGCAGTGAACCAGGGCAGTTCTACTAAAGGAGGATTACTACATTTGAGCACCCCCACCAAATTAAGGATCACTATATTTTAGTGCAACGTTTGAGCATATGGAATCTGAGGATCCAGAATTTAATATCTAATATTTAACATTCACAAAGCATTAGTCAGGCCTTAAAACCTAAGGGTTTAGGGGAAAAAAAAATCATCATTTTCATGAGATAGATAAAATTTAGTTTAATCAGCTGTTCGCCTGTGCTGTGTTTTTTTGCTTTTAGCTTTCTGGATCATAACAATGTCATTACATTATGCTGCCCAGCTTTCTTCCATATGTATGAGGACTTGAAACTGGCTTTTTTTTTAAATGAAAGTTTGTGATTCTCAATGAACTGTCTGAATTATGAGGCTAGTTCTTGAGCAAAACTGCTAAGCATGGTTACACCTTTGCTAAAATGCTGACAGTTCAATTAAAGGTAGTTAACTCAGTGGTGCCTTTTACAGTTTCCCAAGGAGGACGTGCTTAGGCCATATTGGCTACATACATTGGGGTTCCACCTCTTCTTAGTTACCCTGAGAACGGAACTGAACCCCATCCATTTTAGKTGTTCATAGAGCTGAGTCTAAAGCCTGTGATGTATTATCAAGTCTGCCACCAGTGTGGATGTCTGATATACTGTAATCTGTAGAAATGCTAGGACTGGTAAATATTTTTACAAAGGAAAAGTCCACTATTTGCAAAGAGTTATACACAGATGCTTCAGGACTACAGCTTTGTGTATGCAGGAAAGCAGAAACAATACAAAGAAATTAATGCTGGACATTGAAGACACCTTCCATGGAGCCTTTCTATGGAGTCAGAGCCAAAGGTTCTTCAGCTTGCTTCCCATAGCAGAGTCCTGAGATTAATGAGAAGGGAATTTTTGGCAAGGAGAACTGAACTAAATCAAAATGAAACTGTCATTCAGAAAATATTTAATTGAAATATTTTGCATAACAATGCACTTCTCTGCCAAAAGCTGAAACACTCTGATTTCATTGAAATATCATTTAGTTGAAAACTTAAAAGAGATGTCAAGAATAAAGCACCCTGTTTTGGCACTTCTGAACTGAAAGTCTGTAGTTTTTCTTAATAACACAGAGTGGAAGCAAAATAGAATGTTTCAAAACATCTTAAATTTTTTCCCAGAATTTTCATTTTAGAAATTCCAAAATTTAAATGGTTTTCCCCTAAATGGAATAGGAATAACTACTGAAATCTTAATTTTTCCACAGGCTGGATTTTCTGTCTTCTGTGTAGCATTCAAAGTGTTCCACCCTCTCAGAAAAGAGCAACCGTATTCGGTCTGCATCCTCATTGGACTGGTGTGCTGAGAAGCAATTAAAAACCGGTATTATTGAGCTGCAATTTCCACTCTCCTGGGAGAATGAAAAAAACAGAGTGCCACATGAAGGCAGTAACACATCCATGGTATGACTTTAAATTTCCAGAAGAGTCTTGATAATGTTTTCAAAAATGCTGTCACATAAGGTAGCCATAAGATCTGTGCTATGTTATATTAGATGACTGTCCTGTTGTTTGGCAGTCCCAAGCTCAGAGAATAAAAACCAACCAACCAACCAACCAACCAATAATGTCTTGAGCTATATTAAAACAACAAGACAGACTCAGCAACCTGAAGAAAATCATCGTATAGCCTCATGGTAGTCTTGTAGTTAGTTCTTGTGTGTCTTAGCTTGCTCACATAATTAAAGGCAGATAGCGTAAGGTGATAAAAGGAAATCTTTTTTGCAATGTACAAAGACTATACTGATTACATATACATTTATTAAACTAGCTTGTTTGACCACACCTATGAGTTCATGCTACTTACTACAAATGTAAAACATACGTAAGGAGAATAAAGAYGTGTAGATTTGCACACGCTGCATGGTCATACAGCTAATAAARAGAGATCTGTGGTTCAACATAATTGCCACACATTTCTTAAAAATAAATGTAGATTATTCTACAAACATATTCTACAAATTTATAAATAATTGCAGGTTTTCCACCACATATCCCTTTCTAGGTAAACTGTTTACTAACTGGAATAATACTAGCATAAAAAGGCAAATGAATATTAAACAATCTTTTTTTTTGTTGAAAATATTAAAAGTAGGTTTTTTTTCCATTAGGCAGAGAGATTTTGGCAATATTTACCTATCCTAAGTTTCCTACTTCTATGGGGGCAGGGTAGCTACAATGTATTAGAGCCCTTAGCATTTATGCTTCTAACTAAATTCATAGATGCTGGCAAGCTTTGCTCATTTGTCAGAAAGCTCTTTGCTCTGCTTGGTTTCACAGTAGCTGTGAAACTGGTCTCCAAAGCCTATGCACACCACAGATATTTATGCATATAAAGGGATGGAAGCAAGAGAAAGCTTTCAAAGAGGGGGCTGGCTGTTCCCATCTGGAGCTCTAAATGAGGAGCTTTAGCCTTACTCTGCCCCACAGGGGACATGCACACCAGTGCAATAAGGTTTCCTATACATCTTGTTAAGCCAGCATTAGATTGAAAAATGCCAGTTTTCATCCACACGCCACCATCTCCTGAGCCTTCAGGCTTGTCCTCAGGTCTCATAAAATACTTGCTTCCACCTGTTTCCACCAGTATCCCCTAGAGTTTACCATGAATTTAATTGCCTGCCAGTTTTTATGTCTGCTTAAACTACAAGACCTTTAAATAATTTATGTCCTAATTACTGTTCATCATTTTTTAACTAGAAGGCTCAATTCCATTCACACAAAAGAAAATTCATGGGATTCATTCTGAGGAAATACTTTCAAAGAGCCATATAAAAATAGCAAGTGTGATCACGGTTTTGAAAAATGAACTTAAACTTACTCTAATAAAATGTCATAAAAATATTAATCATTCCCTCCTGATATGGATCATAGTCATTTTAGCACAGCTTCTATTAAATAAGTTCATAGTTCATGTGAAATGTAATACCTCAGATTTCTGGGAGAGCTTATTTATTGATCATCTCATTCAGGGCTACCATTCTGCTTGCAATTTATATTCCTTTCTCCCAAGCAGCAGGATTAAACCCAACTGATGTTTCAATCAATCTCAACTAACACAACCTCAGGCTATCAAATTCATTGACGATAATTCGGAGCAGAAGCCTGCAATGCGTCTGGGCCACAGTTCAGCATTAAACTTCTCTTTTTTGAAAGGGAGAGTGATTTTTTTTCAGGACTACAGTATTTTCAGGTACAAGCAAGTAATGCTTAAAGTTGCTCTATGATTTGTGGCAGGGCATCTTAGGGAGAGGGGAAATCATTCTAATGGAGTGTTATAAGTTTCTTGAGTTCAACAAGTTAATAGAAGACACATGTCTGGAATGATTTTGCTGTTAGCATTTTGTCTGAGAAATATACACAAAGGAAAAACAGAAGATGAAATTATAGGACAAGGGTAGACTAAAGGCTTTTGAAGTTTTACTGTCGCTACCAGGAATAGCTGTAACTCTTTTACAGGTTTATGGTATTTCTGTTAAGCATATCCTGGCCAATACTTTAAAAATCTGATTGTGTATCCATGCATGATTGCTTCTCTGCTTTTGCCCAACTGGGCCTATTTAACAGAGTAGGGGCCAAAAATTCCAATGGTCTATGCATCCAGAAGCTCCAAAAATGAATTCCTTGTGAATTTGAAATATACATGATTTTGTAGACAGAATTAGGAGTTACAAGAGACATTGGTTATTAAAATGTTTACTTAAGAAAATAAAACTGTTAGATGTTGACCACTGTAGAAAACAAGAACAAAAATAACATGACTGCTCAGATGTATTTTTGCATAACTTTACTTAAATGAGTAGTGCAATATTTATGAGTAAATTTGTCAATATATGGATGTCCAGCCTCTGGCTGTGGGCTGGATCTGACTCACCAACGTAATTCAATGCCTGCTCTCCAATTCCTTCTTCCCAGGAAGCCTTTCAGGCACAACCTATCATGCAACCTACCTGGCCGCCTTCAGGGTCCTGAAGTGCCACATCCTTGACCAGAACAGGTGCTTATAGGATCATGGGATGAGAATGTTTTTACACATGTATTCCTGAAAACAATGCTGTGTTTGCTATTGTGCGCCCTGGTGTATGTGCATTGCATGCTGGCGCCTGTCTGCATTCGGTCACATAACAGACACCCTTGTAGTCATCTAATTGGGGGAAGGAGAATATATGGCTCTGCATTAGCTTCAGAACAGACTATTGGCATTTCCCTTTATTCAAAAGATTGGGTAGAACTGGAACGGTTGGGAAAAAAGACAAAAATCTTCAGGTGAATCCACTCAGTTGTGATCGTAAGTTATATAGGAGATAAAAAGTTCTCCATTTAATTTTCTGTACATCTTTTGGAGTAAAGGTGCTATACAAAAAAAAACCCCAAAGCCCAGTACATTCAATGACTGCATATTTCGATAACAGAAGTCATTTCTCAGTTGCCCACATTTATCTTGTTTTACTTGAATACCTCATCACATCTGAGCTTTGGCTAGCCTAGACTCAGGAAGTGTGGTTAATTTTTTCATCTAATACTGAAAAAGGTGGCAAAGATTTCTGAGCCGATTTTCTTCCCCAGCTTTCTCCAAAGGCCTAGCAGAGATTCTGCTTTTTCCCTTCAGGAGAGGCAACTTATGGAAATAATATGGGGCAGATCTCACTCCAGGCCACTTTTATGCTCTTTGAAACCTGACTGTTCAGGCAGTAAAAGTATTTCTTGATACAACTGCTCTCAGCTACCATGTTCTTGTTAGAGCAGTCAGTTGTTTTCAGCTGAGACGGAATAAATATAGTGACCCACATACTCTTTGGCCTGACAGATCGATCTCTCCCTGTATCCCCAGTCAAGGAATATCATGCCTCTATTGGTGTCTGTCAAGAAACCAGCATACAGCCACCAGTGGTGGCTTAATACAGTGCAAATTCTCAGCACCGGGTGAGACTGAAGTCTTTTAAAGATAGCTTAATGTTTTCCACCTGTTTCCAGAGAAACATACATGTGTAAAAGGTACAATCAGAATCCCACTTTCATATCTTCTGCCTAAGCTTGGAAGTATCCCATCTGCAGAAGAATATTTTGCATGATTTCAAACACACAGTGGGATTACTGGGGCACTCCTTAAAGCTGAATAAAGAATTTCATACTTAGTTCAGGTATACTCTTCTGATCTTTTATCATTAAAATTAAATACAAAGACAAATACAAAACAACTGCTTTCACYGTATCTCTGGTTTAAAATCAGATTGTTGTATTCATTACTGAAAGTACTGATGTGAATTCATAAAGGGAAAGTGACTATATGCAATCTGTTTAGCAATGCTAATAATGCTTTGCCAAATGTTTCATCCCAATAATTTTTGTATCAATAAGGGAAGTTCAGAGGATGTTGCTGTAATAAATTATTTTTCCTGAGAGGGATTAGAGTCCTCTGATGGTGCCCCATGTGTTCTAATAACCCTGGGCTACAACAGTTTCATCATGCTGTGGTATCCTTTGTTGATTTATTGCTTAGCTAATGGTCTTTAGAGGGGAGACTTGCTAATAATTTTAATTCACTCCACATACAGTTCAACACGGATAGCATTATGTGTACTATCACATTGTGAACTTCTACAGCCCAAAAGACTGACTGAGCAGCAGGCCTCATTCACAAGGAATTAATCAATATCTAAAGGTAAGGATCCTGTTCAGGGAGAGTGACACCCATCAGGCTACATGACTTGTGTCTCTTAAAGAGACAGAGACTTTAAAAATCTTTTAGTAGTTTTTTACAGGACATAAGATCGCACACCATTTCTCACACAGCAACAACAACAAAAGTCTAACTAAGTAGTTAAAAATGCAGAACTCTCTGTTGATTATAACTTTAAAAAGATGTGGTATATGATGGAAAAATCAGTTACTTACTTTGTGGTGCATACTAAATCTTTTTTTTTCAATGGAACTGTTCACGGAATATGAGCTGCAGAATCCCGATTTCTGTGAATATAAAAAAACCCCACAAAATAGGTATGTGCTTAATGCTTACATTAAAAGTACTGTTGCGCCTTGAAAAAAATCAGTTAATTTGTGCAACACATCCATGGAAGATATAAGGGGTTTTTAATTTTCCTTAGGTGAATTGTGTTTAACCACTGACTGAAAATTAGACCATTCACTAGGAAAAGAACTCCACACATTTTGTAGAAGCTAATTTGTCATTCTGTTTTGCAGGTTCTCGTGGTTTAACCCCAGCTGGCAACTAAGCCCCACACAGCCGCTCGCTCGCTCGCCCCTGGAGGGATGGGGGAGAGAATCGGAAGGGTAAAAGTGAGAAAACTCGTGACAGTTTAATAGGTAAAGCAAAAGCCACGTACGCAAGCAAAGCAAAACAAGGAATTCATTTGCTCCTTCCCATCGGCAGGCAGGTGTTCAGCCATCTCCAGGGAAGCAGGGCTCCATCACGCGTAACGGTTACTTGGGAAGACAAACTCCATCACTCCGAACGTCCCCCCTTCCTTCCTTCTTCCCCCAGCTTTCTATGCTGAGCATGGCGTCGTATGGTGTGGAATATCCCTTTGGTCAGTTGGGGTCAGCTGTCCCAGCCGTGTCCCCTCCCAGCTCCTTGTGCACCCCCAGCCTCCTCGCTGGTGGCGTGGGGTGAGAAGCAGAACAGGCCTTGACTCTGTGTAAGCACTGCTCAGCAATAACGAAAACATCCCTGTGTTATCAATACTGTTTTCAGCACAAATCCAAAACATAGCCCCATGCTAGCTACTATGAAGAAATTTAACTCCATCCCAGCCAAAACCAGCACACAGGTAGAACTCTATTTAAGTTTTCAATGCCAGAATAAAGAATACTGAAAAGAAGCTCATACGAATTCTCATTAAAGATTGTAGATTGTTGACACCATTGGTCTGCTTCTGCCCGGAAAAAAAAAACTCTATCTTGTTAAAACTCTATTTTTTCATTTATGTCTTTGTGGGGCTCTAATGTAAAGTGTTTGGAAAGGTAAAGGAACAGAATCCATAACTAGTATCCATGGCTAGTTAGACTAGAATCATAGAATCATCGAATCATAGAATCGTTGAGGTTGGAAAGGACCTTTAAAATCATCAAGTCCAATCGTTAACCTAGCACTGCCAAGTCCACCACTAAACCATGTCCCTAAGCACCGCATCTACACATCTTTTAAATACCGCCAGGGATGGTGACTCCACCACTTCCCTGGGCAGCCTGTTCCAGTGCTTGACAACCCTTTCGGTGAAGACATTTTTCCTAATATCCAATCTAAACCTCCCCCGGTGCAACTTGAGGCCATTTCCTCTCGTCCTATCGCTTGTTACCTGGGAGAAGAGACCGACACCCACCTCGCTGCAACCTCCTTTCAGGGAGTTGTAGGGAGCGATAAGGTCTCCCCTCAGCCTCCTCTTCTCCAGGCTAAACAACCCCAGTTCCCTCAGCCGCTCCTCGTAAGACTTGTTCTCCAGACCCTTCACCAGCTTCGTTGCCCTTCTCTGGACACGCTCCAGCACCTCAATGTCCTTCTTGTAGTGAGGGGCCCAAAACCGAACACAATATTCGAGGTGCGGCCTCACCAGTGCCGAGTACAGGGGGACGATCACTTCCCTACTCCTGCTGGCCACACTACTTCTGATACAGGCCAGGATGCCGTTGGCCGCCTTGGCCACCTGGGCACACTGCCGGCTCATATTCAGTCGGCTGTCGACCAGCACCCCCAGGTCCTTTTCCGACAGGCAGCTTTCCAGCCACTCTTCCCCAAGCCTGTAGCGTTGCATGGGGTTGTTGCGACCCAAGTGCAGGACCTGGCACTTGGTCTTGCTGGACCTCATGCAGTTGGCCTCAGCCCATCGATCCAGCCTGTCCAGGTCCCTCTGCAGAGCCTTCCTACCCTCGAGCAGATCGACACTCCCACCCAACTTGGTGTCATCTGCAAACTTACTGAGGGTGCACTCGATCCCCTCGTCCAGATAATTGATAAAGATATTAAACAGAACTGGCCCCAATACTGAGCCCTGGGGGACTCCACTTGTGACCGGCCGCCAACTGGATTTAACTCCATTCACCACAACTTTGGGCCTGGCCATCCAGCCAGTTTTTTATCCAGTGAAGAGTACGTCCGTCCAAGCCACGAGCAGCCAGTTTCTCCAGAAGAATGCTGTCGGAAACGGTGTCAAAGGCTTTACTAAAGTCCAGGTAAACAACACCCACAGCCTTTCCCTCATCCACTAAGCAGGTCACCTTGTCATAGAAGGAGATCAGGTTAGTCAAGCAGGACCTGCCTTTTAGTTTGGTAGTGTAAAATAGCAGTGCAGCCTTTCCATCTACGCAATTTTAGTGCCTAAGGCTTATATAAATCTTCTCTCCTTGTCCTCTTCACCTCTGTCATGCACTGGGTACCCAAAATTGCTATGCTATGTATGGAGTTCACGGGTAGAATATATCCATGCTCTGAATACTCTCTGCTCACAATATAGAAAAAATATTCTAGGAGTTTTGTCATGCAAGATTGTGCAAGTATGCAAATAGAACTGGCAGCTATTTATGGCCGTGAAGTTTCAAAAGTACAAGAGACCAGAATGGTACTACCCCATAGTCAAAGCAGCAGAATTCAAGAGCTGGCCCAAGATAAAATAACAAACATTGAGATTGTCCTTGTACACATGTCATCAACTCCATAAATAAATGGCAGTGTGCCACACGTGTTGGAAACTTCCTCTTGATATATCTCCATTTGTGTCCTCAAAATTGCAAAGTTTTTGGTAATTGCAAAGGTAATGGAAATCCCAAACTGTTCATCGTATGTCTTTTACTTAATTGTCCCAATCTGAAGAGAGAATATACTTTTAAAACCCTGTTAAGATTTCACCTGGAATGCCACAGGCATCCCACTGCCCCCTTAACACTTCACATTCTTCAGCTGAATGCCGAAGAGCAAGAACATATTTTCTCACAGAGTTTTCATGCTTTCATAAATGGATGCAGTGTGATTGAAAAGTAACAAAGGATGAAACAGCAAAATCCAGTTGTCTTTTTTGTACACAATAGCAACGCAGTATGGTAAGTGCTAGTATGGCACAGATCCTAGTAGCTTCCTCTGGGTGTATGCTAGTTTGTGCCCTAAATGTGAAAGTATTTGGCAGAGTTAGATTTGTGTTTTTATTTTTAAAACCAGTCTTTCACTACTCAGGGAGAAATTCTTAGAAGCGATCATGATTTCAGTGACCCAATTGTTACAAGAAACCACTATCATGATGTTGCCACGTAGAAAGGGGGAAAATATATATACTTGTAATGGCATAGATTTAAGTTTCAAGTTATCAGAAAGTTAATTTTGGTGATGTGCCTGAATCTGTCCATAGTTAGGGCAAAAAATCCATTGACTTCAACGGGCACCCAAAACCAATGAGCATTGACTGAAACAAATTCGGCTTCAATAAATACACTGGATTATACTGTAAGCTTCAGAATTAAATCCTGCATTTTATCTAGCTACTGGGATTTTAAAGAAAATACTGAAACCCTAAACCAAGTGCAGTGAGGGTTGGCAGGGGGCACAAGCACTACCTGTAGCACATTTGAACACTCTTATTTAAATTGCTGACTGTTATTAGATACTGAGTGATGAGGATTTAAACATCTATTTTATCAAATACTTCACTCCGGTGAAGGAAAAGCAGCATCATACCATTAAGATGCTCTAATGTCCTTTGCAGGATAAATCACATTGGAACTATATTTAGGTCGATGAGATAGACCTCTTTATTCCCATTCATTCCAAGTAAAGGGTACAGAAGACCAAAATGACTACTGGGATTTCTGAGCATGATCAAAATGATGTTAGTATGTCAGATTTGTTCTAATTCTAGTCACATAACTATTGCTGCCTATGGCATACATAAAAAAATACCTTGTGCATTTAGTCTAAGAATGACAGGAAGAATGCTGACAGAAAGATACAAGGCTGTGTACTTCCTAATTATAAAGAAAACACAACCGAATTAAAGAGCACATCTGAAACATAAAGATCAGATTCTGATCCTTTTCTGTTAGAGATCAGACTTATATCTTTTTTTACAAAAAATCAGTGAGTAAAGAATTATTTAGTTTGCAGGTCTTGCTCTACTGTAACAGTAGGCACAGACCCAAAGACTAGCCACATGTCCAAACTTCAAAACACCCATCTAACAGTTTCTAATTGTTTTTCCTTGTCACTCAAACAGATCTAGTGAATTTGCAGACTTGTTTTGCTCATTGATACAGAAAGAATATTTTCCCTTTACACAGATGAAACCAAGTGAAGCAAAGGACAAAAAGTGGAACATTTTATTACTCAAAAGGTATTTCATAATTGTCTGAAGCATTCCAATTTAATCAAACCCACTTAATGTTATCAGTAGCCCCATCCAGTGTTAATTTAATCAAAGTGATACAGAGCAGTTGAAATCAGGGCCTGGTTCAAGTAGCTTCCTCAACTATAATTTATTTTCCTAGAAGCTGGACGTATTAGTTTCACACACTTTGACACTTCTGATAATGAAAACATCAGCAGYTTGGTACAGTTGTAATGAACGTATGAATGAAAGCCACAGGATCAGCCTTTTTGTCTATTACAGATGCCTGGGGAGACCGGGCCACTTCTGAGTGGGATACAGGAATCTGATGCCAATGAAAAGTTATGCAGCCGGGATGGAATAACCCCATGCAACCCAGGCCGGGGACCGTTGGCTAGAAAGGACCTTTGCACAATGAGAGATGGAGGTCCTGGTGGACAAGCAGAATGTGAGTCGGCCACGTGCTCATCCAGCAAAACAGGCCAATGACACTGGGCTGTGTTAGCAAAAGTGTAGCCAGAAAGCTGAGGGAAGAGATTTTCCCCCTCTGTTCAGCATTTGTGAGATAGCATCTGGAGTAGTGTCCAATTTTGGATTTCCCAGTATGAGAAAGACATTGACGTAATTGAGCAAGCCTAGTGGAGAGCCATCTATATGGGCAGTGGACTGAAACATGTTATGTACTAGGAAAAGGTGGATGTATTCAGAGAAATGGGTTTGGGAGAAGGCTAAGGGTGGATCTTATTGCTGTCTTCAACTGCCTATCGGGAGGACAGAGTCAAAGTCTTAGGGGTGTACACTGGTGGAACTAGAGGCAATGGGAAAAGTTGTAAGAATGGAAATTGCCATCACATATTAGGAAATTTGTTTTCACCATAGAAGTAGTTAAATACTGGGAGAGATTGCTCAGAGAGGCTGTGAAATCTCTGTCCTTGGAGATATTCATAACTTGACTGGACAATCTTCTCAGCAACCAGGGCCAGGTCTAAACTGACCCTGCTTTGAGGGTAGTAGGGTTGCACCCAATGATCTCCAAAACTCCTTTCCGTGTTTCTATGATTGCGTTGGATTACATCCCTAGTTTGATGTGTGGTTCTACTGCAGATAGACGATATGACCATCAGCTTTATTTCAATCATTGTTTTCACATAAACTGTAAAGAACACTACTTTTTCTGTCAGTTTTGTCTCACATCATTGTGCATGTTTTTGAAGTATGAATTTCTCTGACTTTAAATTTGGGGATTACCAACTAGAACAGGGTTGAAATAATGACTTAAGCTTTTCTACACTTCTCAAAATTTGATGTGGAGCCAACAAGAACTATCAAGATAAAAGCATAGTAACAAATTACTGACTTCTTATCTGTTCCATTTGTCTAGGTATCTATGACACATCTAACTTATTTCCATTTTGGTTGTCATATTTGTTTTGAAATAACCATGACCAATGTGTTACGAAAATCATGCATCTGCTTCTTAAATTCTTATCACTGTACTACATATTCAAATGTTAACCTTAAACCCTAGATCAAGTGATTTATTCACTATATCCTCCGACTTGCAAAGATGTATTACATATATGTAATGAATAAGCAAGAGCTACCTAAAAAATGGAGTTGAGATCTATTAAATATCATTAACAGTTACCGTAGAAAAAGCAGTGTAATCCAGTAAATAGCATATAAACTGAAGAGATGGCACAAGTTCTRTTGTGGTCTCTGTCGCATTTTCCTGTGTAACCTTTTTATGCTAACTACTCCCACGTCAATGTGGTTTCCTAGTAAATTTTAGCCCTCTCTCCAAATTTTTTTGCTATCTATTAACTATGTGTTACCCAAATAAGATTAGGTATATGGTATCAGAATTTATACAAAATTTGAAGATTATGTCAATCTGCAGCATCATATCACATCCAAAAAGCACAACAGGATGCCTCCCTTCTCAGCTTATTCTTTCTCTTGTTCAGGAAAAAAACCCTATTAGGAAATATGTATTCATTTCAGTGTGCCTCAAAAGTGAAAAAAATAGATTCAATGAGGAAGGAGTAAGGTAAGACAATAGGTGAAAGGAACAACTGATTGAGGACAGTTCCTCTAGAAAGATACAATAGAAGCAATGGGTAATTTACAATTAATAATATCAACTGAGTTTAGCCTCTTAATCGTCATGGAATATTTTCAGGAAGGTTGTGATATTTTAAAAATGCTTCCTTACTTACCTGATCTAAAATTCACTGAAGTTAATGGAAAGATTTCTATTAACAGGGACACCATGATCGTTTTGGGAGGTAGTTTTGGCTCTATGGATTGGACTCAAGGAAATGTCTGCAAATAGTAGAATTTATAAAAAAGGATGGAAGGGTTATCTTCTAAGGGTCATTTATTACTGCTGTGTCCCTACATAGCAAGTCAAAATAAATAATACTAATTTCTACTAATACACAGTATTTTTTCTTGGAGATAAGTGGTTTATGCTGTATGTCATGCTGCATTCTATGCTTGCTACTCTCTCTGTTTTTTATTGTGGCACAAATGCTGGCTTGTAAAATTTTAAACTTTAGTTTCTACTAGATCATGTTAAGACTCTGAAAGATCTTGTGCCAATAAAGCTCAGTTCTGTAAAGTTGCTACAAAAGGGATATGAGCTTGGTTAAATGCATTCATTTAAAGATCAGAGAGGACATTTACATGCAGAGTTCTTACACTGTTATCGTTATATCCATTCTCATTTGGATCTCTATTATATGATCAAGGAGTGCACCGTAAAGTTGTAAGAGTGTTAACTACTTTCATGATCATACGTTCATCTTGAGTATTTCTTCAATCTGAAATACAACATTCAGAAAGATGCTTTGGTTGAGAGCACTCAGTAGTACCAGAAGTAAAAGTAATCTTCAGGAATCAGTGATATGAACATGAAGGTTAGCTATCTATTCTTCAAGTTTGGGCAACCCATGTCTTCATTCCAGCCATAGGCAGTGGGATGCTCAGATCCAGGTCACCATGGGTCCCCTCCTCGTGGCAGTCAGTTGGATCCCACTTTGCTTTGTTGCTGACAGGCTCCTTATGGACCAGTACTCTAAAGTGTGTCAAGGTGCAGGATCAAACACTGGCATAAAATCGTTCGTAGTGTTTAATAGCTAGGACTCTCCCTGACACGGCTTTGTTCAGTGCCAGCCAGCGTTCTCAAAATGCTTGGGCATGATATGAGGCATAGCATTGGGCAGGGATAATTCTCATCAGGCAGTATAAGCCAGGAGGAACATAATCTAACCCTACAGAAGTGAATCCGGCTGTGCCAGAGGAAGGGTCTTTGTCTATTTTGCTTGCCTTGACAAAGCCAAAAGGAGGAGGGCTTCCTTTTTTATGAACTCTCCAAGGGCAATGTCTTTATTTTCCTGAGATCTTCTCATCTGCTAAATAATGCTCGAACACAGTAATTTCAGTATAAATGAAAATAATAATTTTGTGTGCCTTTACTAATGAAGTAAAATGCTAATTTTTATAAGTGAGTTATAAATGAGCATTGCTCTAACATTTCCAAATGAAATATTCATCAGAATTCAACATTCTAGCAAAATTAGAACAGTAATATTGACTAGCCACAATTGAACACTAACTGCTTGTCACATTGTGACGGATGTTTTTCGTTATATACATAATTATATGTATATAATATGCTGTAGCACTACTGTTCTGTAATGAGGAGTCTGATTTTATGGGGTAATACATTTATAGCTTAACAATATGAAAAAGCAATGTATTGATTATTTTAAAATCGCAGTAGAATTCTCCCCTGTGACTAATTGTGTATTCTGATGTTCTTCTAGTCTTACATCCCTCTGCAGAGCTCCCATGAATCTTTAATCCCCTTCTAACTCACTGATGCCAGAATCACTTTTCATCATCATATCCACTCAGCTGAATTCCAATGATTTCCACAAAACAGAGTATCAAAATATATTTCTGAGACTGATTGCTTCACAAGTTATGAGCTATAATAAAAGAACATTAAGTTTCACTACCCCACACGCTCTTCTTAAAGGGTTTTCAAACAATACTTCCTCTGATGCTTTCAAATGCTTGGGAGTATAGCAAGGTGGGCAAATAAAAGCCCTTTCAATACCAAAACAGATCCTTTGGAAAAATTCTTTCCATGAAACTGATAATTTTTAAGAAGTTCTTTCAATGTAGAAGTATTTCACTAGAACTGTGAAGAGAAAGGTTTCTATACATAACATGATTTTTTTTTTCCTCTTTGATTGGCATTATCTTTTGCTGGTCATAACCTTTCATTTATTATTTAGTTATGCAGCTTTTTCTCCCCCATTTTTTGTTGAATTTTTAGCACTGTATTATATTTATATTTTACGTTAATGCATCTTGTCCGTAAAGTTTCTTTTCTGTTTTCAGATAAACTTCATTGTTGTTTTCTTCACTGTTGCATTGCTTGTTCCTTCTTCACGATGGAGAGAAGTGCAAGAGCAATGAAATTTTAGTTTCCATCTGTTCGTTATATCTTTGAAACCAATAATTTTTAAAATGAAAGTTTTCATTTTCATAATGTTATATTGGTTTCTTAAGTCTCTTATTTTGGAAATTAAAGTATTTAAATTTTAAAAATCCAGATTTTTTTTGCAATTATTTTAAATATTTATAATGTATTTATTATAATGTCTATATTTTATAATATATATTTATACTAGTGCTAGAAAACAAACCATATTAAATCATGTAAAATAGATATCATATATGTTGTTTATTTTATTTTATAGAAAAAATATATAGATATATAGAGATAACTAGCCCCAATGATTATTCCTGTCTCGCCATGTTAAGTCTGCCTAAACCTCTCATTTCTCACTTTGATTGCTACAACTTGACCTTTGATTATAAGACAATATGTGGTAGTTACCGTCACAAGTAAAAATTTATTATCAGCTCTTGGTACTATTTTTGGAAATGGTAAAGCTGAGAAAATGCAGCGTAACTCTTTACTGAGTGATATAATACAGTTGGTGGAACCCTTATTCTGAGAGGCAGCGGGAAAAACAAATTGAGAGAAGAATATCAGAGGAAAAACAAACCATCAACAAACTCATAACTTCATTCAGGCAGGTCTGCAGGAGGTGAGAGACAGTACACAACTTCACTGAACCCAGGAGAATTACCCGTAAGTTCAAGATTCCCCTTTACCACCTGCTACCCATCTCCTGGTGGCAAGGCAAGTAGTGTATTCCCTCCACACCGGCTCATCACAGTTGACCAGCATGGGAGACGGGAGCAGTTGGCCCCAGTTCCTCCTCTCTGTGCTGTAAACTAGACCGTGTATACATCAAAATGTGTACATAATGTAAGCAATAGAGCAAAACTTGTAGGCAGAAAGTGCAGTATACTGAACATTTATATTGCAAGGTAGCCTGCTCTCATAAATAGATGCAAATCTCCCTTTCTCCTTTTTTTCCTCCCCTTTAGCTCCTTTTTTCTTGGTTGTCTACAGAAATGACCAGTTAAAGATATTCTCTGTATCAAGAACACACAAAAGTAACACACTACTATCTACTGAATGGTGCCATACATGAGATTAAAACCAGAAACAAATCCCAAAATTTCTTCAACTTCGACATTTCCTGAGACATTTTTATTAGAGCTACAGCTAATAAACAAATTTTTTGATATGGGGCAGTGGACCCTGAAAGCATGGTCTGACCAGATGGGTACAAGCATACAGACAAATAAATAATTCAAGATAAATGAGGCTTCACGGCCCCTGCAGGAAATGAGTGACAGATCTCATGCTCAGAGCATTAACATGACATGAATTCAAAAGGCTTGAAATTTATGTGGACCGTTAACACTGCACACATGTGCACAAACACATGCAATTTCTTAATCAGTCCTGGCTCTGTTTTCATGTACCAGCCCCAGGTCAGAAAGGGTGAATGCTTCCAATCAATATCCAGTTGTTAAAGTAACAGCCATGTCCGTTCTGGATGGCTGAGTGGGTGAAAACATGTTTGTTCTACTTAATGTGACACAGTCCCGTCAAATTAACAACCACGACAGCAGAAGCAGGCTTGCTTAATGGGCTGAAGTCAGTTCCACAGAGAATTTATTATCAACACTCAACCAATAGATCTGAAACCTCATTACTAAAGGTTTATTTGCAGATAATAACTAAAGGCACACTTTATGTACATAGGCGTTGTCTGATTTTAAAGATACAGCATGCTACGCTACTTAGTAAACAGATTGTCTTTAAATTGACATAACCCCAAGATAACATCTGTATGTTATGTGAGTAGTAGAGTTATTTAGTCAAGCCCCTGTTCGGTTAAACTACAATAGGTACTAACCTTGTAAATGCAAAGAGTTTCTTTTTCCTGCTGTGTGTCAATGGTAACTGTACAGGATATGCAAGAAAAGATGACCCCCAACATGCGAGCCCTAATCAAGGTCTGAACCACAAATTTTAGCTCCCCTGTGTATTGCCAGAACGGAGTAACTGAGAGTGGTTAAAAGTCAGCTTCAGTCTGGACCAGCTTTTTGCCACAGACATGCAGGACTCTGCCATGCAGCGGTAAAATTCTGATAATCGAATTAGCAGATTCTCTTCCCTTTTCCATTCCTGTGAGAATGATGTCTAGTGGTAATAGACAGCAGAGTCAATCACAATCATTCAGAAAAACTCCTTTTAACCAGATATGGCTGGAATTTGTCTTACTTGGCAGCGCTTGATGCTCAGCTATGAGAGAATAAACTTATTTAGCTTCTCAGTTAATCTACTTGTACATAGGAAAGGATTTTTCTTTACCTGACTCCTAAGCCGTGGATAGAAAATTTTGGATAGGAATTTCATACTTACTCAGTATTACAGTGTCTATATTTTACGAAAAATATTTTTACTGGTAGTTGGCATAGGATTAATAGTTTTCTGTTTCCCAGAATAAGTATTCTTTTTCATATGGAAAGCAGTGTGCTGTTGAAGTGGTGATGTAGCAGTCGGAAGTCCAGCTGGGTTGGTAGGAGGACCTTGCAGTGCTAAAGGGGCCCATGCCCATGACCTTAGCACAATTGCAGCGCAGGCAGTGCAGTGTCAGCAGAACTGAATTCTGCTGCCATAAGGATGCGGGGATGCAGCCCAGATACTTCTGCTATGCAAAAGAGAGAGGAGGAAGAAGAAAGACAGAGCTGCAGAGCCAGGTCTACCTTTCCTATGGGAATGGAAAGGTGAAGATGGCAACTGACTATTTGTGGGGGAATCTTTTTCTTCCCAAAGGGTACCAGGGCCCACCTGGCTTTCTAGAGCTCTCAGCATTTTGCTCTTCTCAGCTATCTGCCGCCACAGCCAAACGTCTACTTTGCCTTCACGTAGAACTAGCCCTGAGCATTCCCTTGTGCAAAGGACAATTTTACATAGTTCATAGCCTTGACCATTCCTGGTTGATTTCCACCGGGAAATCAAAATTCAGCAGATTGCAAGATTAATTCCCTGTCACATTTCAAAAAACATACTGTTAACTACAGAAAGGCTTAGAAATTCATATGGGAAATCTCAATATTAGTGTACCTCCACCTGACATTGCTCTCAGTAGTTCTCATTTTTGCTTCTAAAAATTGTAGATTAAATTAGTAATCCAACACTAAAAAATCAACCAAAATAAAAGTTTAACGGAATAATTAGTTTATGAGAAGATCTAATAAAGGAAAATGTTAGGCTCACATATTAAATTCTCCTGTAAGTAGGTTTGAAGGAAGTGCTTCATCAAAATTATTCAATAGGAAACCATCCAAATTGTTCCACAGAAAATTTTATTTTCAGTTATTTTTATTGTTATTATTCTACCAAAAGGGTCTGCTTTCTACAGAGAGTTCAGAATTTTAACTGAAAAAAAACCTTAGATGCTTGAAAACTGAAATATTTTGGCTGCAGCTGAACATCCTTTGATTAGGAGACACTGCCACCTGAGAATTATAGGATTTGGAGTGCAGGTGTTTGTTTTGTGCAGTAGTAAAGAGGATGAGACAGAAGGACACAGATCACAGTCACTTAGAGGTCTCTGTACTTACCTAGGAAGAGCAGAGATATGACCAAAGGGCCTGTAAGAGGTCTATGGTTATTCCAATTTCTTTATATATTGGAACAAAACTGCTAAAATATCGCAGTTCTGCAATGTATGCTAAACCAGGTATATCTGTGAAATCTCACAAAATTTTGTGAAGGAAAACTAAGGTTTGGGAAGGTTTAACCCACCTGTGTCTCACTAATATAGTTTGTGTTTCCATCACATAATTTGTTTAAAATACAATTTTCTATAATAAAACAAATTAATCAATTTAATCAATCAGTCAAATTAATCAATCAAAGCTATGGCAGCATCTTGAATTCACCCCTAACAATAGTTAATGAAGAAAAGCACATAAAGCTTTATTTAAGAAATAAAGATAATTATTCTAACATTTGGCAGAACTCTCTAAGGATTTTTCCTTTAAATTTTTGCTGTTAAAAGTTCTTATACCTCCTAAATCCCAGTTTAATTATCTCTCTGCTTGCCAGACCCTGGAAGACAAACTTGAGTCTGTTTTATTCAATTTATATTTGCCTTTGAGTTTTTCAGCAACACGCCCCCACTATCTGTCTGCTGGGAAGCTATCAATACTGCCCATTGCGTTCAAAGAAAAGTCAGACAGGAAAAAAAGAAAAACAAAGGGAAAAAAAAAAAAACTTAATCTCTCTGATTTGGGACTTACTGCATGAACATATGGAGGTGGGCACAGTTCATGTTTGCATTTTAGAGTTAGCTTTCATCGTTGAAGTGTAATCCACATGCAACAACTTGCCGCTTTATACGTCTCATGCTAAATTTCCAATTCGTCAGGAACTCTTTTAAGTGAATTTAAGATTTAAGAAGGTGAACGCGGAAAAAAGTAACAGACTTTGGGCAAAATCTCGGCCTCATGAACTCAGTCAGATTTTGTTACTGACTTAGGCAGAAACGGAATCTCATCCGTCTGGTCTGCCATTTTCTTCTCTTGTGGCCTCAGCTGCATCCCTTGCCAGGCATCATAGCAACAACAGCCTGTGATCAGAAGCCATTGAATTAAATAGAGAGCTTCAAATAGCTTAGCCAATAGGTAAAAAAATAACACCTTGGGATTTCATCATGAAAATGAATGATGAAGTGCAAAGTGTTATGAAATGGGCTGGGAGAGTGTCTATTTTGGAGACGAGGGAGCAAAAAAGCTTGCTATTCTGTGACATGTGTCAGTCAAAAAGCAGGACCTTTTTAAAGAGATGACAGATACTTGGATACCTCTGCCTGGTAATAAAATCCTCTAAATCTATCAGTGCCAACGAATCAGCTAGAAACAAGATGGAAACATAGCACCTTCTCCTTAAAAAGAGGGCAAACGGTAGACTATAAGAAAAGAGTTTGTAGGATAAGAGAATAAGCAGCGTAAAATTCATGTGCATGAATAGACAGTAATTTTGCATATATTCCTTTTTATCTTAGTAAAATATTTTCTTATGATATGTCTAAAGTGATGTATTCATACTAGGATTGGCTGCATTATGAAGAGTGTGGCCAGCAGGTCAAAGGAGGTGATTCTTGCCCTCTGCTCAGCACTGGTGAGACAACTGGAGTACTGGGTCCAATTCTGGGCTCCCCAGTACAAGACAGACATGGACATAACTGGTGTGAGTCCAGTGAAGGGCCACAAACATGACTGAGGGATTGAAGCATCTGTCACACGAGGAAAGCTGAGAGAGCTGGGGATGTCTAGGCTGGGGAAGGTTCTTGGGGGATCTCATCAATGTGTGTAAATGCTGGGGTGGGGGAGAAAAGATGGAGCCAGATGCTTCTTGGTAATGCCCAGTGACAAGAGAAGAGGCAATGGAAAGAAACCACAGGAAATGCCATTTAAACTTAAGAAGAAACCTTTTTACTGTGAGGGTGGTCAAACACTGGAACAGGTTGCCCAGCAAGGTTGCGGAGCCTCCATCACTGGAGATACTCCACAAGTTCCTGCTGTAGAGAGGGTTGGGCTAGATGATTTCCAGCCGTCCCTTCCACACTCAGCCATTCTGTGACTGTGGTTTTGCAGGGTAAGTGTTTACAACCACCTTTCTGTACAACTGCTATTGCAGGAAGGAGGCCCAAGTTAGACACAGACTGCACTGTGCTCAGTCCAGGTCCTGAATTTAGATGATCCCGGGTTCAGAATCTCCTGTTACATGGAAGAAGTTGTCTGCTCCTTAACTAGATGGAGACACAGAAACTTCTGCTGTGCAGAGGATGTTAAAGCAGCACAAAAGAAAGTTGGATTAAGTAAAATGGGCAGGGGTTATTTGTAGAGGAATATCACTGACACATTTCTGAAAGTAACCACCAGTCTAGAAGACCTAAGAAGCACATTAAACTAAATATTTAATTTAATTTTAATACAGAAAAGAACTGCCCCTGATTCTTATATTTACAATGTATCAGGTTATAATTGTTTAGTTATTTTGTCTTTCATATATCTTTCTAAAGGCTGGCTTCCCCTCTTGGCTGCTTCATATCAAAATAAGGTTATAAACATCACAGCTGTTTATTAAGTGCAGAGAGCACAGGTGTGTATCAGTTTCAACAGTCACATAAGACAATTTTCTGGCCCATAATATGTGGATTCATTGAATGTTGGCAGGAGATTGAAAGGGGAAATGGAGGCTGTACATATGTAAAAGGGGGTACTCTGAACAGACATCTGCCATCCTTATGTAGATGTACAGCATCAGAGAAAAACAAGACAATGCAATGTATCTTAGGACATCCGTGCTTAAGAGAAGGAGCTCTTAAGAACCCCATCTTAAGCTCTGAATGTAAATTGTTTTCTCAAAAAAACCCACTTTTTGCCTTCCCTAACATCACAACTTATCCCTCGGAGCGGTGAAAAGCAAGGGCTGTAGCCAAGCAACAACAAATAATCTTTAAGACTCCTTCTCCTCAAAGCAAAACAGAGCCTCAGCCCACACCACCCCATCCTTTCTTCATCCATGTAGGCAACACAGAGCACAGCCTGTATGCAAACAAGCAAAAGCCTTTGTGTTTCTTTGTTTCTCCAAAATAAATAAACAAGGTTTATGAATAGATTAAGCTCTTTTAATATATTTGGATATCCTCCTTTCATCAGAATATAGCAAAGCTGACAAGCGAACTGCTAGAAAACACAGTCTGCTCACACTGAAAGCACTTTAGAAAATCACAGGCAAAACTTTTGTGCAGATTCATGTATGATTCCCCTGTGCAGTAAACCTAGACCTGTACAATTGAGTTGCTGGTTACCAGAAAGAAGTAAGTTTTAATAACAATAAAAAAGATTCTCAAAAGAGAATCTAATCTGAGAACTAAGTTCTAAGAACTTTTTAGTCCACACACAGTGAAACTTTGAGTTTTAGATTTAAAGTCAATTAACTAATTGAAACAACAAGACAAGATGGTATGTCTTTGGAAAAGTCAGGTTCTTTCCCCCCTTACCTTTTCTCTCCTTCTTTGGCTAAAAGAGCTAAACAAAACTACATGCAAAGACACAAAGCATTTCCAAATCTCCATTTGTCATTAAAAGTGATTAAATTTGCTCTAGTGCAGTCATACTCTTGCCTATCCATGCAGGAATGCTTTGTTTTCCTAGCAGGCTCTAGTGCTGGCACTGTTTTAAAAAAAAGTCTCACAGAAATAGTTTCAGGGAGGTTATGGAGCATTATGTGTTACGTCTTGGCTTACCAAACAAAAACACAAGCTATTTCCCATTTAACTGTCTCCCCTAAGCCATTAGTTCTGCTGGCAAGACACGTTCCTCCCCCGTCCCCTTCACTCCCTTCTGACTAGAGGACCTTAATAACACAACTAGTGTTAATCCTTCAGAAAAAGATGGCCAGGAAGAAAATGTGGGTTTAGCAAATGCTGCCACCTTGCAGCAGATGCTTGAGGACAGAAGGCACGTTGCCTACCTTCTCTTGCCTCAGCTTCCTTACTTGGAGGACAATAGAGATCTTATTGCAAATGGTATTGAGAACTGCTGATGAAAAAATGAGCTATACATATATAAAACTGTGTCTTTAACAACAGGTGTTAACAGGCCAGATGAGAGTGTGCTTTACAGCTACATGTCCGAGTCTTCCTGCCGTATATGAAGAGGAGAATGCTGTACACAGAGAAACTAGTACGGACACTTGTTGGTAGCAGTACGTAAGTGTATTCCGCTATTATCAAGGCCCTATGTAGAAAAATAAATAGCTAAAACACTCAAATAGCATTTTTTATATTTTTCCCATATGCAAAAAGCTGCTATTTACTTTCCAAATCATCTTTACTTTAAGTGGAGGAAAAGTAGGAGGGAAAGAAGGGAGGAAAGATTCACTTAATATTAATTTGCATAATAACTAGCTTTGTTTATAACATGCTGACTCTCAAATGGGTGCAAAATAGCTACTTCCAACGAAGCACATTCCTATAAATAAATAAATTAATGCAGCTAAAAAAAAAAAAAAAAACTGTAACCATTAGGTAGCTCACATGCTATAAACATTTTTTTCCACTTCAGTTGCTGAAACGCTTAAGTTGCTTGACTACATTTTGACATTCACTGCTATATAATAAAGTAAGAAAGGATGTAATTCTGTTAACTGATGATCAATACAGCCTGCATTATATTTGACTCAACAGTTTGCCATAATAACTTTATCAATTACTTAGTGGCATTTTCCTTCTCCCACAATTTGTTTGTAAGTAACACCGTATGTCACAACATATTCATTGGGCAATTATAACGGGAACATCAGAAAAAAAACAAACCACCTAAGATGAATGTGTTAGTCTCAGGGTTTCAGTATAGCCAGATAAATATTGTTAGGAGACATCTAACATGAAAGGCATTTTTTCTTACTTAAATTCTCTCCCAAAGGACTGACACAACTTTTCACTGGAAGTGAGTAGAGATGATGTGATGAATGACAGGCCAACAACTTAATTTAACTAGAGACATAAATTTGTTATTGTCAGATATGCGGCTTTACCGAAGTCACATCCAACCCACACATTATCTCAGATAACCACTCGTAAGATGTCTCAGGTGAAATATCTCTTAACCTTCAGAGATAAGAGAAAATTACAACTAACGCATACTGCTCTAGATTTTTGCAGTGCAGATTCCACAGGACATAACCTGCTTGTATTGTGTTTCAATCAATTTAAACTGATTTTATGAAAGCTGTGTGGCAAGCTGTTGGTATATGGCAGTTCTCTTTGATTAGATATATTCTACCCTGGTATAGCCTCTTTTTCTTTTGCAGTTGCCTTTTTGTAACATTTTGCAATCAGGAAATAATTCATGGTGAATAATTTACTTGACAAATTTAGGCGATACACACAGAACCTACACAAGGGCACAAGAGTCTGTCTTTTGGGAGCAAACAGGAGAACTGGGGCATAAATGTATCTTTTGCAGCAAATTTGTTCACAGACCTGTAAGTGTGCTCATTATTTGAAAGTACAGACTGTTTGATGCACTTTCCTACGATCATCTAAAAGTACAACATTCAAAAAAAAAATTTCTGAGACTGTTAGGGGTAATTATATCTATTCATCAAAACAAATCATTCCTGTCCCTCAGGTAGATGTGTACAACTTCAGAATCCAGACAGGACTTTAAAAACCTATGTAGCTTTACCTAGATATATGCTGATGTCAAATGGGTGCTTAAGGATTTTGTAGACAGACTTGTGCTAGCTTTGAACTAGCTGCTCTAAACGCACGTGGCAATGTGGTTGAGGAAGTGCTGAACACAAAATACATTGCAGCTCTGTGTAAATACGTGATTTGCCCAAGTTTGGTTCTGTGTGTGGCAGGATCTTGCTACCAGTACTCAATCCAGAACATCCGAAATTGTTGACTGTCGTGTCAGCGTGCTCTTAGAATTAGTCAGAGGAATGCAGTAGCTTTGTGAGAATGAAGAGGGTAGAGAACGTGAGTAACTTTTCACACTCCCTAATGAGGTTTTTTTTTGGATGGTAAAATATAACTTAGACTAGAAGAAGGCAATTTTATCTGATTGCTGTGGTTCCCCCTGCCCTTACTGCCTTAGACGGTATCTGTGGGAGCTGGCATTGACTCATTCTCTAGGCTGCGATGAGAAGAGGAATTATTTAAAGTTCTTTTGCATGACTAATGTAGCATAAAAAGGCCATTAGTGCAATTAATGTCCATTAATATCATTATCCTTACAAAAGGCTCCATAAAATAATTAGAAAGCAATATCATAGGAGATCTTTGGCCCAAAATGTTATCTTTAGCTATGTATGTGCATAAACTCTAAAATCTCCATCTGGTAACTGCAACAGAAGCTTTTAAACCAGATTTTGGATTCAGAAGGTATTACCTGCTTGAACTCAAGCATCAGTGGATGTGTAAGCTAAGCTTTACATTTTAGTTTGCAAGTTTACCAACAAAACCCACTTTCATCTACATTATCTTTTCTATAAGCAAGAATGACATGCAGTGATTGCAGTCTAAATGCTATAATTGTAGGCTATTAAAGAGTGGCCTCACGTTATGGCTGTTCACTGAGTAAGGGCAGGTCAGTTTGAAAATCAGTTATGTCAGTACTCATGCACCAGAAGAGAAATGAGTATCCTAAAGATAGAGAAAATAGGGCCTTAGCACTACTTCCCTACTTCTGGGTCCAAGCATGGGGAGGAAATTACCCGTGTAGAGGGTCTGATGGGGAGAGGACTGGAAGAGGGGAATGGTTCTTGGAATAAAATAGAAAATCATCCTCAGCTTGTTAATATTCTGTACCATCTTTTTTCCTTTGCTTATGGAGTTCATTTTGAAGGTGTGAAGATGACTAATACGTATCCTTTTTAAGTGTAACAGATGGTACAGATTTTCTGTACGGTGTCTTAAAAAGATGATACAGTGATACTGAAAATAAGATGACTAAATGTTTTGGGACTCAAATCACCAGATAATGTTCTCCACAGGAGTCATGAAATATGAAAATTCAGAAGCGATACATGCATTTTGTCACCAGATGCTTACTCTCATACAAGATCTTATCCTTTTTGAGGCACTATAGATATGAAAAATAACACGATTGTTTAGGTCACACTTGGTTCTAGTGAAGAAGCAGCTACATACTTGTAGAAGCATGCGGTATATCAGGGGATGTCCGTCACTGGTTATACACAGTATCTAGAGGGTACTGAAAGCCTCTTGCCTTCTAAGAAGGCTTAACCACAGCACCTATCGCATGTCGTTCCTCCCTGGATTTCCCAGAACTTTCCAATATCACTAGTAAGAAGAGTCAAGAGTAAAAAGGCCAGCACTAGTTCACCCCATCCTACTGCAAACTGGAGTGACTAGCTCAGGTTAGACTTGCAGCCATGTGAAGACAATAGGGTGGAGGCTAAGGCATTTTCCCAATTTGAAAAAATACATCACAATTTACATGAGGAGAGAGCCTAGGTCTCTGGCAGAATTGGTGGTAAGCACCTTTCCACCCTGGCATATCAGTCTTCCATTTTCATGTAGAGGTAATAAACATGTCAATCATCTACTCTATCATTTCTGTGTATGTTCTCAATTACCATCTAAATAAAAACAGGAAGACCCACATGACTACACAGTCATAATTCACCAAGAAAAATAATTCTCCAGACTTAAGCAGAAAAATACCTACAAATACTGAGAATGTATCTCAACGCTCCGATACTTCTAGAAGCAAAGCTACGTTAGAAAAGCACCTACTTTTCTTCAGTCCTCACTGCTCACTTCTGCTCCACAAATCAAGACAGCTACTTGCAAGACCCAGTTCCGAACTAGATCAGTGATGTGATCCAGGTTTAAAGAAAGAAAAATAAAAGAGTGGGAGAACATACGGAGTAATATGATTTTGTGAATAGGACATTGACTTCGGACTCAAATATCTATTCTTTTTGGCCTTGCCAGTGGCCTGTCTTCTGACTTTAGATAACTTACTTCCTCTCGGCCTCAGTTTTCTGTCTGCGCAATAGGAGAATTATTTTGCTTCTTTTTGTAAAATACTTCAAAATCTATACATGAAGAATGTTTTCTAAAATCCAAGTTCTCATTTTAATGAATTTAAATTATACTTAGTGTTTCTTCTAAACTATTTCAGAGGACATTTTTAAATGTGAATTAATGTCAATGTTTAATTATTTATTTTAGCTGATATAAGTTCTCAAATGGATTTCTTTTTTCTTTCCATAGTAAAGAAGGGTTTTTTCCTGCATCTGTCAGGCGCACACAAAAAAGTTCTATTATTCCTAATTTTCAGGATAATGAAACTAGCCAATAATTAACTTATTGATAAGCTTTTTGAGATTGAAAACCATGTTTTTTCTGTGTAACAGCAGGCTAAATAGAGCCATGATCTCAACTGGGAGCTTTGTCCACTTTATTAAATAATAATTACATGCATAATAGCTAATTTAATATTCTATTTGGCTATCAGAGAAAGAATATCTTATTTTTAATTAGCTGTTTTTTGAAGTCTTGAGGTAGATATCACTGTTCTTTTCTACGAGATTTTAGCATGAGTATAATGAAGCTGTGTTGGGAAGAAAATGTATTTTTAATCCCCTGGAATTAAAATTCAATAATTCTTGACCAATATATTCCAACAGGATAAAACAATGCAAGTGAAAAAAAGCCAGGAAAATGGGATATGAAATCAGGTAAGTCCTGAAACAAATTACAGTGTTTAAGCTAACTACAAACCTTACGCAGCAGAATTATGAAAAAGCCCCAATCTTGGACACTCTTGCTTATGCGTAAGACTTTGAATATATGAGCAGTTTCATTCCTTTAGGACCCCGGAAACAATAGTGAAGATTGAAATTAAATACCTCTAAGTGAAATCCTGGCTCCACCCTGAACGCTCTCTGCATTGCCATTCTGAAAACCAGCATTATGACCAAGAGCATAGGCAATGCTTGCAAAACTGGTGCTTTCATTTGTTTGGCTCGTGGACCTATATCATGGAAACTACAAAATCATTAAGTTCTCAGTAGTTAGACAAGATAAGAGATACCTGAACTCTAAGTATAGCATGGAACTGAAGAACTCTAAAAAGGAGATATATTTTCACATCAAACAAGCAGAGATAGAAAAGGGAAATCATTCATGACATAGCTACATGAATATTGACTTATGTGAAATGACTGCTACGCTGCTCAAAAAAGCTAATAAATGCTGCAAAAACAATGAAAATCTGATTCATAAATCCCCATTCTGACTCTTACCAGGTACTTTTTTTTCTGGCAGATCCTGATTCATTATTCATAATTGCTTGGAACTGATGGGCTGGCTAATCAAGAGCCAGTTTATGAATCATGAAAGGTAAATGTATTTTCAGTATTCTAATTTTCATTCACTCATTCACTCACCAAAAAAAATGGGACAGATGTTCATTATTTGGTATTGTCTCTTATTTCTCCATTTTTGAAGAAGACAGTCATTTGAGGGAAGAAAAAAAAAAGTCTTAAATTACCACTTCTACACCACTAACAACAGGTGGTCAAAGAGCAGATTCTTACATTCTGTAAATATAATTTATTCCATGTATATAATAATTGTCAGGATGTGCACAATGAGAATAATTTACAAACAACAAACTAAACACCTCTTGTRGGTAGTATCTGTACCTGGTGACGACTAGCAGGTGAGAGTCCACAGGAGTTGAAATCGATTCACAAAAGATATATTTAAGAAACAAACAGGCTAAGATGACAGGAGGTATTATTCCCAATTAATAATTCAAACAGATGTACTTGAAACTAACACTCGGAACAAAAAACCATACCCAGTGCTGCACTGATTGCCTTAAATGCTCTATCTAAGGGCAAAACCTGCTGCCAGTGGTGGTGAACTGAAGAAATTTAAGGAGCGATATAAGAACAGAATGTACAGAGAAAATCCATTCAGGAACTTTTCAAGGAATASAGAGGAACACTGTGCAGAACTGCTGTGAGGATATATTCTTATTCACACAAGTTTAGGACCTAGTCCAGCCTGAAACAATCAGCTGTCAAAAGTGGAGAAACGCAGCTGTGTTCTGCTGTTCATATTTCTCCCCCAAATTGCATCAAGTTTTCTCAATTTAAAAACAACCAAACCAAACCAAACCAAAAGCTGTTTCCCCAAAGTACAAGGAGMTAATAAAGTTTTGAAAGTTCTTGTAGAATGGAAAAAATATTTTTTCTTCTCCATTTAAGCATACTTCAACAGAGAAGTTGCTAACTCGAAATGTCATGTCTATGGTGCTCTCAGGCCCTTTATGAACTTTAAAGCAAAGTGAGAGAATGTATACTCTTTGGTTCTTGCCACCAGCATTCACGATATTGGACCAACAGGAGGTACCATGTTTGAATGAACAATTTTCTGCAGGCTGAGAAGAGGATTTTGAAAGTCAATGCCATTGGCAAATCTTCCTACTAACTCGCCTTCAACGCCTTGTAGAAGAGAACACGAGCAGAATAGCAACACTACGTTACGTCTCAGAAAAACAAAACTTAGCGAAACAGCTGCACAGCCATTGCCCAGAGCAGTTGCGTACAGAAGAATTAGATGCCATGCTGGGTGGTGCACAGAGACAGCAACAGAGAGCAGAGCAGCCATGGCCGCTCTGCCAGCAGCGAGCCTGTGTGTTCACGGCATTCTGTTATTTGGGTCGTCTGCCAAGAGTATGAATAACCTTTAAGGCCAACACCATTAAACCATTTCTTGGAAAGCGTTACTGTGGTTTGCTGTAGTAAGCCAAGTTTAGACTATATCTGTGCTGCGTTTGTGAGCACATGTGTTGTAGTAATCTTTCAGGGTAATGCATTGGCAGCAGTGGGAGACATTTTATTTTTACAATTGCTGGTGCAGTAGAAGCATATTCGTCTGCACTTAAATACACTTTATGGTTATTCACATTAGGGGCAAATTTTCAAAGAGCTGCTAAGGTTTTTGGCCAGGTATGCCACTGCTTTTATGGGGAACTGCATGTGTTAAACTGAGCAACGTGCTTGAAAGATGTACATACACTTTCTTCCTCTGAACATTCAAGAATGTCTGATTTTTTTCCCCTGAATTGTTAAGGCAGTTAGTATGACTGACAGTTTGAAAGATGTGCTGGGAGAACTTTGATTGTCTGGTACGGCTGAGAAAAGCTCTGTGCCACCTGAGGATCCTCTCCAGCCTGGGGAATCCTCCTGTGGTGGGGTTCGGAGGCCGCTTGGCATCGCTGAAGCAGCACAAAGCAGTCCGAGGGGTCAAAGAGCCAGGTCCAATTGTAACGGTCAGAGAGAGATGTTCAAGACTAACACGGTACCCTTTCCCCTTCCCCCTCTCCCAGTACGCTGTCGTCCCCCAAAATAGTCATACTTTTGTCTCATTTTCCTTTCTAATTTGTATGCTTGAGAAGAGGTCTAAGCTGATATTAAAATGTCCTTTTCCAAGCTGGACGGCCCACCATCAACAAAACAAGAATATATATTTCATGCAGGCCCTTTGGTGCTCCCGTTGGCTTCAGTCCTGCAGAAACCCTGTCAACTCCAATATCCTGTCAGTTCACAAAGGGAGAGCAAGCCAGAGAAGCAGAAGGACTGGAGCAGGGACTGTGTCCTCTTGAACCACATATGGCAAAACAGCAGCCACCACAAGTTCATAATCCTTATTCTGCTGCCCAACATCCACAGATTTCCCTGATTATGGGTACATTTTGTGTAAAAGGAATATCAAATCTTGTGACTGTTCCTATAACAGTGATTAGAAAATATTTTAATTTATAACAATTATAAAAGCAATAAAAGTGTAATGAATGTTATTATTTCAGTCTATAATTAAATGCACATTTTGCAATTTGGAATTCAAATTGGCCTCCTTGAGATGTAAAAGTCTACTTAAGATATAAAAAGTGCTGGCTAGAAGATGTTTAAAATATATTTTTATACTTTTTGAAAGAAAGTGCTCATTACTTGATACATTAAGAAAACAGTTGCATTTGCAGAAAAAGGGAGGCAGTCACTATACACCGTCCGAGGTGCTAACTCAGTGTGTTAATTACTGTTTAACATGGATACAGATGCTGCTCTAGGCAATTTTCACCCAGCATTTGGAGGAAAAGTTCAGTTTTAATCATAATGAAATGTGGCATTATGTAAAACCGCTCTACAGCAACTGTACACTTCACTCGGTACACATGCCGGTGCTGTTTTTAAAAATAGATTAGGACACGTGTAAGACTCTACTAGGCTTAGATAATTACTTTTCTTACCAAAACCTAATATAGCACCAGATGATGAACTGGCTCTAAAGAAGCTGCAGAGAAGTCAGTACCCTTTTTTCTAGCTTTGCCTTCTGATATGAATCGAGATTTTATCCAGGTAAGGAGAGGGTGGAGCAAAGACTATTCTCTCAACTAGCGTTTGGATTAAGGGAAAGTTGGAAGAAATTGATGATATTGTCATTCAGCTCAGAAAATATGCCAACCTGAGGAGATTCTGAAAGCTCTCTGGGAAGGCAGAATATTTTTTCTTCTCCAAAAAGAAAGGGAAAAATGAAAGCTACTGGGGCAGTCACCTGCAAAGGCCACTGGTTCAATACTGAAAGAAAAAAGTAGTTGAACTTACTGATCCATGAGCCATTTCAAAGAATTTTTTTTCTGTTAAGGTAGTGATTCCTGGTTTAAGTACATATAATTTAGCTCAAAGCAGGGCACACAGACAGAAGAGGCAGTTGAAGATTTTTTGAAGTCTGCATTTGTAATATAATCATACGATGCTAACATTTTGGATATTTTCACTCAGCCTGTAAAACCAGCATCAATATAACTGTTAAGCCATATGATACAAAGTACCCATATGTACCCGTCTCAAGGATTAGGCAATTTGTTTTTATGCTCTCGGCATATTTTAAATTAGCACTTAACCATTAAGAACTAAAAATAAGGTAAGAAAGATGAGCTTTGTAAGCTTATCATGATGCTGAGACAGTGGATTTTGACAAACCTTCTGCTATTATCCAGTTAAGGGTCTCAAACAAAAGGTTGCACGTTTCTATAGCTTGAGAACGCAAATTCTACAATGTTGTAAAGTAGGTTTGCTGCTGGAAAGCCAGATGATAGTGTTAAAAATATCAATAGCTGGCAATTCCATGTAGCTGGACTACTGGAAAAAATAAATGGATGTAATCCTATTACAAAAAGGCATTGCTGTGAAGAAGTATGACAGATTTCAAAAGACCATAAATCTGTATTCAGGGAAAAAAGACACCACCTTTCTCAAGCAGCAGAAGTCTGCTGGCACTAGATGTGATCTATGATCTAGTCTTGAGAAGGCAGCTGCAGCACAAAATAAACTGCCACAATCTGGAAGAAACCGTTCTTCCTCCTCTCCTACTGACGTCTCTCTCCTGTGCTCCTAACAGCAGAAAATTGTCAGCTGCCGTGATCAGTACCTGGGCTTTATACATCTCTTTCGTTTCCTAAATATACAGTTCATTATATAGAACAATAAAACTTGCACCACGTCATACATGTTTCTGAGCAACCTAAACCACTACCTTCTCACCAAACTTACTTGAGCAGGTTAAGTTCAATCAGGAACCTTATTTACGGTTCATTTACAGTCTCTGGAGATAGAATGAAGTGTTGTGGTAAAAACGTTTCAGCTGAAGCTTTGGAGGAGGCTGGAAAGRTGACTGATAGAGTTGAATGCCTTCGAGGAATCCTGAAAATCCCAGTCTATTTAAAGAATTGCATTATTTAAAGAATTACATTATTCTGAGATATGTATCAGAATCTGGCAACATAGGGGATCCACAGACATGGTCTTCATGTTACTAGGCTTTATTTCAAGGTAAACTTTTTTTTTTGCCCCCAAACTGTTCTTTTTTATATGTATTTTTGTATGCCCGTTGGTTTGTTTTATCTTCTCGGATTTAACTGGAGTGCTGTCTTAAATATTTCTACACAGCGTTGCATGATTTCTTAATTCAAGGTCTGTTTCTGTGTTGTTTTCTCTCATTCTGAATTGCTTATTCATGTAGGCAGTGCTTTCTCTGAGCGGAGTGGCAGTAACCCATCGCTTCCCTACAGCATCTGCTTCTGTTCCCCACCTATACCCAGCAACAAAAGGTGGTGCCTATTTCTTCACCTTGATCTCTTCTATGGAGTGCTGCAGTGCCGGAGGGGCTCGAGCTCTGCTCTGTGCAGCAAAGAAACAAAGCCTGTTTCCTTCCAGGTACAGGCTATTGTTGAGATGAAGAGGTAAAGATATGCCAGTACCTTTCATTTGCTGCAAAGGTATTGTTGCCTACTTCAAAACACAGAAGGGCTTTTCTAAGCAACTGTGGTTACAGCGTGCTGGGCAGGATGTTCAATATTGAAATTGTCTGCCAGGATATAAAATTCCAGATTTGGCTGAGTGTGTGACTAATAGAAAAACATTTTCTTTGGGGTTTGGTTTTTTTCTTTGACAAAGAATTTTTTGGTGGGTACAAAAGTATATGATGTATAAAGAAAACCAGCTCTTTGCTGAGGTAATGTATTTTTTCACATACCATTTCACAATAGCTAGAGCATTTTGATTTAAACTTCCAGATATACTCCACACCCAAACAGTGACTCAAATAGCCTATAGTTATGACATACCTGCAATAATAAAGCAACTGGATGTAAATAAATAAAATGGAGGCTGTAAACATAGCTTCAGGCTGAATGGTCTTGTCATATTTCATCCCCTCATTTTAATTCAATACTAAGCAAAGCACGGAAATGTTTACCTTTGTCTGATCTTTAATTCCCTAAATTTATGTGGAATCATGCACAGATGCTCTGGAAACCAGCCTGGAAAAGCCTGGCATTTTAATTGATCCCAGAGTCTCTTTCCTCACAGCCCCTGCTGCTATGAAGTCTGCTACTTGCTCCAAAGGGGCTGCACGGTTGCCTAGCCACGGCGAGCGGCCAGGCAAGGTGAAGAAATCCAGGGGAGGAAGTAACCAATCAATTTTTTAATTTCCCTGTGTAAACAGCAGCAAATCAGGATGGATTTTGAAATCTCATTAGTGGAAAGTGAGACGCATTGTGTGCATTTTAACATATGTATTAACTGTATGCAGTGGCTTGCAGCCAGAAATTATAAGCTATTGGGTATGTTTCACAAAGCTTGTTTCAGAAGACAATCTGAATATGTCACTTAAAACTCTGAATGTTTTCAGGGGAAAAAAATAATTTTTACTCCTCTGTCACTACTATCTTATTAGTTTTAATGTTTTCTTATACTGTTAGTTAATCATGTTATAAGAAATATACTTTTCTTTATACCAGAAAAGCTAAATGTTGGCAGAATTAGGAGGATGATATGCAGAACCAAATCCTGATGTCAGTAAGATTTAGTACAAAAGGAAGAACTATATGCTTGTCCTTAAAGATTTTCAATTAGTGTTGTCTTGGCATATGAGTAAAAATGAGTGCAAATTTATCAGCGTCATATTTGCAAGCCAGTGAGTTGTGTGACCCCTCTGCACCTTCCTGCATAACAGGATGGGTTTGGATTGTTTCTAGGTGTTTAATACAGGTTGCCTAGGAGGCTTGCCCTTCTGTGTCACTATGGATAAGAGATTTTTCAAGGTATTCCATGCTTCCTGCTGTATCACCCCTGTAACTTCCATGGAGAAAGGATCAATGGTCATTTGAACACACTGACTCGTTACTAGTTTCTATAAAAACTTACATTCTACTATGCCACTAGTAATATGCCACTTCTGCCTTAGAGATCCCTACTGCCTTAGTGCAGCCCAAAATTTTAATCCAGGTAATTAAGAGTCTTGCATATGCCACACAAAATATCTGACTTTACAGTAAGATAATACAAGAATTGGTTGTAGTGATATATATGGAATTTGAAAACTATGATGCATACCACAAGCTATTTACTCCATTAAAAATGAGTTAAAACCAAATATTATATATACATACACTGACCTTGCAGGAAAATGGCTCCTGGACTTTTAATAGGAAAATACAAATTTGCTTCACTGGTTCCCAAGAGAGACCCTTTTGGCACAGTGAAAGTATTAAACATGGACATTGAAGATTTCAGAGACCAMTTAATTTTTTCAGTAATCTTGAAAAGAGAAAGAAATCTTAGCCACATTCACAAGTTCTGCTGCTGACTTAAAGTCAACACTTCTTCCAAGGGCTGTACCAAAGAAAAGTGAAGGCCATTGAAAAAGTGGCCAGGCTCGCTGATTACTGGAGGTGTATATGACAGGGGAAAAAGAGAAGAGGAGAGGCAAGAAACTGAAGAAGGACCCTGCAAAAGGGACTGGGGAAAATTTTTCACAAAAATAAATTCTGACCATATCTCCATGAGTAAGGCAAAMGTAGCCTATATAATTCAGACCCAGCAGAGCTTTTGGGAGATAACACTTGCAAGATCTAATCCTTATACTGTCTAAACCCCAAAGTTATTCAGAATGGAAACTAAACCATTCTGGCCACTAATACACCCTGTCAGAGTGATGCAGACTGGCATCTCTGAACGCTACTGCATTTCAAATTATTATTTTGGTATTAAGAATAGATATAATGCTCTCCATTACAAACTTTTGAATGCTGTTAGTCATGTTTGTGAACTTCTTGATGAACTGTCTTCCTATAAACATTAGAAGCAGACTTTGTTTGAAGGCTGGCAATAGGAAAAGATGACTGGAGAAAGGGCCAGAGCAAACTTTTCTGAAGCACTAAAAATACCATCCCCCTTTCCTTACCCCCAGTCAAGCTCACATGCTTATTGTAGCTTCTCCAGTGATTTCACTTCACACTCCATCACAAGCCTGAATGCAGATGTCTCCAGATGAAAAGAAAGCACATTAAAAAATGACTAGGGAGCCAGCAAGAATTCAAACAATTCCAGGACCTGAGCGCCAAGGCAGAAGTTGAGATGCAAGCAAATCATCTGTTCCTGCATAACTAGAAGAAGGTCTGGTTTATTAATATCCAATGCCAGCCAAAAGCTTGAGCTTTCCAAGTACTTCAAGAGTAAGAAGAATAGATTTGATTAAAAAAATACAAATGAAAATAATTTTTAAAAATGCTATTTACAGGGTGTGAACTTGAACTGAAGAAAACGTCTTGAAAACTGATGTATTAAAGGCCCTAAACTACTTGTTCATACATATGGGGATTTATACTCATCTAACAGAAAATTAAATTTGGCCCAGAGTTAATAAATAGTCTGAAAAGCCTAATCTAGAAAGTAAATTATTATTTTCATAGGAAGAACACTGTCTATCCTAGACTTTGTAAATTTTCATTGAGTGTGACTGATAAACTGCATTAATCTACACAGAGTTGTGCACACCTGATTTTTATATCAGACTAGTGAATGAAATAGCTGTCAGAAATCATGTGACCTTTGTAATTACCAATATGTCTAATACAAACAAGCATTTGTATGCTCAAATTGGAAAAAGTTCAGTCACGGCTTTGGCAGGGTGAATATGGAAAATGGTGTTTTCCAAGAGCTACAATTATCAGGTATTTGGTATACACATTCCGACTAATCCCACCTTTAAACTACTAAGTTCTTATGTATGGTAGCTGTCTCCAGAAAACAATCTACAGCTGAACAACAGCCGTGCAACTACAGTGTTTATTAGAAGAAAAAGTTCTGGATTCCAACACAGTGAAATCAAACCCCAACAGCACGACCCCTGGGAGTCCCAAATGAAATATCATCAGGGATAAATGTTGCTTCCTTGAACTTTTTTTTTTTTCCTTTCATTTTGGCAAGTGGAACTAGTCAAACAAGACTGTAGAGTTACAATCCCTGAAAGATTTTGGTAAAAGATAAAGCTACTGCTCCATGTCCCTCCTTGGCATTTATGGACCTACATTCTGTGTCCTGAAACTCTAAGACCTTTCAGAGGAATTAGGGATTGGGCCAGAATTTATCTGCTCTTTTCTAGACTTTAGCTTACTTAACAGCCAGTCCAGTCCACTTCTCTTTTTCCAACATATGAGACACTGATAAAATTGAATTTGATTAATTTTGCTTACTGAAGTAAAAGCAGGAAGAAAATTCTCAATGGATTATGGAGAATTTGCTAAACTTCGTGTTGACCCATTGAAGCTGACTGGCAAATTCGGTACAACTTCACAGATATTAAACAGACCCATGTTAGACTGGACAGCAAAGAATTCCTTCCATGGCTATCTCCACATTGCTTTGCCATCACCCCATTTTGTCTTATAGGGAAACGCATGCATGTTATTATAAGCTATTTTAAAACTGATTTAAAGACCCTGACAAGACTGACATTTAGAGCAATATTTTGCCTTCAAAGTAGTGGTCTGAGTGAGCTAAAACTATCATAATAATTTGATCTATTCTTGATAATGAAATAAATAGAGCCAAAAAGCAAAAAGTATATTATTTAGAGGCTGACATTACTTTTATTTTCATTACTTTTCATGGGAAAAAGTGAAGCTCAGTCAARTAATACTAGATTTTGTAGTAAGTAAAAGATGAATAAAGAAGGTTTTTAGGGGGTTTGGCTGTTTGAAGAGTTGGGGKTTTTTTTGTTTTTGTTTTGTTTAGCAAAAATGCTTTTTGTTGTCTTAGGTCTTTATATAATAAAGTGGATATTACTTACACGTCAGCAGACAAAATCAGTGAAATTATCCTCAGTGAACTTCCYCTGGAAGGAAAAAAAAAGAAAATTATTAAGCATCAGCTATAATCAGCAAAATCCTTTTGTTTACATTATTCAGCTTTGATTCACCCTACACAGACACTAATTTGATTATGAGGGTCAATGAAATGTTTCTTTATCAGACATAACTTAAAAATAGYACTTCTATAAACACAGACACTTTCCTGTCCTCGTATCTCAGTTACTGCTTGGAGAGAATAGGGAAAGTGCAGGAAAGGACTCTAAAGGGATGCTTCATTCTCAAGAGGCTATTGTGTCCTTGACTGCTTTGTTCTAGCCTCCATTCAAATTGCCAACTTAGAGACAAAATGGTAGTAATTTTCTCTTGTAGATGAAAATCCAATAGGGAAAAATAGACTTACTTGTCTATTGTTTAGAAGGCCTATGCCTTCTAGAGTCTTCAATCACTATCAACTTAAACTAATTTTCAATTCATAAGTCAGGTGAGAACAGTGCCACAGGAAAACTGGGAAAAATATTTGCTTTTTGTCAAATAGATTTTCAGAACAATGGAGGTTGCTGTTAAAACTAAAATCAAAACTTTTAGGTTGAAACTGATTTCAAATAAAAGAAGTATCCACACTAGCACTTTTTTGCTTGAAAGTATTCCTTTACAATGAATGAAAGAGGAGATAAAAATATCTTTTACTCAGAGATCATATGGATGTCACAGTTCAGGCATTCATTTTATCATCTTTCAAATAGCATGAAAACCTCTGATATCTTTGATCAGTTCTCAAACTTGCAGTCCAATAACTTGTAAGAATCTTAAAACAGACATTTCATTTTAAAAGATTGGCTTTTTGGCACATTCGTCTCATTAGGTCTGAGGTGCTATAATGAGGAGTAAAACCAAAAATAATTATTTTCTTTGAAATCAAAACTTTTGCAGCAGTTTGAGGGATGCATTTTAGAGTTCCTCTCTTTCCTATTACAAGACCAGCCATCAAATATTTCTTCTCTCTCCCACAACTCTTCGCACCAGTTTCCCAAATGGATTTTCCACTTCTTTACCTTTTTGTCCCTACTTAAACATTAACTTTCCTCCCATTTCATTGTGTGCAACCAGAGAGGTGAAATAATTGCGGATGTTCCCCTTTTTTCATTGTGGTAAATAGGGGGACTCTTTTCATGCTGACAACATACTCTCAAAAAGCTGGACTTTACTTGTTTTAGCAGACATTTGCTTTTTAAAACTCTCAGAGGGCCTGACCATATGTTCAGCTTACATTTATACAGCCTGGTTAATTTAACCCATTAGAGTCTCATAACTGGYTTGAGAAAGTACATTTCATAAGTATACCAGGCTTGTAAACGTAATTCTATAAAACACAAATAAATTTTCAGTGTTAGGACACTCAATCTAAGTTTTCTGTTTAAAATACTTTTTATTTTATAGAAATCGCATAAAGTCTCAGGCCAGAAACAAAGAAGAAGTCCATGTAAATCATCTCTCAAACACTGGAGATCCTTTCCAGCTTTGACATGGTGATGGTGGAAAATGGACCCTCAAAGTATTTTTATTGATCTTTTGGTAAATGTTGCTTTTCTCATAATTATATATTTGATTAGTATTTGCAGATGTTCCCAATAGTAGCTTTTCTTGTGCCTTCACCATACCATTTACATGCTCTGGAGCAGCTAGACTCTCCAGAGACAGCAAAGGAAAGTGTTGATTCCTCCTCAGCACTGTTAAAAGCATTTCTTCAGAGCAGGGGAAACGATGGTACTAAAGCTGTCCCTATTCTGATAGCTTTGAGACAAAGTAAGAACTTTGCCAACAAAGGATTCTGAAATATTTAGTGATTCCTGAACCTCTCTTTTCTATATGTGAAACCTTTTGGGCTCTGTTTAGTCAAGTACCTGGGCTGGGGAAGCAGAGGGTAATGCAGAATGTCTAAGTCAGGTCCAAAGTAGACTGAATTAAACAGTACAATTACTTCCTTTTGCACAGCCGTCATCATCCCAAAAGTAGGACTCTCCACTTGTGAGCTTATGTTGAGGGAGGCAGGCTTAATGCCTGGATCTGGTCTATCATACCGAGGCGGAGATTTTCCAAAATATGCAGTCCTGGCCTTTGTTTCTTTCCATATACTAAGTGGAAAGAGAATTATCTAACACCCAATGCTTTAAAAATCCTGTCCTTCTGTTAGTTTACTTATTCATAAGAATATGACTGCGTCATGTGAAATTAAAGATAATGATTACTTGTTACTAGTTTCAGTAACACTTGCAAATACAGCAGACTCTACAAGACACAGGGAAAGAACCATTCTTCTCTGGAAGGGTTACAGGATAGAGGGCAAGCAAGYGGAAGAGAGGACGTAACGTCTCTGACAAGAAAGCAGCTCAGGTAGTAAGAGACTTAAACCATCCCAGTCCTGATAAAAAGCATGCTGAAGCCAGTTAAAATCTTGATTTTAGGATTAGGCTCATAATGAATAAATTGTAGAGAGATGGAATGAAATATATAACCATGTATTTTAAAAAGTCTTTTAAATTAAAATACAGTTCCTATTACCTTCCTCAGCTGGAAGGCACAGTTAGTATACGCTGCTGTACTGCACTTCGGACAATGGCTTTGCAGGCTACTTTGTTAGATATTTCTTTTATAAACAAATGAGACAATAGTAACTAAAAAATATTCTTAACCCCCTCAATGTCTCTTATAAGTGGAAAGCAGAAAACCTACTTCATAGGAATTTCTTCTTGCAGAACTTCATCTGAAACACTCATTTTCAGGGCTAAGGTTTCATTTTCTCACTATGCTAGCAACTAGGTAGCAAATCTTAGGTACACGTTCAGGTTACATTTCTCTGCTTCTTGCACATTCCTTATTCACTGACTTAATCCTCAAAGTAGTTCTGCAAGCAGGAAAGCATACTATCTTTCCAACTTATTTTCTCAGTGACAGTCGAAATGCATGACAAGGACCTGATCCCAGCCACTCATAAATTGAAGTCCAAGTGTTTTAATTACAAGGTTGTTTGGGTTTTTTTCTAGCCACAGGAGAAATGAGATGAGACATGTCATTTAGGTAGCATTCATACCACCTAATTTTGGAGAATTGACTCCCTCTACTCCTATATATGAGTACACACACTCATTCTGGAACTGAATCAACTCAGAAGTTCTCATTTCCTCACTGGTAATATAAAGGGTCATGGAAGGTGAGGTTCCTAGCTGAGACGGCTGCATAGGACTTCSCAAAATTTGGTAGCAGGAGTATTACCCCAGATTTTTCTTGAGGCCAGGAACCGCCTGCACTACTTTGCTTCCAGCCACAGACTGCGGTGCTCAGCAGAAAGGCAAAGCATGGGAAGACAAAGTGAAAGAAGATGATTTACCACTCACAACATTTCCGTATGAAGTTCTTGATATGTGAAAATAATGGAATATAGATGCTGTCTCTGATTTGGTCAAGACAGTCAATAGGGACAGCAATTTTTTCAGAATTCCTTCAGAATCCAAAAGTAATTCAGCTGTTTTCATTTTCACTTGTTTCAATCTATTGTTATTTTTATATTTTAAAGGAAAAACTCTTACCCTTGCTAGTCATTCTGTTCCCTGTGATCACTCTTTAATCCCATAACAGAGAGAGTAGCATGATATTTCACAATAAGAGCTATGACCGGTAACTATAAAAAGTCTGCTCCTTTGTCGCTTCAGTGCAGTGGGTTATCTCATTACTGAGTTATGTTCCATAGTATCCTACAGTACTTCTTAAACCTTACTGTATGGCCTAAATGTAACATAAGTGATTCAATAGCCTACTCTAAATCTGCCTTTCTAAATGCAGATCACAGCTGAAAATCAATTCTACAAATACGTGCATAAAACAATTGCATGCAAATCTTGACAGCTGCAACTTTAAAGATTGCTTAGAAAATTTAAATTTTGAACACTGATTCTGTCATAACACCTCCCAATGACTTCAGCAAAGCAGGATCAGCTCTTTAATACATACAGAAGAAAAAAAAAGAAGATATTTTACAACTGATTTTTGGATTAGYAAGTCTCAATCTGATATATACTGGGCTTCATCAGAGAAAACTTTAATGGATTACATGCATGCAATACACATTCCTACTCTTATTACCTCTAATCTCTAGTTTACCTTTTGTGGGTTTTTTTATCAGATTATTTTTGCCAACCATGCCAGAGAATGCTTTTGGCATCACCATTTGCTGTCATTCAAAAGGGAGGAGGTGACTCCCCTGCCTGGAGCAAAACCCTGGGAAATGGATTTGCTGATGAAACATTTCCATGAGATTAGACTACAAATGAGCATCAGGGACTATAAATCTACCACTTAAAGTGAAAAATAAGGTAAAAACAGCTAGGCAAAAGTCACTAATTTGGAAAACATTTAAAAATAGGGGATGATTTCATGCCACAGTACTAGACAAGGTTTGTACCCCTTACAGATGAATTCTGCCCACTGATAAAACAATGAGTTTGATGCAAGTCATAGGATGCTATTTTTAGAGTCAGGTATTTTCTATTGGATAAAGTTTGGGAGTTCTCTATTAATGGATCAGAGCTTTGTTCAAGACAACCTTTTATTACTTTTATAGTCTGCCTGCCAAGTTTTTTAACTCACTGATGAAGAAGCAGGTACAGGCATGAAGCAGTTCCACAAAGCTGTTTCTAATCTCATCAGTAAGCTAAGCATTAATCAGAGAAGCCTCAAAGCCACTTGGAGCATACAAAGGCTACTCCAAAGGAGTTCATAACCACACCACCAGCATCATTTCTGACTCTTCTAAAGTAAAAGGAGAGCATCCATTAGCTTATAGTAACTTATAACAAAGAACTATTAGAAGAATATATCTCTTTAAACTTTCTTTTTCCTCTTGGAAACCTTATAAATTACAGTAGTGACTAGTATTTGCAGAAGTAGAGCTCACCTTAACCTGGTACTRTTTTTGATCTAAGATTGATAAAGTAGAATGAGAAAATGTGGACTCCAACATCAAGTTTGTTGTTGTTGTTGGTAGTGGTTTTGTTTGTTTGGTTGGTTTTACAATTTCTAGAGATGATTTTGTATTTATTTAAAGTAGGTATTGAGTAAGTTGGCAATAGGTCCCTATGAACACCTAAAATGAGCACCATTGTATCCACCACTAAGGGTGGTAAGACCGAGCACTGAACAGGTTGGCTGGAGAGGTCATGGAGGTCTCCCTCCTTGGAGACATTCAAATCCTATCTGGACAGAGTCCGGGGCAGYTTGCTCTAGGTGACCCTGCTTGAGCAGGGGGGATGGACTACGCGGCCTCCAGAGGTCCCTTCCAGCCTCAACCTTTCTGCGATTCTGTGATTCCAGTTAGGAGAACGTGAGCAAATCCTGGTAGTATGCTTCCTCACTATTGTTCATGTTACGGTATCATTGCAACTGGGGTACTGGGGACAGTTACAGCACTGTTGCCTCCAAGTAAGAGGCATGAACAAATGTCATAAAAATTAATTCCTTCTCAAGCAGCATCGATAATGCAATGCTCTCAGAATAGAGCAGGCTTGGTCCTTCACTTTAAAAAGGGATTCTACTTCACCCTAACGATGAACTCCTTTTCAGCTAGTGGCAGTAGCTTGTTGGAAGCTCTTTGAATGCTCAGCAGATTTTCTGCATTATTTATGAACAAAGCTTGCAAACATAAACTGAGCATAAAACAGATTACTATTTTTTTATTAAAATAAAAATCGAAATTCTGGTACCGTTACATGCTTTAGGAAATCAAGACCCTAGGTATACAGTTAGTGCATCTCTGCTTTAATCTGCTCCCTTTACTTTGGCCTTTCTTCTGGTAGTTAACAATGAGATTTTGTGATTCTTGCTGAAGGAAAATTCATTCTTTTCGATTAGTAAAAATTGCATCTGAAATATAAGTCTGAAATAGAATTAAAATATTCTCAGCATTACAATATAATCCTATTTAATAATCATGAACCCACGGTAGCAATTGTTACATTTACCATTGCCTAGCAAGAATCTCAGATAATATTACAAGCAAAATTATATTTAATTGAAAATGTTCCATGCTTCACGCCTGCATCATTTTTCTTTCTACAACTCCCCCCATACTTCTTCATCTTCTGCAAGTGAGTTAACATATAAAGTTAAATTCTGATCATAAGGTCATGTTTTGGTTTTATTCTGCAAAAATAAAACATCAACAAAAGCTGCTAATGCAGACTGATTTTGGTGCACATCTTAATACAGACTTTTGGACAGATACACAAATTGTTGTCACAAAATGTACTCGAAAGACCAGTGTTTCTGCATGTTCATGCGAATGTCCAACTATGGCATCATTAACATTGTGTAGTGTCCAATAATTCTGTTCTCCCCATGGACAAGGACTGTGCAGAAATAATTACTTGGCAATCACATGCACTTCATCACTTCCAAATTAGATTTTAGTAATCCACCGCTTTATTTCCAGAGTAATCAAATTACTACAATGGAGTTTCCTTCACTTTTTTTTTCCTTTCATTTGATATTTATTGCCACAGATGCAAACTGTGAGTTAAGCACAGTCAAGACAGAAACACAATTTGGGGAGAAACAGTTGGATAATATTTTTTAAAACATAAATGAAAATGATCCCTTAAATCTTCTCTATTCCAATGTAAACACATTCAGTAAATCAATGGTATAAAAAAGAACCAAAAAGTATATCTAGAGAATACTCTGAAGAAATTGAAATTTTGAAAAAAAAAAAAAAAAATCTTCTGATCACATAGGAATTCCTCTTTCACTTTTAACAGTACTCTTACAATGGAATGCTATAAAAAATTTCATTTAGTCACCTTGGAAAACTTCGGGTGACTTCATTTTGCTGCTGTGATATCACCAGAAAAAAATCAAAACAATGTTTTTTCTGCTAATAAAAATTGGCATGTGAGAATTTGAGCTTTTTCTGGACTCTGGATGGCTCTAGATGAGGCAATTGGCTCACATTTATCAGGTCACATCTATTCATCACAGTGTTTAATAAAGTGCTTAAATTTAAGCACACAAGTCTCCTGCTATTGAATGAGACCAAAGGAGATGCTTACATAAAAATTATATTTAAGGGATTTGCTAAAGCAGATTTATTTGAGTACATTTTACATGCTCAAGTGTTTTGTATTTTTTGTTCTTTATTTTCTGGACTGAGGASTTGGTGTTGAATCAAACCTATTGAAATTAATACCAAGTCTTGCAGATCCTCATGATCCATACAACAAGCTGATTACTGTTCTATTTTCTGTTCCTCTTTTTATGGGTCCTAAGACAGATTTTTTTTTTTTTTATAGCAAGGGTAAGTAGGTCTAAAATCCAACAGGATCGTCTATTGGTTATTTGTTCAATCACCACTGATTATATTGGACCTTTAGGCAATTAAGTACCCGGATTTTACTAAAGTCTCAGTATGCCTTTTGCGGATGAATTAAGTCCTATAACACTAAAATGAGTGGGTTTTAGCTCAGGATCAATCAGTGTTTACTGAGTCCTGAAAAAGAATAAACAGTGTTCTTACTGATGTATTTGCGATTAGAAAGAAAGGTAGGTAGATCAAAATACTACCGTTTAAAAGACACTTGGAATCTAATGACGTATTGTCTAGAAGCAGAGTTCTCTGTTGCTTGCTGCTGTGATAGTAATGCATTGAAATATTATTGCTTCTTTATTTGTGAATGTACAGATAAAAGCACCAAGGTAAAATGAAATTCCAGAAATCAGTATTCTTGATAGACTAATAGCCTGGGTCTTTATTTCTACAATAATCAAAACCTAATGTTTCAAATTAGAAATACAGGCTATTGGTTATTATAGCAGAAGCCATAAATCTCTCTTTCACCACTCTAAAAGTCCAGAATATTTCATATGGATTTTTATTCAGGGAATCAGCATCCCTACAGTTTCACAAGTCAGGACTGGAAGAACAACCACATTTCATATTATTCTCCCACATTTTTATTAGATTTTCAGTTTACTGTCTTGCACATCCTCTGCTACACAAAGGCATTCTCTGAGATCCTTTGAATTAGGCTACCTACAAAAGAGGACCTTCAGGCACCCTCAGGGGCACAGCTTGCTCTAGTTCTCCTATGTCATGAGGAGACAGAATGGAGATTGCAATACTGCGGCCACCAAGATCAGCCTTACAAACGAGGGAAGAGAGTACCGGATACCCATGTGATGAGGACCTGGAGAACCTTTCCGCATAGTAAAGAAAAGATACAGCTCCTCGTGAAGCATAAACTCCCTCCCCACAGCATTACCTTTGTCCTAAAGATATTTCTTCTCCCCGACACCGAGGATAAAATCCTGGCTTCACTAAAATCAATGTCAGTTTTGCTATTGCTATAAATGGGGACACTATTTCATTCTGTCATGTGTTCTCTTGTTTTCAAGCACAGCTAAGTCAGCACTTCCATTCAAATTTAGCTTGCAATATTACCACTGCAAAACAAACAAAGAAGCAAGCAAGCAAAGAAGTCCCTACCTGAAATCTGCCCCAAGCTTCGTGTCTTTTTAATGAGCATTTCTCGKTTTTGGCAGTAATAATTATGATCAGATTTTCATCTCTCAACTCGAATGCTGATGCAATCACATTAATTGCAGTTCTCACTAGAAAAAACTGTCAGAATTGTGTCTCTAATCATACTTTGTGTCTTCCACTTTACACTTGCTCAATAAAATCCAGTGTTACAAACTCAAGAGCTCAAAACGTCTGTTGGCAGAATTAGCAAGTTCCTTTAGCTTTTGTGGAAGAAACTGTGGAAGAACCGGTTTTTAACTACTGAAAGCCTAAATTTTAAGTTACACCTTCAGATATGATACACCTAGAAACAGGTATTTTCTCATTAGACATTTACATTAAAACTGGGTTAAAATCACGCAGGCATTTTAGTAGAGATCTGTACAGCAGGAAATAACACTATTTTAAGGCGAGGGAAGTTACTGCAATCAGTCCATTACAACCAAACATTCTGGTGCACTCTAGTGGCAGAACATCGAGATGTACAATAGCTTTGCTATTTATTTGATTTTTAAAATCCTGGAAAAGACAGAATTATTTTTTCTGATTCTGGACGTACAGGTAAGTAAAGGTTCCTGTACTGCATTTAACTAATATTCTCACATGGGGGAGAAGTGAAGCGTTCCTAAGTGCCGGTAAGAGACAAAGAACCCTTGATAACTGGTCTCCCGTAAAGCCATCAGGCTTCAGATTTAAGGCTTCATCCCAACACAAGCAAGGAACCATTTACATCCAAATCATGCTGATTTGGACTCCAAACCTCTCTCCTTCCACTTGGAGTTTGTGGCCTTTCACTTTCAGGGTTTGATGACCAACGACTACTACTACATAGCTGATGTAATTGGCATATACAGGCACATGTGCACAATTGTATGTACACCTGCATTTACCAATACACACGCACATGGATGTAAAAATACTATACCAGCCAAAGGACTGTAACATGGGAAGGGAAAAGAAACCATGAGTGCATACTGACCGACAATTGCCCACATATTCAGAAATTAAAGAAGACAAAAACTTGGGAAACAGAGGAAGCCAAAAAAGGGGACTTAAGGTACACTCATTTTATATCTGCTCAAAAAGCAACAAAACCAAATGCCAGTATGATATTCTGAAGCTTTGAAATTAAAAAGCAGTGCCAAAATCGCACTAAAATACTGTTTGTGCAAGACTGCCATTGTTGTCAACAGTATAAAATGGTTTTTACTAAAAAGGCACTTATTTATCTTTAATGGCTAAATATGGAGTTATTAGGAAGAAATCTCAAATATTCTGAGGAGAGGGAGAGCGGATATTCTAGCCCTACACGGAAAACTAAACTAAAAAATTTCTTAGCTAAGAGTGCCTCACATAGATAGCACTAGACCGCTAGTTCATACACGCAGAAACTGAGATGCAGGAAGCTGAAGTGTCTTGCCCAAATTCATTTCACTGCCTAATGGCAAAGTTGAATTAGATCTCAGATCTCTTGAGTTCCTCTCCAGCGCTCATCCAATAAAGAACCCTCCTTAGTGAAAGCACGTATCTTATCTTGAAAACGTAATGGAAAGGTRCTTGCTTTTGTGGAAACTATATTTACCGTAATCACTCCAGCCCAGGTGATTTTTCTAAATGGTTCTGAGATGAACTCTTGTTTAGAAACTGCTATACAGCACAAGATAGATGCTGGTGATTGCGAATATTATATGAATGTGTATTAACGTATTTTGCCAGGATAGTAGTGGCATTAGGACAAAATACACTGTGCTGCCCACCCTGAGCATTCAAGAGTCATTACACGACTTGTCTCTTTTTCTTGAATACTTAGACTTGATGTTCTTTTCACTTGCTTTCTAGCCTCTGAACTTCTAGGTACTGTTTATTTCAAAGCATACAGGTTTCTCCCTGAAGCTTACTTAAAAAAAGAAAAAATAATCAAGATTCCAGATCTCTTTACATGTCCTAGAACTGAGGCTTTAAATCAAGAAGACTAAACTTCATGAAGCCTGTGAAAATTCTGAGAAATGACAGAAGTGTACATAGCTAGAGATTACAAATAAATAAGCCAGAACACAGGATAAGAACTAAACAAAGATTCTCTGCCCGAAGAACAGCACAAAAAAAAAAAAAAATTACTTGCATAAGCAGAAGCCATAATATGATAGTAATTACTTTTCCAGGAGTAAATATAAGCATTGCCACTTCTAGACCATTGCTTCTGAAGATTATGTCTACTTTGTAGTATAGAAACACGATCAGAACTTCTGTTGATGTGTGTAGACTAGCTTTAAACTAGCTAATTTATATGGATAATAAGAATAATATCAGTTGTTCCTGCCTGGGACCTGAGGTCTGTATTCTGTAATGAAAGCCCATGCCACAGCATCTGCAGTGTTATCGGTAACCAGATTACACTGTAAAGGTCTATACAAGATGCAGTCAAATCTTTGGACTAAAAGGTAGCTATTTTCTTCACCCAGTTTCAGATCCTTTCAGGTTTAAAGCAGTAATTTGCATTTACCCAGCAGAGGTTAATTTCTGGTACCCCTAAACATCATGAATGCTATTCTGCRCCACGAATGAATCCACTGAAATCAAAGGGATTCCTCAAGAACAAGATACAGGAAGGTATACCACATTTAATTCTAGGGCAACCAAAGGAATTTCATTTCTTTGCTCAGATAAACAAAGACACAAGGTAAGTTTGTTGTCACGGTGTTCCTTCACAGCATCATCGCCTGACACTTACGTCAAGATATAAGTTTGAAAAGGGAAAAATCTTCCTCAGTGAAGTTGCTTATCATTTGTCAGTCAGATGAAAGCTCACACTCTTGCGTTATTCTACCAAACTGCAGTTGTTTGCAATTGCTTGCCTGTCCCAAGTTCTCCGAATGCACAAAGAGATAAAAAGTTTCAAGACAGTTTATTTGAGAGGACTCTTGAATATTTAAAAAAATCTGTAATCAGTAACTTAAAACCTTCTAAATATAAATTGCTAGTCATACAATTCCTGACCATGAAACCTATTGTGCTTTTTGCTGTATAAAGAGAGCAAAAAGCACTCTTCCATTTAGGACTCTCACTTTGTCCTACACTAATGTGTTGTTCCCCATTGTCCATATAGATTTTAACTGGGGAGCAGAATGAGCTGTTTGTGGAACTTGCTTCACACACCAACTCCAAAAAAATATTTTCATGCCATCTGGACATTGCCTACAGGTTGGTAGCTGTCCAGACCGGTGGGAGGAAGTCAAGTGCCGGTGCTGTACTAGTGGTGGTATCAGACAAGCAGTAAGTGCTTTATGCACAGAGAATGAATATATCTATTATTCCTGAAATCTGCTGCTTTTAGAGAATGGGTTTCCCAAGCTGCATTGCAGGCTCTGAGAGTGCTCATATGCTAATAATCTACCAGCCGTAAGGACACAGGAATATGTCCTGCTCACAAGGGACGTATGTCTTCACCCTAGGGTATTGAAAAGCAATCGGTTCACAGAACGTACCAGGAAAGTTTGAAACAGCAGAGAGTGAAGAGGCTTTGCAATTGTACCTGAGGAAATGAAGAATTTTACTTGTCTTATTCAACAGAGTATTTGCGTTCATGGCAATAGTTATTTCAAACTATATTTAAGCACATTCAGCCCTGTTTTGAGATTAAGTAGAAGAAAGGAGTTAAAGCAGTCAGCCCAAGGTCTGTTACCATAATTGGTTTTAACATAATTTCAGGCTGGGGAATGCCCACAGGATGTTAATCTGCAAGAGATGCCAGAGTGGGCTAGTACTTCTGCTATGCAAGGGAAATTTTTCATTGCTTGATGATTGAACAACGCTGGAGAGAAATTGTAAACTGCATGGACAGTCTTTGGATGTGTGCCCTACCCCAAAATCTCAATGATTGCCTTAAGTTTCTCCCATATGGAAAATGTCTCACCATCCACACATGACAGTAGACGCAAGTGAAAACTAAAAAAAGGATTCTTTTTGCTTGGCTCCTGTAAGGCTTTGAAGTATGGGAGGGAAAATCTGAAGATCACTGATTCCAATTTTTACTCTCTTAAGTGATTTTTGAAAGGAAATAGATGCCAAAAGTCAGTATATTTACTACACTGATGAATAAACAAAGTCTTTTTTTCCCCTCCACTAAAGCACAGAAATGTTTTCATTAAAATATACTTTGAGCACGAGGGTCAGGCCTTGGTGACAGATTCAGTGCATCAGACGGATACATACTGATTAAATCCACTACCTAATGTGAAAATACAATTCAGGAAAAACAGAGATGCAAACTTTTAATGAGCAATCACATTCCTAAAGAAAAGGTGGCAGATGGTTACACTTGTTTTGGAATACTGAAGCAGAATAAAGGAAAAAAAATTSTTCCTTTTTTGTAACAAGAACTAAAATAAAATTTTTAAGACACCACCTCCACCCCAACAAAAAATCAAATTAAATGAATGGATATTCTATGAATATTCACTATACTACTTGCAATTCTATCACATGAGTTGGAACATGCCTATTACATGATGATGTYGGGGAAGGTTTTTCTTCCCTTTTTGGATGTGAGTTCAGTGGAGGTGTGAACTGTATTCAGCTAAGGTAATGTAGCCTAGCATGATTTCTGGTTTAATAAACATTGCTTCATTTTACTCCTGGAAATTTTTCAGATTGCATTATTTTCCATTTCATAATGCTGCAATACTGTCTTTTAACTGGTCGCTCTCTTATTCCCAAAATGTTTTGCTTTTGGGATTCTAAGTCACAGATTGATGACCTGGCTCATTTGCTTTTGCAGGTGCTTGCAATAGAAAACTACAGACTCTGTACAGCATAATTTAATTGTGCTAGACAGATAACCCAGGAGTGGCTGCTAACCCTCTGGAGAAGAGAGCGACTGCATTCTTGGGGAGCTGCAGGATAAGGAGTCCATCAGCCTGGGGAAGCTGACCTGCGGAGCAACAGGAGGGAGCTGCCATTCCCTGCTGGCAGCACCAGGCAGGCGAAGGATCAGATAAACTGAGCTTTTTTGAGGTTTCCTGCCTGTGTGTATCTCACCATCTCCCACAACAGGGAAAAAACACCGGAAAGAATATAGAACAATTTCTCAGCAAATCTGGAGTAATTTTAACTAAAGACAACAGAAATATATTAGATGAAAAATAAATAAATTTAAGTTAGGATCCAGTCCAATTCATTTAATTACAAAGACACTTAGGGATGTGCTTGTACTCCCCTACCAGCATGGTAAGAGACGTAGATTCTAGAAATATCCAGACAAAAAGAGACAGTAACAAGAACTGCAAAACCTAAAAAGAATATTAGAGTGCAAAACCAAGCCCTCAGAAGTTTGGAGTAGCCAGAGCTTATTGCTAACAATAGAATTATTGCTGCTTCCTTCTCTCCCTCTCCTTTCTCCCACTCCACTCAGGAAGAGAAGTTTTTTTGCTGGAACTTTTCAAAAATGTTCATCCTGGGGCAGACATCCAGCAGGAACAGTTAAAATTTGTTAAAGTTCAAAACACTTGAGATGATAATTTTTTAAAACGGGAAGTGTAAGACAAGTGTTAGATATAAGGAGCAATACAGGGACTGCTTATAAACTCACATTTCCTGGATAAAAGAATGCAATTATGAATCTGACAGAAAAAAACAGTGCACATTGTTCAGACTGGTATTGATTTGACAAAATCTTCCACATAATTTCAAAATAAGAGAGCATGGTCTGGGACTAGAGTGAGAAAGGAAGGCTGAAGGGTTTTCTCTCTAGCTCTGCCAAATGACACAATGTTTGATCTAGATCAAGTATTTTGGACCCTTTCATTGGATTATTCACTTTTCAGGTTTCAGAAAACTTCATCCAGGTCCAAACTTCATGATTCAAGACCATCTATAATTGGCCAGTCCAGAACTTCAGATCCAGACAGCCTTATTTTTTTAGGAAATTTGGATTTAGACCTGAACTTTTACACTGGGAACCCTCTCATGTTTATGAAAGGCTTTGAGAACCATAGTGAAAGGTATTAATAACGAAAGTCCCATAAGAACCTGCAAAATCTTCCCCATAGCCGTGCTGGGATATCACATCTTCAGGCGAGACAGCTATGACGGCAGACTTTCATTTTGTGGCTTTCCTAGTTTAACTATACATTCTGGCTCCTTCACCCACATGGGCTGGTGTCTTCCTCCTCTACTGGCTTTAATACGTCCACCAGGCAGCCCTGCTCAGCTTCAGCAAGTGGAGCCGTAAGAAAGGCTCCAACGGGTAAGCAGAGAGGGTAGCAATTTGTGTAAACCTCGTCCTGTAAGCATACAAGCCCCTCACCAGAACATTTTGTTCTGATAGATATCTAAGACTCACAGATATAAAATCTGTGGGGAATACTCTGAACACATTTATCTTCTCTGCCCTTTTGGTCCACTCCCCTCTTCCCCCTCACTCTTCCCCCCCCCATCTCAGTTTCGCAACTTCCATGCTAGTATTTTTATCTTTGCTTTCTCTGATTTATGCTTGTTATAAATTCCAGGAATTAATTTATGTTGTGCTTATCATTGGTGTTTCATGTGATAGATCTCATTTGTTTATTTCTATGCTTATAGTTTGTTAAAAAGTTCTCTACTTTGGTTTTCCACAGTCCTGTTTCTCAGATCTTTGTCTCTTCCTTTTGAATCCTGTTCAACAATACAGTATGTCCACCATTATCAGTCTCTGAAAATATTTTTGACTACTTCATTCAAAAGTTATTAGACCTTTTCACCGACTGAAATACAGCTTGTTTGCTAACTTCTTCTTTCCCTTTGTGAATTATTCATTAAATTCTCCATTTTAACAAATGTGTCTTGTGGGAAATTATTAGCTGGATCTTCTAACATGTATTTTAGACAATGAATTCATCATTAAGGATTCCTGTTGAGAATTGTTTCATATATTCAACAAAAACCTACGTGTTGAAATCTAAGTCAGTCAATCACAGAAGTGACATTGTTTTCAGTGACATAACGATCATGTTCCTAAAACAAGTTCCCTGCAATTTCATATTCAAAATCCAAATCCCATATCCTGCAATAGTCTCGTAAGGTTTCCTGTGTTAGTGAATAGTTATGTCATTAAATTAGTTTTCTACAATAATCACAAGAGGAAGAGAGCAGAAGGTAAGTCTAATAAGATAAGTTGATTTTGATAGCTGAAATAATACATATTCATGGTTTCTGTTTCTTCCATTTGGCTAAGTAAAAGCATTTCTGCCCTAAGCTATGAATGACACTAGTATCCTTAGCAAACTAAAAAAAAGCATTGTGAATTCGAAATACGACATAGTAACTTATTTATACATGATAACTTGCATGATAAGTGTGGCTTGGACTTGTTCAGAAAAAACAAAAAGTGAACAGAGTTCAAGATGTCACCAAAAGTCCTCTTTGACACCTACACGGAACTATATTACCGTTATTCTAAAAATTAAGTATAAAAGCAAGGCCTTAATTATAGGCTAAAATACAACTAATAACTAACTGTAAGAAGGGGAAGTTGTAATCGAGTCTAAATGGTCTTCCAAATTCAAAAGGTAATATATTTTAATCAAAGCCTTAGAGGATAAACTCATCTTGGTTTTGTGCTGTGTAGCTACCTGAAAATTATCATAACTAAATGCTTGTAAAGACCATGTTTTCATACCATTCTAAATAGTTTTACATGCGAAAGTTTGCAAACAATTGTGAGGATTCTCCCTACAAACCRTAATTATCTTTGTAAATTATACCATTATACCAACCAATTAGTACACATGCACCTCGTTACTGCAAACTAAATTGAAAAACAGTGCAACTAAAAGATTTGAAAGGTATAACCTAAAAAGTTCTAAACTCAAAGAATTTAAAACAGTTCCTATTTTGCACCAAAGTGGTCTATTCATATTTTATCACAACATCATGAAGTGATTACCATCGATATTACAGCACCAAGACAATAAAATATTCTGGAAGTAACATATATACATGTGCTACAGCCAATTTTCAAACTGAAACATCTTAGCAGTTTCAAGGCTTTAAAGACTATCTTCTGAGAGGGGTGCTGCTTGCAAAAATCTAAGGTTGCTTTAATGGGCAAGTAGATTTTGGCAAAAAAGTCGCACGGGACTGTCTTTAAATTACCTTTCTGCACTGCTCAGTAACTAGAACTTAACTTAAGATATTAAAACCATTTGGGGCTTTAAAAAATACCTTCATGCTGAAAAGCTGACTAGTAAAGTTTTAACCTCATACAATCTGAAGCAGCTGGGGCAAGAACCTCACAAAATCAGGTTTTGTAATGAGAGAAGGATCTCAGTTCCCATTATGAGTGGCATTTCTAGAGAAACTTATTTTTCAATGTGTCAGTGGTCTGATCACATAAGTGACTTTTCTGAAAGTCCTACACAGTCTTTGAAAGACTTGATTGAACTTGCCTTGTGCACACAGAGACACATCCCAGCTCTGATGACACTAAACAAAAGCCCTTGCTCAGTATTTTCAGTAAAAATGCTGCTCCTAGATCTGTCAGTCACATACAACAGTCCCTTAATGCTATCTAATATCTCTTTTTGAAATCTCCTTAGATTCAGAGCAGTAAGCTTGAGGGTTAGGAAAAATAGCTTTTTCCACACTCCTGCAGGACAAGATGCACTACGTGTCTGGATCGCAGTGGAAGGGTGTCATCTGGAAAAGAAAGGTTCACTAGCTTACACTAGTACTAACTTACGCTGCACTTCCACTATTCTGAATGATCAGGAAACCGTAAAACTGTCAAGAAATGTTATGATCCCCCCCAGTCCCRAGAAGCTGCTCTACGGTGGGCGGGAAGCTGGGAACGAGCCCACGTCAGCTCCGAGTGCGGAGGCTGCTCAGTGTCACAGAGGGACACTTCTCCCTGCTAGGAAGCATCCATTGCAAAGAGGAACAAAGCTCCACCACCCATTGATTCACACGCAAGAGATTTCTACAATGCAAGCAACATTTTTATCAGTCAACAAGTGGTCACAGAAGTCATCAGAAAACAGCAGTGAGAGGAGGAATAGCTTCCAGATATACTGCATAAGTACAGACCATCATGGAGATGATCATTATTCTGGATGACTCCTCTAAGCAGGCATTATGCACAGGTCTGAGGAAGCCTCCTGTCACCCGTAACCAAAGTACACGTGCCCTGATAGACAGCAATAGCGCTCATAGCAGCTCCTGTCCCAATGACTACCATTGTAGGGAGCCCACAGCTATTCCCTTGCCTTTTATTTCACCCTATGCCTGTGCTTAGCAAAGCAGCAGCGCTGTGCTCAGCGGTTGCACTTTAACTTCCTACCTGCTGCCGCACACCAGAAAACAGAAATCAGTGAAATTTTGAATTTTGAAAAGGCCCTAAGGCAGACGTGGTCCCACTACGTTATAAGAATATATTGTGATAAAAGAACTGTGCCAAGAGAGCACAAACACAACATTACCCAGAGTCCCAGCACAGAAGTCTTACAACTGTGATTTGAGATCCCCACCTCAAGGAATCATTGAGATTTAAAATCCTACCAAAAGGTAGCAGCAAAAGTGCAATTAGCAGAAGGCAAGTTTATTTCTTAAGTGGTAACAATAAACTAGTGAACTGGCTCAAGTCACAATGCAGAACGTTAGTGAGCCTAAAACAGATGGTATCTCATTTTTAGCTATAGGCAAAATGCCAAATGACATGACTAAATAGAAAAAAATCCCTATAGTATTGCATTTTTGTGCCTATTGAGCATGGAGACTGAAAGGCAGGAACATTTTTAATAACCTTTCTTTGACAAGCTTAAAGCCATTTAATGTTGAAGCCTGTCCTCGACATAAAGCCAAGAGAATAGGCCTCCAGAGAAAGCTCACTGCTGCACAGCTTCACCTCCCAGCAAAACACATTATGCAGCAAAGCCACATAATACTTACTTTCCATTAAAAAAACCAGACCCACACCGGCTATCGCAGTAGTGACCTTTCAATCCAGGTTTCTATAGTATTTATTGGCTGAAAAGTTGTTTCTATGAATAGCAATTGTCTGGTTTAAAAACCGAAAATCTCTTTTCTGTTTCAGGGAACAGCATTTATAAAGGCAATAGAGTTCAACGAAAAAGCAAAGGTACCTAAAAGTAATCAAATGCCATGTACTCAATGGCTTCTATGAACAACTACTCACACTTGCAGTGGTTTTGCCGATACAGCAATTTTCATCGGAGGACCTTAAAGTAATTCCAAACAAGAAGGCCCTCCACGTGAAAGCGTTCCAGACATGAAGGCTTCACAACACCTTTGAGAAATACTTATATGACAGATGGGTTAATTAAATAAATAGCGGGCCAGGTTCTGGACTTCATTCTGGCCCATTTTTTGCTCCTTTGACAGCAGGAAGAGACCAAAAAGCAGCTCGATCTTTCCATCTCAGGATTCACCTGGCACTGAGAAGTCTCCAGCTGGCCTAACTGGCACCTACTTAACACTCACCTGGAGCAGGATGCCGAGAGCTGTAGGGACACTGGAGCAGTACTACCCTACGGCAGCAATTYCCCAGCTGGCGGATGGCCCATTCCAGGCTGGAAGGAGGAAGGCTGGAGGAGAACAGCACCAAGACTGCAATGATTTATGCCAGTACTCAGACCAGGATAYAACTTGCTCCGGAACCTGAGAAATCCCATTTTTGTGACTTTCTGCTCTTACAAGATCAGTCTAGCAGATACAGGGAACAATTTAGAGATTTAGCCCAAAAAGACAATGTTTTGTCCAGGTATTACACAGTGATTCTCTGGTAGAGCTAAAAGAGCTCAGGACTTCGAAGTCCTGTAAAAAAACCCTGACTCCTAAAACTGTATGTAGTAAAATATAGAAGAGAATCAACTGTATTTGGGGAATAAAAAGCTAAGTAATACCACAGTCAAAAGAAGGTAATTTTGTAGACCAAAAGTCAGAATTAAATTTTGATTAGCACGTTAGGTTTTTTTATAGTGTCATTCAAAGAAGCGGCACTAAATCCTGGACTAATTGAATCCCCACTGATTTCACTGGAAATCAGTGTTGCCAAATCTTGTGATTTTAATCCCAAGTCTTGAATTAGTGATTTKTTGTTTATTTGTTTGGGTTTTAAAAAATAGAAGCTCATACAGTCATTATAGTAAATGAGAATCTTTTTTTCTTTTTTTTAAGGGATCTCAACTCTCTGGGTGTAGGAAAAAAAAATAAATCTAAAGAACAGACACCTTAAGGATCTAGCACAGAAGGGAAGTTGAAAAAAGAAAAGGTATCAGTTTAAAGTACTTAGATGGGTAAACCAAACTTATGATTTGGGGTCCAGATTATAAATTGTAAGCACCAAAGCTGCAAATATTGAGCATTGTAATAAATACAAAATGGAACAGGATTTTGTTCATGCTGTGCATTTTATGCGGTTTATGTATTATTAATCATTCTACAAATGTGGAAGAGGGAATTCTCAAAAATAACCTGTTAAAATTGTTTTTTCCCACTACAGGGTCTAGTGTCACTCAGAACTAAATTAGTATTTTAGCAATCTCTTTGCTCCTTTGAGCTCCAGTTATCAGCATGCATTTTGCAAATAGATTGTATTTGTTTTTCAAAGGTTCTAGTAAGAAAGAACGTTTATATAGACATTAGGCATTTCCCCCTTGCATTAAGGGTTTCATCTTGCCTCAGCTGTTTCATTTTCTTTTCAGCAGCCCACAGTGTCCCTGCCATAATAACGATGAGCTCCCGGTTCCTTATGTTCCTTTTCATAAGGACACGAGGGCATTGAGGCTACTTTCATTCAGAGCTTACTGATCTCAGTGAGTGTTTCATTTAACCCTTACTGTGTAAGTTAAAAGGAAAACCAAACACCCGCTTTCGCCCACCCCCAAAGAAAGGAAAATCCTGCAGAAAAGTTATCAATCMATTTATTTCATAGTGTTGTTTCAGCCGTACACGATAAGCCCTCTCGGTTCTGCCACACTGGATCAGAAAGGGCAACACGTTTTACTTTTCAGTATGAACGGAAGGGATTTAAAATACCATTAGACACAGAGGCTGCAGACCCCGATGTAGCCCCATTAATGTGAGCATATGTACAAAAAGTATGTTGTAATCAAATTGTTTTCCCGCTTCAGTATATGTTATTTATCTTTTTTTTTCACCTGCTGTAGTGGAAACTAGCAGAAGATTATCAGATTCGAATGACTGTGCTTTATTCTATTACTACTAATTTGCCTTTTGATTCATTAAATTACATATGCATGCTGCATTGCATAGGGTCATTTTCAGAAGAGCTCTTTAAAGATACCATCTTCTGTCTTTAAAAGTATCTTACAAAACAAGGTTTAATAATAAGCAGCACTTGCTTTTTCCAAAAATATATATTATGCCATGCATGTTTATGATGTATTTAAATTTCTCAATATTATTCACGGTATCAACTAACTAATGTATTAATGGCTACATTGCCTTGTGATTGAGATATTGCTGTATCTTAATAGAATCATAGAATGATTTGCGTTGGAAGGGACCTTTACAGATCATCTAGTCCAAGCACCCTGCCATGGGCAGGGACATCTTTCACTAGGTCAGGTTGCTCAATAAACATAACAAAACCGGAAATCAGTGACGAAATGTATCCTCCTTAACCTGATTTTGGATAAGGTAGACTTCAAAGGAGACAGAGTAAGAAATATGCTTACTCGAGCTGTGGAACGTCAGAACAAGTCATGGCAGTAGGTCCGAAAGTTCATCAGACAGTACTCCCATTGCTGCTTGTGGTATTCTACGGTGCAGAAAACTGGCTGTCAGAGATGCCTCGCAGCAGACCAGTTGTCCTCCCTACCCCAGCACGTGCCCTGCTCCAAAGAATATTCATTTTAAGCTAGAATGGTGTTCCAGAAAGCTAGCTAGCTTTATATAACCTTCTTTTTGGAGACAGCAGTTCAACTAGTCCTTATTTAAAGACAATGGAAGGTTTTATTACAGGGAACTTGCATAACAACTGGTGTCCCAATGGGCATGGCAGCTCCCTTAATAGACTTATTTTGTCAGTAGGTCTCATGGGTGAGAACATCGGCCCTTCCACGTCCTTACGGGTTCCAGACAAAGTGCCAAGTGGTTCTGAAGGCTCTGCCCTTCTGTGTCTTTCCATTTTAAGCATGCTTCCCAACCTCCACCAGCATTACAGCAGAGTGGTGAAACTTATCACTGCCTGCTTTATAATTATAAACAGGTTATTGCTCTCCAGAGTCATCAGCCTCTAAAACCCTCTAAAATGCAGTTGCAGCATATTCCACATCATATTAGGAAAATTTAAGAAATCATGTACCTGGAAGCCTTAAAGAAAAAAAAAAAAAAAAAAATTCTTGTACCTAGTAGAACTGGCAAGAACATAAAGGGGAACATGACTGTTGCCAGTGACCTTGTGAACAGCAGCTTTTAGAGAAAGAGCAAGAAGGAATGGGATGAAAGATGGGCCAGGCTTGCATCCACCCCAAAAGCTGATGAAATGACTTGACAAGTAAGAGGAAGCATGACACAGACTCTGCGAACACCTGAATGCTTGCATACAGGAACTAATAAGGAAGAGTTTTGGGTCATGGAGACTCCCGTTTCTGTGTGACCCATTCATCCTTCCTTCTGACACAGTAGAGAATAACAGGAACACAGTCCTGCCTCTAATGACATTAAAATTACAACAAAGAGATTGGCCTAGTATTTTACCTATTTTTCTACATCTCAGGCATTCAGAGAACAATTTTCAAATATTAAAGGTATTGCAATTATCTATTTTTTCTTGCGTAATATTATAGCCAATTTATTTTTCTCCTGTTATTTAAATGTCTCCACTCTGATATATTGAGCTTCTGAAGTTGCAAATGAAGCTTTTGCACTAAGTATGACAATTGTATTTTTTTCCCTTTCCTCTTCAAAATGTAAAGGATTGTCAAATTCTTTTACTCCTTTAGGGTTTGGTTTTTTTGTTCAAATATAAAAATCTGTTGGCGCTGTATTGACAGATAATGCTACACCAATGGAAAAGGCTGGCAAATAAAGGTTTTTAAGAAGGTGCTTCACCTACCCTATTATTTTGGAAGCTCAAAAAATTCCCGCTGAAGAATGTAACAATATCAAAGCGTCTTCTAGAATAGGAATTCAAGATAAATATCTTTGTTTTGCTGAATGATGATAAACCTTTTCTATCTCCTGGATTTCTGCATTATTTGCTTTCTTTCAAAAACAGAGGCAGTATGAGTATATGCTGCCTCAGATAATTCTCAATGGAAAAGARCTGAAATGACATGAGTTCTGTTCTCTACTTCCTGGAATATAAATCTGCATTAAAAGTTCATTTAGTCTCTTCACTTACAGTATAAGGTATATGACAAAGTATTCAGCAATCTATCTGGTAATTGTATTAGATATCTTACATTCCCTCAAAATGGCCTATTTACCAAAGTAGCTGGTAATGAATCTTAGAGTGATAAAACACAGAGCTAGATTCAAACCAAGTCTGAACATCATATTTATTCATCATGTTTGATTATATATTGTACTAAAAACGTTAAAAGGTTAAGAATGTTGAACCAATCTTCAGTTTCTTTACCAAAAAGTACATTAATTAGTTCAGACATACCCAACCTTTTCCCAGATTGAGCAGTTTCTTCCCTGAAGTTCTGACCTACGGTTCCATTCTTAATATAAACTTGCTATTATTTTCCCTGAAAAAGTTGAATTACTGAATTTTTAGTCACCTGTGCATTYTTCTATTGTGAAAGAATCAGTTGTGCCTTTAGTTTAACCAACACAAGATAAATCAGAACAGTAATACTGAAGAATTTTTTTATGCTAAACAGATTTTAACTGATAAGTTCAAAAACTATAAATACAAATGCTAGAATATGTTTTTAGTGCACTTTCATACATTACTATGAATGTCTACTGAACCTGACAAGATATACCCAAAAAACACTGTTTTCCCCAATATTTCAGCCAAAAGGATTGTTTCATTCATCAATGGTATTTTTGTAACATTTAGGTATTCCAAAGCATTTTGCAAAAAATTAATTTGGATTCACAGCTCTCTAGGGAACAAGGAACATATGTATTATCAACATTTTATAGGTTGAAAACCTAACAAACTGACCAACATTAACTGGTGCGTGATCTCACAGAAATCCTGCAACAGCAGAAAAAACAAACGCTCTTCATCTGTATTTAAGACTCAGTTATAAGAATATCATTTCAACACTCCCAGAAACGGGCTAGTGGCTGCCATACACGCTTACATAAACCTTTGCTCAGCAGCTCTGCTGGTCACTGAACGGGCTTGCCGCACAAAGTTATTTTTTGCCATGAATCTTTATGCAGCTATGGAAGACCAAGGTCCCACACCAAGAAAGAGCTGTTTGTATGAAAGGTCCCTGAACAATCACAGTTAATAAATTGCCCCGAAACCACGAGGGCACAGCATGAACAAAAAATTTACAGGTGTGGAACAGATTCTAGCACAGGGGGAGAATCAAACAAGTGGTGAGTGGAATTTTCTCTACATTTGGCAGAGTGTTTATAGAGAAAACACCACGGAAAGTGAGAAAAATTCAGAATACCGAATGTATTTTCCAAGTACCTGTGCCAAGAGTAGTAAAAATTTTGATTATTTACTGCACAAATGCTTGTCATATGTAGAAGACCTATGGCAGGCCTAACGCGATCATATTAGTTTTAAGGATTATTATGCTGCAAGCATGAACCATTATTCTTCCCCATTTACTTCAATCTAATAAATAGATCATCTTATAAATATAATAAACAGAATCGATTAAACTTACTGACAAATCAATACATCTATTAATGAACCTATAAACTAATGAAATTAATGAATGCATCAATAAATTGCTACATTTACTTATAAATATATGGATATATACACAAATGAACTCAAATTAATTTTTTTTATAACTAAACATTTAGCATTTTTTGACCTGAAAACTGAAAATAAAAGCTAACTATGAATGAATTTTTAAATCTGGATTTCCTTAATTCTGTTTCCAAAATGAAAATAAAACCAAATGATGAGGACTACTTATTCGCATTGTCTTTAGCCAACAGGTACCATATGAAGAAGAAGAGACACACGCCTGGTGATGAAGCCAGAAGAGAGCAACGAGTGTTTGCAAAAAGGCTGAATGTCTGTTAGTCAAAAGCGATGTTAGTCTATCCTTAGGTTTCCATAGGAAAATGACACCAACACAGTACAAACTAAATCAAATTCTGCCTGAGTCGGAAGACTGACTAGCTGATAGAAGAAGGTTTTTCATATCTATATTGCCTACAATTCATTTTTGTAATTCTGTGGATCAGCATATTATCAATATCAAGAGTTATGAAGTCGTGTTAAACCCAGAGATCAACATTATGTGAAAGAATGCCATTTGAGGGAGACGGGGAAGCGTAGTTTGCTAGCAGATATCTTGAGTCTCCCAGATGTCTGAAAAGAAAGAATACATCATCAGTCAAAACAAAAGCCGGTTCATGAACTGCTAAACCAGAAACTGAATGCTCTTGACTTCATGCCAGAGAGGATGCAGTTCATCACAGTTCCACATACTTAATCTCTATCATGGAGCTCAATACTGTGAAACTTTAGAACAACTCTTCTGCCCCAAGGAGTTGATCATTAAAATTAACAAAAAGCAAGTCATGTAGACAATGCAGTTCAAAAATAACACACCATATTTTACGATATAGATGCACTAAAAAAATTGTAATTTGATATTCAAACTAAGCACTAAATTATAAGGGACCTTAAATCTGCAAAAGATGAAGAAATCTGCGAAAGATGAAGATGCTAAATATTCTCTGATGTAGAAACATGCCAGCAGGCAACTCCAAGGGAGTGGTAATATGCAATTGCTATTGACTTCAGCTATACAAGGATATCTCACAGCTACTTTCAAGGTATCCATCCTTAATGTAGTTTTGCTCTTCCAAGTATTTAAGAATTGTGCAAGAAGTCACGCTCTTGGTGTGGACAGACCCTGTAGAAACAAGACTCTGTATTCCCCAGTTAGGGTGTCACCACTGAAAAGTCCACAAGACTATCCAATAAGAACAGAAACATCATTTATTATGGCATACTCCGTAACAGGCAGCTATCCTAAAAATTTCCGTCAACAAAAACTGGAAAGTACTCTGTGCTATAATCTAGTCTACAGCGAGCATTTCCTTGTTCCTTCATCACCTCTTGCTATAAACCAGCAGCAAGGGTATGCATTTTACTTACTTGCTCTGTACGAAGCACAGTAGAGGATGACACAAGATTGTTTCACAGATCTCAGATCACCAGCTATGAAAGGACAAATAAATAAAAAAAATAGATGTGCAGGCCCTGCTTCCTTAACGTTAGATTACTTCAACAAATAAAAAGTTCTGATACTATTCATATATTTTCCTTGGGTATGAACCATTCGTAACTGTGCGTTCACCCAGCTGCATGCCAGTGAGCTCATAATTTTAAGATGTTTGTACAAGCACAGTACAGCTGGGGATCTTAAAGTATTTATAATGCAGCTGAGAGACGAGGAGTTTTGAACAGTTATTTGTAAAGCTGCAGCCTATGCAGAGAGATGCCAGACAAACATCCCTTGGTGGCCGTGTCCTAGCCTAGAGATATGAAAGATTATTCATCTCTTTCAAAATGACTCAAACTTGAGAAATGCTGTACAGTGATACCTAAAAGTTTAAAAACATTTAAGACAATTTTGTTCTTTAAATTAATGTTTATTAATTATTTTATTTAGGCAGAAACATCAAAAAGTGGGCTGAAACATTCCTTTTTTTTATAACTTCATTGACTCATATCAGGCCTGAGTTTGGTCCTCAAACTTTAGAGGAGTAGTAAAACAAACATGACATTAGTCCACACAAAGAACTTCCCGATATGCACTGCCATGTTGGTTTCTAATATAATAGCATAGCTAGGAATTGAATTGTGAACGGGCCACATTTATACCAGACAGATATGACTGGATACATACTGAACATCTGATACTTCAGTAAACAATTTCATGTTACAAGTTATTAAAAAAGAGCATTAAAACCTGGATTACACTGAATACTATCCACAGTACATCTTATTTCTAACAGCCTACTTGTGTGATACCTAATTTCTTACATAAATTACTGTAAGCTTTTTGTTCCATTCTTTAACTAATGGCCCAAAAGCCTGAGCTAGAAAGAGATATAATGATTTCCTGGAAACGGAGAAATCCACAGCAGGTAAAAATGCAAGATGATTGGGCTTGACAGGGACTGCACCACAATACGAGGTGCTCCAGTAACCCCCACGCAGTGATCGAGCCCTTCATTTTTCACTTCCAAATGCCAAACTACTACAGAATAACTACTACACAGATTTTCAATTTGGCAATTTTTGGGAAGCAGGGAAAGGCTTACTGKGAAGCACGTAAAGGCCAGAACCTGAAAATAAAATCTCTGCGTATCCATTGCCTTAAAATCAGACTCATGGATTTCAGTTTACACGCCTTTCAAAACCTGAGGCAACCAAAACACATCAGTTACTCTCAAAAGCTTTTCCCACAGTTGTATCATAACCTAGTGACAGAACTCATAAGTTACAGTAAAAAAAAAAATACACATATAGATAGTAACATATCCCAGTCCTAAAATGTATTTCCCGCTGCTGAAAAGTTTGGGACCATGAGTTGATCTGCACAGCGGTACCTGAGATTTGCAAGATAAAGAGATGAGCGTACAGCATTTTATTATTATAGGTGCCCGCAGTTACCAACTATTGACACATAATAATGACTTTACCAAAGAGGCTAACAGTGTGTCTGGCTGGCCTGATAAATTGTCATCTCTGAATGCAGCTTATTTTTCTGCTGAAAACTGCTGTGGACTTTCTGTGGAATAGAATCTCTGGTAGGATAAGCACACAGATGCTTGCAGCCCATCTCTTTCCCCCTTCGTTCATGCTATTTTTGTACAAGTAGCGTAGGTGGCTTGTCCATCATCACTCTTCTTTCAGAATATCTAGGGGTTATTCTTTAATTTTGACTTTATTTTCAATAGGTATTGAGCTTTCTTCCATTTATTAAATCACTCTTCACAGGACAAAGAGTTCTCCCTTTTCCAATGTTCACTAAAAATCTCAATGCTTGCCAGCTATAGGACTCCCATGTTGGCCCTACACCTGATCCGAGTGGTCCTAGCACAGAGTCTCTCTCACCAAAAAGATGTTTTGGAAGGGAAAATAGGATACAGACTTCGGAGCAATGTCTAAACAACGTAAAACCCAATAGGCTGGGCCATATTTGAAAGAGTCCTATAAAGATGAGATGTACCTCAGCCAACTAGCATTAAACAAAAAATACACCAAAGCAGCTTCCAATATGAAAGGCTCAACAATCTTTTGGCATGCCCTGATATGTAAAAAATGATGTTCTTTCACAGATTGTGTTAGCTCTATCAGGTTACCATAACACAATTCAAACATCCTATTAAAAGGCAGGCTAGCATCATTGAACCACGCTCTTTGGCTAAATGTGGCAGGCTAAAACAGTTTAAAAGTGCCAGTCAACCTTGTAACCACACATTTCGATCCTGTTAAATTTGATTAGAACAGAACAGTTGAAAGACAAATCCTACTGCTACAAGTAATGTATCTAAATGCTTGTCTGTAGATGAGATTTTGAGAACTGTACTTTTATAGAAGCACAGCTAAACTGTTAAGATCATATCAGTGCAACTACCCCAGGTTAATATTTTGATTACAGAGCAAGAGTAGCTTTATATTATTTTAAATATTTTTTACAAGATTCAACATGAATTCGAAACAAAAATAGGAAAACAAGTTAAGAGGAAAAAAGAAAAAAGTCTCAGTAAAAAGACTGTACATACCTTTAATTACACTCATATAACTATGGAACTGAAAATCCACATCCTGCCTTAGACTGGTAGCATCCCAAATAAGGTACTAGATGTAAGATGTGCCCATAAGGTACTCCAGGACAGCTGTCAACGTGTCCTCGCATYCTATAATAACTATGACATAGTTTATCCCTTAACATAAGTGAGCTAGTCTACCTCACATCTGAGAAGGACAAGGCCAGCAAATAAGCATTTGCCACAGGATACTTGCCGTGCTCCAGAGTCACAGTAACTTGCTCGAGTGCCCATATCCCAACATCTGTCTATGGATGAGCCTTAGATGCTGACTGAATAAGTGGCAYGATGTTTGAAAGTACAATTACGATAGCTAAAAGCAAATGGCCTTTGTGGTGAAGACGATCCTTTCTTTGTTCTTAGTAGGAATGTTCATATTGTAATAAATACGCTACAAAAAAGGTTCTTCCAGTCTGTCCCAGCCAACGGTGTCAGCTGCAGATCTTAACGTAAACGTACTTCATTACCACCTTTTACATAAAGTAAGATTTGTTCTTATGACCAGTGTTACTTTTGCAAACAAAAGGCATGTAAAAAAGGCCCATGATTTCTTTCGCACCGCAGTATCTGGCCATTGTGCAATGAACTTCAGTTGTACTCCTTAATTCAGTGAGTAGAGAATGTTACAGAATTAGTTCACCACTCACTAAAACCAATTCAGACAAGATACTAAATTAAAAACATTTTTTTTTACCGTTGAACGGAAGAGAAAAATACTACCTTAAACCTTCACTGGGCCAGATCRTTAGCTAATATAGCTGCAGCCTAGCCGTGTTTGTTGCAGCAGGGGTTGTTTCTCAACAGGTGAAGACCTCTTCCTACATCTGTAATATATGACTTGTCCATACTGAGTTTGTGGAGCAGACTTAAGTTTCTACTAAGCTTAATTCATCTGCACTGAAGTAAGCTACATCTGCACAGCACAGCCCTTTGTGACAATGTGCATTCTATTATCAATATTGAAAGCATATAAAGTTCARTGCTCATTAGGTCTTTGTTTATAACATTCTTACGGACACATCTCTACTCCATATTAGCTTGGAAGTTCTCCAGTCATCTCACACTGGTTTGTGTCCCAGCAGGACAGACCTTTCTGAAGCCCTCCAAAATTCTGATCTCAATCCTATTTAAAACAGCTGCAAACTGCCAGAGCCTTCTCATCAAGGCTGCCCATAAACTGAACAGAGAAAACACTCCCAGAGTACCCAAAAGGCTTATTACATTATGGCACCCGGATACAAAGGAAGTAATGTGGAAAGGAGAAAAAAAAAAAAGGAAGAGGGGAAAAAAAAAGGGGGGGGGGGGGGGGGAACCTTACAATCTGCCAATATCGGGAGGAAGCCGAAAGTTGCAATCAGAATTGAGGAGAGATTCTTTATTTCAATATTGCAGACTTGAAATAAATAACCTGAATACTACCCACAAGTCCCGCAACTCAGTGGACACAGTCCACAAGAACAGAATCCATAATGATCCAGCACTTAACAAACCTGTGAGGAATTCCAGAAAAACCCCAACAAAATGTGCATTTAGAGATCTCTTAGAACATGAAAAGCAAACACAGATGGCTCAAAAATGCAGAGGATTCCTCCGGTCTGAGTAAGAGGAATTAGCCACTCTGAACTGGTTCTCACTTTGCTCAGGAATTGGCTCAAAGAACAATACCATAAAATTATGAAATAGTGCAGAGGCAATTTCTGAAGATCACCAACAGGCATGCTGGCTTCCTCAAAAACACAGCAAGGCTACGCTCTTCCAGCACAGCAAAACAGCTTCCCTGAAACAGCGCCCGGATCACAGCACTGAGGGCACTAAATCTCAGCTCAGCACAAGCTGCTGCTTTCCTCCCCCTCCACAGCAAACCTCGGCCCCTGGTTGGTAAGATCAGCCGCTCTGGCAGCCACCTTTCCAGCACCAAAACTAAGCGGCATTCCAGTCCGCAGGTTACCTGTGACAGCCGCCCAGCAACTACAAAAGGCTTAATGGGTTTCAGCTTGTACATTAAGAAACTGTTTGCTCCTAAATTTTTGYCACCTTTATTTCAAAATGTGATTTCATTATCTTTGCACTTCTAAGAGTTAAATATCCTTTGGTTTTGGATTTGAAAAAATATTTTTCAAGTATTGAATGCTTAATAAAATTTAATACAAAAATCATATATACTTCACTATATGTAAATACGTGCAAAAATATTCTCTGAAATGTTGTAGAATTAATAAGGAAAATATTATTAGTTCAATAAAAAGTGCATTTAAAATTGCATAACTATATCCCTGTAGGCAAGTGGGAATATGAGGCACTGGCTGCATGGTCCCTCCATTCTGCTCGAGGGATTCTCATGTTACGTACAGCATTCCAAAAGCCTTGGCCCTTCTGCCTCTTAACCACTGCTGAATACCTCTTTGCTTTCCAGAGCCAGGGGAAGGAGGTTTTTTGTAGAGAAACTAAACTTTCTAAATTAGGGGATGCATCTTCATGAGCTCAAAGAACCGTAAGACTTTTCACGTTACTATTTTAAAAACAAAAATGCAAATTTTTCAAATATATATTTTTAAGACAGATAACATTTTCATGCATCCATATCAGGACAGATTTGCAAAGAGCTCCTGTATTCATGTGGGCACCCCAGCAAAGCAGCAGGGAGCAGTGCTCCCCACTGCTACTACACCTCTTCTGCAGAGCACCCCACTATTGCCCAGAGCTTCATCCTTCTTCATCTGTTACTCATGACAGCAAAGCTTGGAAACGGAAACTTTTTTTCTGCCTCCCCCTCTTGTTACATTACAGAGAGTGGCAATCTAGCACACAGTCCTTATTTTTTAATCCATGTCTTATTATGATTCAAACAGTATGATACCTTAGGAACAAGACCTTGCCACTGAAATCATTTCAGAGAACATCCTTATAAAAGCTATAACTCAGCAAAGCTGAACCATCAATCTTCCAAAACGTACTCAGGCAAAAGGTAATCAACTCCGTGTGTCATGTTAAAATAAGCAGAGAAGGAAACATTTTAATTAATGAACTTGAATGTTTGAATTCGTCATGGGGCTTACAGAAGGGGGGAGGGGGGGGGAAGACAAATTACTGTTCTTGGTAAAGACCCCAAGGAAATAAAACAAACAACATTTAACAGAGCTCAATTTTCATTTGTCACTGAAATAATGAATACTAAAATAATAATTAAATGCCCTAAAGATTTCTATGGTAGCTGGTAATAACCATATCATGAACCACCTAGTAAATTTTTGCTTTAAGATTCCTTAGCTGTAGGTATGTTGGTTTAGTGGCCTGAAATAACTATGGTACAAACCCTCAATTATTTTCTTGCTTGTATATCCACCGTACATGGCTGCCTAGGGGTCTGACTAGTGGGCCAGCAGTTCTGACTCGAGGATCTACTGCAGCTCTGCTACTGCAATATCCTTTGACATTACCTTAAGCTGCACAGTTTTACTCCACTCTGCAGGTCAGACCAGGTGACCTGAGGTATCTCTGCAATTAGCCTGGTACCCAAACCAAGCTAATAAGCCCTACCAACAGCTGGCTAAAGCTCAGCCTGTCCTAACACGGACTTTCTGCCCCCCCACACGCACAGACTTACAAGCACACAAAGACCAAGCTTGTAAAAGACCACGAACAATATCCATAGCTGCGTAAGCGCTCTGACACAGGGTGCTCCTTTCGTCTCTCCTGTTGTCTCTCACTCCATGACACAACTGGGACCTTGAGGCTAGCTGAGCGCCAACAACACCATTGCAATACAAGTGATAGCAATGAAAAGATTAAAATATTAAGGAGGGAGAGAAAGGAAAAACTGAACCAAATACTCTTCTGAAATCATCCTCCTGGCTTTATGGGAGCGACAAAAATTTTTGCTTACGATAGCTACTGGGTTTCACCATCACTAATGAGGATGCAGCTTTTCTGCCATGGTATTTACCTTCAGTAAAATGACTCTGTCACTCATTGTTTATGCTATGTAAACATTATGCTCTTAAAGGTAAGAACAGAAATTCTGCTTTCATGTTCTGACCAGTATAACTCAATAATTTTATTCCAAATTTGTCTTGGAATAAGTTTGTTCTGATGAATTGGATAATACTTACTTTTTTTTTTTTTGTCTATAGCTGTGAAAAACTTGTTGCTTAATCATAATGTACAGACTTTGCATATAAAAGTTTCATGAAAAGCAATGAAGATGCTTTATTTAATGCTATACATACTTTGTGCATATTAGGTATATTTGCATATATTCTCACCAAATACTGTGCCAATTACTGCTTTCTACTTAAAGAGCAGAGTAGCAAGAAAGTGAAAGCATTTGAAGATGGATTTATATGTTGATTTATTCTTCATTTAAATAGACAGAAATCCACTCTGCAAAGAAACAAAAAGGCAAAGAAAATAGAGATAGTATTGACTATAGTAATTTAAGGAGTGACAAAAAGTCAACATAATAAAACAGAAGAAAGCTCAGCTACAATGTTACAGCAGGATAGATTCAAATATATGAAATAACCCAAGTAATCTAAGCGTGAAATGCTAAGAACATATACAAAAAAGTCTGTGCATTTGTTAAATAATTAAGCCATTCTTAAAAGGCCAGTTCAACATTAAGCTGCCACATAAGATCTTATTTTAATTCTAACTTAAATGTTTTAAGTGAGAATAAGGTGTGAATAGACCTTACGTTGCCTTTTGCACAAGATTAATTTCAGCCTTACAGCAAAATGTAGAGAGAAATTGGCATTCTTTAAAATGTCATCCTGCTCATCCMATTAGAGGCAGCCACCAGCTTCTGCTAAAAAAAAAAAAAAAAAAACCCTACTTCCAATCTTTGCAGGTTTTTATTCATGGGAGGAAAGGGAAAGTGTAAATCAGTGGAATAATTAAATGGGTTAGAAGAGAGAAAGTATAATGAGAAGGACAGAAAAAGACATCCTGGAATTAAGGGGGGGGGGGGGAGATAAAAGTAAATTAAACATGTTAGCTGCAGCAGCTGCGCCCAGTGCCCCTGCACAGAGCTGGGCAGTGCCCGCTTGTGGTCAGCCCCCAGCACCCGATTCCTCTGCTCCTACCAGCACCAGCCTCTCGCCCACTGCCAGGATGCCTTACAGGTCCACCCCACTTTTTTGCCCCCTTCCAATAAATACCCCTGTTGCATTCATCCAAGTAGATGCTGAATTAGACTGTCTTGGAAATCCCTCTTTCTCCAGCCCGTGATGTGGCAGGTCACCTGCTCTCACCTGGCTCAGCTTTTTGTACCCGCTGGGCTTCCCAATTCCCCAGCAGACTCGATTCCCTTTGCTAACTTTCTGCCCCGTAGCGGGGTAAAAACTGACCTGAGAAAGGAAAGACCACTCATCATACAAAGTTTCTGCCACGTACAAATAGCATCCATCTGAAATGCAATGAAGTCTAATTCTAATAAAAGCTCTGTATCTAAAAACAAGTGTTCTCATCAACTCATCATATGTACCAGAACTGTTACCAATAACTTTCATAAGGGGGACTGCAGAATTATTAATCTAATTTTCCAGATCATAAAAACCTCCCTGGATTATAACAAAAGAAATATTTGGTTTACTCTCTCCTGGAATCCTTTTGTACTTGCGCCTGTGCATTCAGAGAGAACATTGCAAGTTCAATCAAGATATTTTAGAATAGAATTTGAAGCAGAAATGCAACTTGGCTCCAGATAATCTGGTTTGACTGAGATATTCTGACCTGGAAACTTCCTTATTTGTTGTGGCAGAAAGAGCATGGTAATGTCCCAAAATACAGAGCCTGGGAAAAAACCCTCTGCAAAAGAACTCATATATTTAGATGACCACCTGGGCAGTCCTATTTGTGAAGTCTGTACCTTTCTTCATGTCAAAAGAACGTGGATGAGGAAATTTTGACCCTTTCTAAGTCAATAGATAAATTACTGTGACTCAACAGAGTCAGGATTTTGCTTGTAATTTAGGTCTACATATTTTTGTTTCCTGACATACAACAACAAAATACAGGAAACCTAATGAAAGCAGTTGCTTGCTGTTATTGGGGKGGGGGGGGGAAGACTTTGAGCTGTTAAGTCCTTTCCATACTGGTCTATACCATTGACAGCAGAAGAAACTGGGTTCATGCTTAATATTTCTTTTCTTTGAAGCATCGGTTATGTTACAAATGACAATTTCAGAACAGATATTATTAGATATTTCCTATAAATAAAGATCCACAACACAAGAGGAACCGATGATCCTACCTGCTGATTTACAAAGCATTCAGGGTAGCATACAAGCAGGCAGCATTCAAACATTATGAAAAACCTGAGGCCATTTTTATGAAGGAACACTCAAGAAATCAAGGCACAGAAATCAATGAAAAGGCCACTGAGTTACCATGGGGATTTTCACGTACATCAGTGAAATGGCATTAAATTCCTACAGCTTTAGTCTCCTTACATCTCTATCACCAAAAATTCTTTGTGTTAAGAATACTGATGATAGGACGGCAAAACACGTGTCTGTACAGTTACATACAACGCTAGCAAAATAAATTATCTAACAAGTCCATAAATTAATGTTCAAATATGTCAGATAATCAGGTAGTATGGCTTATAGAAATCAGCATCATTTTAACATGTCCTAGATATTTAATATCATAAAAAAATCAAACCTGCCTTTTTCCCATTTTATTTCTGTAAATTGAACGGTTTTCTCAGAATTTTTTTTCCAGACCGATAGTTATYGCAGAAAAATATAAAACAAATATGCTGTTGCTGACAGCAACCACCTACTGATTTTACAGCATGGAAAAGTTTCAGATTACAGTTACTTAAGAACTCCTTGTGTGGGTGTGTTTGTTTAGGTGTGAGAGAAAGCTTAATTAATCAGCTGAAAGTTTATCAGCAAACGCACCTAGTGCTATTAAATTCTGCTACAAATTTTAAATAGTAGTAAAGGCGGGAAGACTTCACTTCCATCAGGTTACACCTATTTCACTTATTATAGTACAATAATGGTCAGAATAAAATTTTAAAATATAACTGTGAAGCATGAATTTTAACAATGTCAACCCTGAAAGTCTTGAACAGATGTTAGATCAATGCCTTGTGTCCCAGGCGGTTCTGCTGCTCAGGACTGAAATAGAAGCAGACCTAGTCTCCTCTTTTATTTATTAGATCTATATCCTTCTCAAGTCATCTTGTACAGCAAGAAGTATTTCTTCTAAACGGAAAATAAACAACTTTGTTTTCAAATTATGAAATAGGATTTAAAAAAAAGAAAAGGACTCAACTGAAGCGAGCGCAATAATGTACTTTTTAGAACAAATCTAAGCTGATTCAGCAAAACATAATAAAAGTTACTGTCTTTCAGCCTATCGCATCTGAAATGACTACATGAATAATTCTTTAAGACAGCCCAGCTTGTGCACCTTTGCAATGGAGTAACATGAAAGAAGAAACTCCATTCCTTACCAACGCTTTTCACCTAATCACAATGTCTACCCATTTTCTAAACTGATGGTTAGCAATAAAGAAAATACACACCGAAGGGTGTACTTGAAGAAAGCATAAAACACTAATGCTGCCAGAAGAAACTCCTGCACGTATCCCCTACCCCAGCCATACGTCCCCACATACGTATCTTCCACCTTTGCTCTAGCGCACACACTCTCGAGCTACAAGGTGAACCAGAACGGGAAACGAAGCAAGTGAAATCTAAGGTGTGCTGGGCTAGCAGGGCCTCTCACCCACGTACCAACGCGGCCACACAAGCGCTTGGCCTCCCCCTAAGCGTGGGCAGGGAGGCCAGGCCACCGCCTTCAGCAGCGGTAAGGCTCATAGGTCTGTGGAAGCATGGCATTACTGGGCTGGAAGCAGAGCCGACGGAAAGCACCATCCTCCGGGGCAGGAGAGGAGCCGGGCTGCTCCTCACGGGGACACAACAGGCTGCACGGAAAAGATACCAAAGCTGCCACTGAGCCGGCACAGCTCAGCACCCAGCACCAATTCCCAGGCGGACAAACAAGCTGTGCATCGCTGGCCGCCTCACTGCTGCATCTTGGCTCCGGCTCTCTAGGCTCAGAAGCAGACAATCCCGATACGACAGAAACAATCAATCCTCTTGTCCTTTCATAGACCCTTGGATAGATTTATTGGTCTTGGTAAACTACTTGCAAGGAGTCAAACAGTGCCAGCGGTTTTGTACCAGCAGGAAACACTCAAAAAAAAAAAGCAACCCCCCAAAAAAAAAAAAAAAAAACCCAAAGAAATAAAGCCCAAATGGAACGAAATGGTCCAGTAATTGTTCTGGAAGTGAACCAGTGAAGGTATTCAGAAAAATAATACAGGCTGCCCATATAGAAATAAAAACTGATGGAACAGTAAAATGCCATCTCAGACAGTATATCTAAAATGATCATCTATTTTCTCTCTCAAGAAGCCTGATTCTAAGCGGGTGTAACTTGTCACAGCTCTGCAGCAATTCTGTATTAGGTGAAAATTCGGTCCTTGAATCCTAGAAATTCACGTCCGAGAAAAAGAGAGAGAAGAATGGAATTCCATATATGCCTAAACACTGGCATTTTGGCTAGTAACAGAGCGGGTTCCTAATGCTGCGTTTCATTAGTAAAGCTAAAGGAAAAAAAAAAATAAAAACCAATGACTGCCCCATGAAAAATTAGGAGAGAAGTATTTTATAAACCTTTGTTAGTTTAGCTGTTATGAGGCTATTGCATAAGTACCCCATACTAATTTTATTGGCTCATAGCACATATAATTTGAAAGTATTATGTTACCTGCATAAACCATACATATGGTTCAGAATGTCAGCGTAATCTGTCTGTGGGAACGGTAATGTATGGCTCTGGAATAGAGATGGTGTACATAAATTATGCAAGGTATTTTCTAATCCCCACAATATTTCAAGGAATGGGGCAGCAATTATGTAACACAAAATGTCTCCTACACCTTTCTGACAGATGGGACACGAACATTATTGCTTTTCCCTGTTCCTTCAGGGCAGGTCACTCTCTCAGTTCACTACAGTAATGTGCCACTAATTCTAAAGGCTTCATCCTTCATTCAGATTTCAGCATTTCATTGTGGTGGAAAAGCTACCATTTTCCATTTACTTCATATGAACTTAATTACTTTTTACCATAGGAGTGCCAAAGGAATAAGAAAGTCGCCTACGTGACGTTTACAACAGTGCATGTGATGAACAATTTTGTTGGTAATATTAAATGGCTGTTTGCTTTTTCTTACAAGTCGCCTTAGAACTGCTGTGAAACATTCAAAACATCTTAGTCTCATAATTAAACAAGGACGGATCTGTGATGAGACCCAGGAATATAAATAGCTGCATCAAGTAGTCAACTGCCACAAAGTCCCTGTGTCGCTCCGCACAAGTCATTTGATTTCTCTGTACTTCAAGTTTTCATTTCACTTGACAGACTGACAATGCTGATATTTCCTTTTTTTAGAACTTAATTTGATTAAAAGATACAACTTTTGTCTGATAACTTTAAAATAAGTGTATTTTAAATTTAAACCACAAATTTCACAATCCAGAAACGTGAATCAGCAGTGAAAATACTGTTACACTGTTATTTCTCCTTAAAAAAAAAAAAAAACAAATAAATCTGTATGTTCAGAAGCACAGGCAGGCCTATAGATTTAGATTTTCTAAAAATGTATTCAAAGTAAGTATATCAAACAGCATGGCAATTCATATAAGAACATGAAAATCCTATTTTTACCATTACATTTCAAGAACTCTCTTCTTGAGACCGGTTGCTGTAGTCGGACCAAACCATTTTAGTTACGCTGTACTACTGCATACGACAGGCTCAAAAGGGGAGACTAAAAGAACCAACATTTCCAACCTTTGCAGTGACAATTCACTCTACAAAATACGAAGCTAAACACAAAGAGAAATTAAAACCAAAAGTCTCTTCTAATCTTGTTGGAAAAAAGTTCCCTTCAGACCTTAATCAGTAGCTGAACTTTTTACCTCGAGTACATGTGCAATGTTCACCAAACACTGAAGTCATGATCTTCAGCATAAAGAGCAAAATGCCACTGTGCCTCAAGCTTTTGTAGTGACAAGGATTCATCAGGTGTGTTACGACTGCGTGTCACAGCTGCCAAGATGATGAAAAACCTTTGCATTTTAAGAGGCTCTGTATTTTAGGTTTATTTGGATACGCCTTCATAAAAACTGAAGGAGGAAAAACTTAATCCAACATCTGGGTTATCTTCCTGTAACTAGAAGACAGCAAAAATCTTTCTTTTACCTTTTATATTTTTTATCTATTATTTTTAATTGCTGTTGGAAGAAAATGAAAAGATTAACATAAGGACATCATCCCCACCAACACACACTAATTCTAATTAGCTTCTGAGAAGCAGAATACTTTTAAAGCTGCCTCTTTTGCTAACGCGTACATTGTTTTAAAATAACAATTTCTGGTTCAGCTAACCCATTTCTCGGGCCGACTGCATGGGATACAGTTTTTTGCCCCACTTCAGATATCTTCTAAAGGGAGTAATGATTTGTTGACTTGTGCTCATCATACTCAAACGCTGATAGAGAGATAATACTCATGCTGTCATTTCTTCCAGTTTATAATGCAAAAGTCAAAATACGCATTCTATAAATCATTGTCTTGATTTGCCATTGCTTACAATTTTTTGAGTCTTCTCAATCACTGTAAGCTAGCAATAACCATGGTAAAGCAGTCATGCCATGTATTTCTGGTATTATACCTTTGCAAAGCAAATGCAAAAAGGACTGAACAAAGCACATGGCAAAAGGCAATTGGATTCCATCAGCTCAAAGAGTTTAGAAGATCATCGTATCAGTTAAATCGTGGTAGAACAAAACCACATGCAAGTGCTTAGAGACTGCGCTCTAATACAACGCACACGTACACAGAGAAGAGATCCAGTTCACTGAAGCATTGCAAATCAAAATGCAATCACTTGTGCTTAAAGTGCTCTTTGAGGAACTGAAAGGTTAATGAGCAAGGTGGCTTTAATTGCTTTTTTTCTAAATACCTGGCCCATAAACTAAACACAACTGCCTTTAAAAGCTCCATATTCCAAAATTTCTATAGTAAACGTTCTTCTGTTGGAATTTTCTATTCATGGAACTGGACTATAAATAGGGATATAATACCTTTAATAGGTTGCAGACACCATACTCTTTTCAAATATCCTGACTTTGCTAGAGGCTATAATGACAACAGCGAAATAGCTTAGATACCACTGGGAGCAATTTGTCAGTGCAGCGCACAGGGTCCAGTGTTTTCCTGTTGTAATTAGTGGCTAGTGCATGCTCACCGTTACCTGAACTTACTGCAGTAATTCCAGATTCAACCATATGTCCACTGACTAGTGGAGTGTGCATGTGTCTATGTTTGGATAACGTACCTTCTGTAAATTGTTCCTGTTAGTCATTTGCAATTTATTTCATGTTTCCAACAACAGCCTTGAACTGGCAGTGTCAGCAACACGTGTTTTTGACATTACTGAGAACACAGACAAGAATGATTTATGCCATTTTTCCTCTTCTCAGATTGAACAGGTATAAAAATTGTCATATGTAGAAAGTCATAGGACAAAGAGAAAGTTTTAGAAAACTTGACTTAGATGGAAGGTGTGAAGATGAGAGTTTTATTTTACCAGAGTTAACACCTTAGGAATCATTCCTCAGTTACTTAAAAGAAACAATTATTTTTTCACATTATAAATTCCTTACATAGGAACTCCTGCCCTACACTTTTGTACGGTATTTCAAAAATAAGTGCAGCGTTTCTTCCTGCTTTAGTGGCAATATTGCCTGTTACATTTCACACCAAAATTCTCAATTACAGTCAGTGACAAAAATCCAATTACGTTCAAAGGGAAGCAGTATTAAGCCTGATCCAGATAAAACTTATTTTCTCACTTTTACTGGATGGACTCCAATAGTCTTAAACAATGATCGCCTCAAAAACGTTACAACTGCAGCTTTCGTCATGAGCCATGTGCTCTACGCTACGCTCGCCACTTCCAGAAGATCAGGCTCACGAGGTGTGACAAACAGCAAGATGCAGAATTTCACAGGGGGAAAGGGCATGCACCGGCACAGCGCCCAACCGCTATTTGGGTGAAACGTTCTGCTGTGCAGATAAACCAGTTTTTTGTCAAAGCAGAAAGAGCAAGAGTGGGACAACAGCGGGAGGAGGCAAGATGACAGCAGCTCACGCTCAATGGTAGTCGCAGCACTGTGAACTTAGTGCAAGACTCAGAGTGACTTCATGCTTCACAAGCCAGTATCCCCTCCTGACCCGTGCTGTGCGACCACATGCTTCAACGTTTCAGTTGACCTTGAAACAAAGAACAATATATTGGCTCTAGTAACAGTGGCAGAAGTCTTCTGACAATATAAACCATTTCTGTAGCTATATCTGTCTCCTTGGGCCTTGAACTATAACCATACATTTTCGGTAAATATGATTTGCAAGATGAATGATGTCACATGCCCAGTTTAAATCTGCCCTCTGTGCCACCTCTGGAGGTAGCAGAGTCTCACAGACCTGCTACCGCTCAGAGGCAGGCTCTTTGCCTCACACAGCAAGAACTTGTACTTAAGGAAAAACAACCAAAAAATGCCACAACGCTGTTGGTACTAACAGCAGGATCATACTCCTGCTCGTCTTGCAGGTCTGCGCCGCATCATGGTCTCGCGCTGAATCCAGGGTGTTAAATGCATCACCCAGGAACATGTGGCCTTGAAAACAGCCACACATCTTTTCAAACCTTCCATCAGGAAGATCCAGAGCACCCAGATTCATACCAATAACCAAYGTAATAAGTTGTTGCTTCTTTGCTTATTTTTCACCTTTTTTTTTTAATCCTCACTTTTTCCCCTGTAACAGGCCATAGGATTTCACTTGCTTGGTCCTGCTTTTAGCCAAGAAACTTTTGCTTGAAATAAAAAAGCATATTTTAGGAAGACATCGAGTCTCTGCAAAGGACTGCGAGCAAGCAATAAAAAAAAAAAATCACAAAAAGTGTTGATGCATTATTCCATTGTTGATAATCTTACCATTACAGAAAACTGAATCTTTCTTTTAACCGTTTCAAGCTTTCACTTCCTGCTGCTGGATCTTATCTGTGCTTTTTAGGTTAAATGACAGTTTGGCATACCGTTTGAAGGTGTGGAGTTTTTTGTTGCCTTGTTGAATTTTGGCTCATGCAGTAACTAACGTTATAAAATTCATTTTAAAATAGGGGAAAGTATTTACCTGACTATTCCAGCAGTAGTAAGAAATTCTAGTTTCACATTATAGAAATGATTTTCTGCACTATGGTCATCCTGGCGTTCCCTTAACGTATATTATCTTTCAACCTGAACAAGTTTTTGTGCACATTTAAGAGGAATAAAAGGGAAGGTGCTTGTTGCATTTGGGGGAAAACATACCTGTAAAGAAAAAAGCAACAGACTTAGGCAAATTGGAGGTGAATTCAGTGCTCAAACTAACTTGAAGCAAATAAACAAATGATAGGTCAGATCATTTCATTGGTAGAATCCAGCAAAAACTATCTTCTTACTCAAGAGTGAGTAAAAAAAAAGATCTAAACATAAATTAAACGATGACATTTTCTTGCTTATCACTTCCAATGCCTAAAGATCCTGCGTAGCTGTTGCGACCCTTAGTTTCAAGCAGAAAGCGTTCCTCCAACCTGACAAAAATTTCCAACTCAACAGAATGCTAAGCACATCCTCACGAGCACCGTCAACCCTTCTAGGATACAAACACAACTGCTCAGGTAGGACACAAACACTGGTGCCATATTCTGTAGGTAGGAAGAGAACTCCATGTGTTTTATCAAAAGTTTGGGCCAGACCAAGCAGCTGACTGTCACTCTCAATATATTGTTAAATTTCCTTACACCTTATATTTTCACTACGTAAAAGAAATTTCAGCTTGAAGAGAGATACCATTTACAAGGCAAATTATAAAACACCTGAACTCAGCAACTTTCACCTCAACATTAAGAACGATGAGGCTGTGAGAGACCACATACACAATTTTTTGTCAATAGCATAACAATTTAAAAGCCTTTTCCCCAGGGCATGGCATCGTGGCATCTTTTCCTAGCTGAAAGGGCTTAGGCTATTGCAGCATTAAACAGCTGATGAATGACCTTGTTGTCACACTTGTTTTAGGGATTGATTATGTCCAATTAATTCCTAGAAGAAATCAATTGTTCTTACCTAGCTCATTTACATTAATAAGAAAACATTAATGACTTCACTGCCTATAAGTATTGGAAATAGAGCTTGCATTTACATTTCGGCCTGCTGGAATTTCAAGAGGATTCATTATCTCCTCCTATGAGAGCAAAACAAATTAACCCACACAATTTTTCCCAGTTATTCAGCATTCAAATCAAGTACTTCTCCATGCATTTAACTAACAATTGGATGATATAACAATTAGTCTCCTATTGCTGACTTATTTTTATGGGTGTAATTTTTATCATACACAATAGAAAGCACATAATCATTTTCTTCCATTGCTAACTTTATGTTGGGAGAAACACTACGTACAGAAACTCAAGACCACAATTACGATTTCCTGTTCAGATAGTCATAAAGTCTAACACGCCATAAGAGGAACAGGGATACAAATGTGCAGGTAAAAGCAGTTCATGTCATTTCATTCCTGGAAACGATCCTTAGGAAAACATTCAAACTGAACCTTTGTGGTGGGATTTAAAACTCATGACGACTGCCAAAAACTTAAATAATGCTTTATCAGATGCTGGGATTAGCCTCTTTGTGAGCTACACACTATGAATAGCCCATGTCTGAGCATTCATCCTGGACTTTCTTCCCAGCGGGAGAAATATAATAGGAAGGTGCATTTCAAGACGAAATTCAGAATTTGATTGCTATATTCTCTGTTCAGTGCATACGGCTATCATTTCTGGTAAAATGTCCTAGTTAAGGGTTACAGTAAATTGATCACATAATACTACAGGAATTTATCATGTAATAGAAAAGGAATTTAAGAGCTGAATACCAAATATTATTAATAAAACAGGTCTGTGGATAGAGACAGTTAGGGGATACAGCTTATATTATTACCTGATCCTACACCAAATTAAAGAGCTGGTAAAATCAGAATTGCAAGGACAAAATAGACTCTCAATGGGATTTTTCAATTGGAAACTTCTGAGTGGGTAGCACAACAGTGGGTATTTACTCCCTGCATCTCTTCTGCCTCTAGAAACGGCCCACGAGCTTGGCTTCTCCCTTTGGATCAGAAGTCCAAGCCCATCTGTGCAGAGAGACTCTGCTGCCACCCTCTGTGGTATCTGAGATGATTCAAAACACTAACTGTAAGTAAAATGCCAACCCCTCTAATTAAAGATTTAGGGACAAAGATCTCTAGTTGTGAAAGAACTGACAMAATGAAAAACTATTAGGATATAATTAAATTTGGAAATTAATATCAGTAACTCTAAGGTATTGGCACACAAGGAATTAAAGCAGTGTTGGTACATGAATGACTTCAATGTTGAACTAGTAGCTACATTAACCAGCTTAACATCTTTTGAGGCTACATTTGAAAAATGATAAAAGACAATGCATGTGTTTATCTCTGGTCTAGTTCATTGCTACAGACATCCTTTTTTCTGAAACGTTTAAAAAAAGTATATAGGTAAGGGAGAACAAACACGTAATTGTTTCCAGGTTGTCTATCATCTCTTAATCTGAAATTCAGTACAGGCACATAACCGATTAATAGAGAATGATGTGTTTGGTCAAAATAACATTTAATCCCTCAAGAGACAGATACAATACTGAGAGCATGCAGCTTGTGAGAAGGATTTATATTAATTATTAACTGATAAAAAGCTATTTTTCCTGACCATACTTGTGATTATTCAAGTCTATTTTATACCAGGGCAGAGAGGATATTGCTCTTTTGCTCTCACATCTGCAAGAGCAACCCCTATTTAAATGAGCACAGTTTCCTACCCTGCACACACAGTTACATTTCTCATTCAGTACCTTAATATTCTTGCCTGTTAAACCATTGATCGAAGTAGTCATTAGGGAAGGCAGAGGCTGAGTGCTTTAGCAGAGCAGCCAACATGAAATCAAAAGTCTTTTTTTTTTTTTTTTTTTTTTTTTAAAATCACGACATTCACAGACCCAATACTGTCCCCAGCAGTAGCAAAGCCACTCAGTTTTGGTGAAGGGGAAATCTACTCTTTCTCCGGGGCCTTCAGAAGAGAGCAGTTTTCTGCCTTTTCTCCTCACCATCTCCACTTGCATTTCATTTATTTTTCTGTAACTCTGTCCAAACTAAATAAGCTTCTCAAGTGGATGGTTCCCATGCTAGTGGTGCCTCTTTGCTGTATTCTGCATGGCAATGGTGTGGACCTTCACTTGCACTCTGCAACGGGTCATTCATCCAAACTCGTCACGAGGAATAGAAGTTAGCTTTAAATCTTCTGTTTTTCAGAAAGAGCAGAACTAAAATTAGCCATACAACTTTAACTTAGCTTTCTAGTTAAACAGTACCTGAAAATACTACTGCCATATGATCAAAATATTAGTCTGTTTCCATGACCTAAAAAATATTCTCTTACACACAAGAAAAAAAGAAGTCACTCGTCATTGTCACTGAAGAACAAGAACATTAGATCCTTATTCACCTAGTTGGGGGGTGGGGGAAAGAAACCTTGCGTGCAAGACAAGAATTCATTTTAACGCATTGTTGGACTTGACATTTCGACTGGACGCTCTGAATTTAACACGTGTTCTTTCAGTCACAGTTGGGCTCATATATTCACCTGAATGGCACCAATCTGCTTGTATTTCTTCCTAAATGAACAATTTATCCATATTCTAGTATCTAGATACCTACTGCAAATTACTAGAAGAACATATAATTTGTTTTCTTCTAGATTTTGCTTAGTAGGGTTATTACAAGGTAACAGACACTTCACAAGAAAAATAAGAAAAAAGCAACTTAGCATCCAGACATCTCCTAGTACGTCACTTGTGGAGAGTTACAGTAGTGTTTGACGAAAGGCAAAATGTTTTACTTTACTACTTTAAAAAAAAAAAAAAAAAAAAATCAGTGGTAGCAAAACGTATCCATCTTAGCTATTTATTGGGCAAGTAAAATCCTCCGGATTCACTTCCCAATCCTTACCAGTCTTCTGAAACAGGAATACAACAGTTTCTTCAATCATCACTTTAACAGAGAAAATAGCAGAGATCTGTTTCTCTTTATTAGTAAAAAAGGGAAGAAGGTGGTAGGGGTACAGGCTGTAGCCTGTCATTTCTAATATCTTACTTCCCATGACAGTTGAGATTGTTTAGGTCAAGAGTTTGCAAATTTGGAGTGCAAACCTCAGCATGCAAATACGAGCTGCAAATACATAGAGGGAGGAGGTTACAGACACCACACTTTTTCCTTTCCTGTTTACACTTCTATTAAAAATGGAGTTCCAAAAAATTTTAATTAAGTGTCATTTGCACGGCTACCTGGCAAACTTGATGAGCATGCTGAAATAATAGGGGATATGGACCGGTGCATTTATTTCAATAAATGCCATATGGATTTTGGAATTCAGTAATCATGGATCTGGCACCTCTTTATAACGTATTTGGGACAGACTGGAACATTCTTGCGAAATTGCTATAACCAGGTGCTTCTGCCTCACTGAGGCTAAACTACCTTTTACTATTCAGGTTTCCTACAAGGATGACAGAATTGGAAATCAAGTATATATGGTCTACACTGGCCCATCTCTTGCCTGCCCCTCCCCGATTATTTCTTTACTTTCTTAATAAAGTCACACTGAAGGGACTATTACTTCCTAGCTACTCCAGTAGAAGATTCTGTAGTTGCACTTAGCTAGTAAAAGGTGTAATGATACATCACTTGGAAAGAAGACATCTATCTTCATGAACGGAATTTTATAAGAGAAAGCGTAAGTTTATCAAAAAGCAAGACTTGACACAGCGCAAGTACAAGCTCCCTACAAGCATCAGATTTATCCTAGAAATAGTTAAAAGCTGCTAAGAGACTTAACTTATGGTCAACATGCTGAGTACATTAGGAAACACATCTACACTGACAAGCAAAACCAAGACTTAACTCTCATTGAAATTTGTCAGAGACTCAGGTACCTGGGAACAGTCAGTTTTTAAATAGTTGAATTACCATTGTATATCAATTATCCCTCACTAAGAGAGGGAATACCAGCAGCTTCTACCCAACTTTTCCTGTCAGATCTCCATGCAGAAGAAGGAGCACTGATAAGGGGTTGTTTGTTACTATAACATTTGTAACATTACTGCAACATCTGATATTCACCCTTAACACAGCCAGGGAGAAGGGAAGGACTTCGACTAGTAGCTTTGGGTATACCATTCATCAGGAACCTCCGATAGCAAAAAGTATTCCAACAGACAAAAAAACCTTATGCCTGTTAAAAGCGTTAAGAGCAAGCTCAAGTGCAGAGTTTCCATACCGAATGCCAAAACTACATAACGCAGGGAACTGTGGCTAGACAACGTAAGTTCAAACTTCATGCTTTATACTTCTAAGCAGTTTTAAACGCTTATAGACAGCGTTCATATTCCTTTCGATACCACAGAAATACTGACTCAGTCCTGAGGTCCACTGACATGGTGCTCTCTTTTAAGACTGACCACCACAAGTTCCAGAAGGGGGAAAAAACCCATTTAGGAAAGAGCAAGACAACTGCCACAGCCGTAGCTTTTAGAATACGTTCATCTGCAGATCTCTGTAACGTCATTGCCTCACTGACACAAAGTAGCAAGGAATCCAAAGAAAAGAGTCATATTTTTGATAGGAGATTAGCAGCGTGTCCTTCTAACTCTCTAAAGTGTGCTACCCTTRAGTATCTCTTGTTTTAGAAGAGGCGGAAGAATCAGAACTTATATACGTCTTTAATTATTTCCATACAAGTTAGAATAGGCGTTATTTCTTTTCCCAGATAAACAATATTCATCCCCTTGTACTAATTGTTTCCATTTCAAAATCAGGAGATCCTTCCCACTCTAGTTTTGTGGTACAGAAATACCTGCCATCGTTGTATACACTATTTTATGTTGTAATACAGACTATTACTCTAATTAGCTTCAATCCAGTTTATACTTTTTAATATCTTGTTTGCTTTTTTAAGCTTATGAGCAGAAGCGAAGCACCTTTTAACCCTTCCTAAAGGGACTTCAGCAACAGAAGAAAGAGAGAGATGGCCTCAGCTGATCTTGAAACGATAAGAATATGGGCTACAGGAAATCTTTGACAGGTACTCCACACAAAAGGTTAATGAAGACCTCTTTTTGCAGTATTCACATATATTTCCCCCATCTTCCTTGACTATTCTCTTATCACACTGCTCACTTTTGGTCATACTAGCTTACAGAGCTAAATGTACATGAACGTGTTACCTCTGCATTACAATACTCATTTTAAATGACAGTGATAAGGTAAGATAGAAACTACCCTCATCAAGTTTTGTTCACAGAAACTGTTTAAACATAAAAGAACGAAGACAAAAAATTTGTCATCTAATAAAAAAGTTTGCTGTCCACTCACTTTTCTGTTCCGCAAAACAAAAATAAAAATCATGTAACAAACTATGGAAAAGGGCAGAAAACCACACAGAACACCCTACATTTTACTGCAGTTTTCTTAGGAAATACTTGCATATTACCATATAATATAGCCTTCTAATAAAGCCTTCTAATTTTAGAACTTTTCAATAAGCTTTCCAGTTGGCTTTCTCTCACCTTCACTTAGACCCAGAGGCTAAGTCATGTGCAAGAGCTATAGAAGCATGAAAGTGGCCACCAGAGCAGGCAGCCCAATGAAGACAACCGCTACTAAATTAACCCTGAATTTGGGGTTTTCATGTTTGAAACTCCACCTTCCCTTTAAGCTTTTGGTCAGCCTCCAACAGTTAAAGACACAACTACCATGACCATATCTGAACTGTAATATTTTCTGAACAGAAAACTATTCCATATTTGAAACAGAAAGCATTTTCATTTTATTAGGTGAGCAGCAGGTACTGAAAAGGAAGACATTTCCTGCAGCGACCAGAATTGACAGTGCAATGACAAGAAAGCAGCAGGCCTCCCTGGAAGACTTCACATGTAGTCAGAAACAGGATGATCAGCAGTCACAACAATGCATGGTTTTCAACCCAAAGTGAGGTACGGTTTTCTTGCCTTTCATATCAAATAAGAGTTAAGCAGATTTGCTGGATTTCAGAAGTTTTCATGTTGCTTTTGTGTTCATGCATTAGCGTTCTGCTTCTTTCCTCAGATATTCCTCTACCTCCATCAGTAAGTCAGTCCACACACTTAGGCCACGGACTTTAAAGTCTCCATCCTGTGCCTTCAGAAGTTTCAGAGCAGCTTGGGTCTGTCCCCTGAGTAGTGCAGATCCCTGACAGAGGCAACTGAAGCGCTCCCTCAGCTCCTCCCAGGACAATTCAGCTTCGTCAAGACAGCTTTTAACCCACCGTCCCAGCAAGGGGTCATAGAGCAAGTGGCTTCCCCAGCTGGTTAAGAGGTCCAAATAAGGTCTGCTTAACTGGGAATAGTGACCAGCTAGGGAGGCAAGACGGGAGCCTGGGAGGAAAAGGCAGAAGGCAGAAAATCGCTCCAGGTTCCCCAGCAGCCAGGAAAGCAGGGGCCCAGCAACGTATCCGTCTCCTGTTCCACTCGCCTGGCTTCCGTCTAGGCTGTTCCCATCCCGACCCCTGCCTCCGGCCTGCTCAGCGCCACTCCCCTGCCTCTGCAGCAGCAGCGACGCCGCCACCACCTCGAAGGCCCGGGGCTGGGGGAGCAGCTCCAGGACGCCGGACAGCCAGCGCAGCCGCCCCGCGGCCTCCCCAGCTGGCTCGGCCTCCTGCCCCTCCTCCCGCAGCCGGCTCAGCAGCAGCTGGGCCTCCGCTTGCAGCTGCGGCTCCATCCCCTCCGGGGGCTGCGGCGGGCCGCGGGGCAACGCCAGCAGGCGGGAGGCGGCCTTCCGGCGGGCGAGGAGCGCCAGGCTGCGGGGCTCGGGGCCGGCCTCCGCGCCGGGAGGCTGCAGCAGGCTGTGGATCAGGCGGTGGCAGGCGGCGGGCGGCAGAGCGCGGTTCTCCAGCAGCGCCAGGCCCAGCAGCTGCGGGCAGCGTCCCAGGTGGGGGAAGCCGAGCAGAGGACTCGGCTGACCCCGCCGCAACCGCCGCCCCAGGGCCTCCCGGAGCCGAGGCCGGGTGCGGAAGCGGTCGTGGAGGTGCTGGAAGTACCGGGCCCACTCTAGAGCCCTGTCCAGGGTCGGGGCGTCCCAGTCCCGCACCAGCGCGGAGCGGGAGACGGCCAGGAGCGCGGGCAGCTGCTCCACCTGCTCCAGCACGGCCTCCATCGCGGCCGGCCCCCGCCTTGGCGCCACCGGTTTGAGCAGAAGTCCCGCCTCCCGCCGGGAACCGCAGCCAGTCCGAACCGGAGAGGGGGAGATTTGTAAGTCTATTGGCTGAATCTGACGTCAATCCGATGCGGATTGATTTTCCCTTAAAGGAGACTTTAACCGGACGCCTGCGTCAGTTATTGGTGTCTAATCCCTCAGGGAAGGGTGGGTGGGGGAAGTTGAGCCGAATTAAAGCGTTAAAAACCGACAGGATTAAGAAGTTAAAAAAAAAAATAAACAGCTAAGAGGCTTAGAATAAGCCTTAGAACAGTATTCCTAAACATCCCTTAAAAAAAATAAAACTCTATAAGAGCAAACATCCCCTGCCCCACATTTGGGGGTATTTCCCAATTCCTGTGGCACACCTGTCCCCGGCGGGCAGCCATGGCCGAGCTTAGCGTGGAGCCGGGCTGGCGCCCCAGCGCTGCCTGCAGCTCGGCACCCAGCCAGGGCCAAACGCTGCTCAGCCCACACGGCTGTGCTCACCCTACTGACCTACCAACTAATGGCTTTGTAGCTCATTAGGGGTTCCCCAGGGTACCCGGCGTTCCCTGGGTACCCACGCTAGGCCTCTGGCTGCCTGCAGAGGTAATGGCTGACACCTGCCCTGGCCTTCTGGGCGCCGACGCAGCCAGGGTTTCCCAYGTGGACGGCCCCCCAGACAGCATGGTGGAAACGTGCTATAACCGTTCCTCTCTGTAGCGAGGAGAGGCGACCCCTTCTCGCTTTCCCGCCTCTGCCAGCTGAGGGGCAGTTTTACATGGCAGGCCAGAGATATTAGGCGTAGCTTGCAGGGTGCAGCCTACCTGTTGGAGCAATCGTTCCCAGGTGCTTTCCTCACATCCGCCACCTCGAGGGCTTCTGCTCAGCTGGGGGACGGGTCCTTTCCCTCCATCCTCATGCCCACGACAGACCTGCCACGCTCAGCGTTCCCTCACGGTGTGGAAGGGAGCAGGCCAGCCTGGCTTCTGGCAGCTTCTGCAGGTGCCCCCTGCTCCCCGGCTCCTGAGGGGGTGAAGCAGTGGCGGGAAGGCGGCGGGGTGCTGGAGCTGGTAGGTTTGGGAGYTGCTGAGTGTTCCTCGGGGAGTCCACAAGCCCTGTGGCATAATCCTGGCCACTGAGCGGGTATGGAGGTAGCGGAGAGGCCTGATGAGCCCCTGGTGCCTTCGGCTGGGCCCGGAGCTGGTCTGCAGGGCAGCGCCGGCTGCAGCAGTGCCCAGGGCGGGAGAAGGGCAGTCACCGGGGCTGGGCCTGGGGGGGGGCATTCCCTCCTCACCCACGCCTGGCTGGACATGGCCCCACAGCCCACCCCTTGGGTGACGGTAGTGAGGGACGACACAAATCCCGCTGCCGGCCTGCCCTGGTAAGGGCTTTCTGACAGGCAAGAGCAACACCTGGCAGAGTAAATGAGGTTTGACTGGAATTTATTTTAGGAACCAGCAACAGAAACCGAACTATAACACTGTGAGCTACAATACTGTAGGACAAACCATAATACTCCTCCTCTTACGCAGAACGCATGTTTTCTTCCATACATCTTAGCGTGGAAATGGTTTCCCCTGAGTTTGTTATCTAAATGAACTGCATTTTTGGGTGATGGAGTGAGTGTGCAATAGACTCTCAGCAGCAAATATTCGTTAGCTCAGATAGTAAGGGACACAGCTCTCGTAGCCTCTGAGTTACACCAGACTTCAAACTAACACGGATGAAAGACAAGGAGGAGGCCCACAACTTGCTTCTACTGCTTTCTTTTCCATTAAGGAAAACTGAAGCGGGTGAACAGAGCCGCTGAACCCCTTAGAGTCCCGTGCCTCGCTAGGAATGTGCGAGACCTTGTTCCCTGGCCACAGACCCCTGCCCTAAAGGTAACTCCTAGCTGTTGGTGACCGGCTTCTCTAAATCACGTCATACTTCCAAAATAAAGCAAAAGAGAGAATAAGAAAATTGTAAGTAAGGGTTTAGATACTAGTCCTTCCTCTTCGCACCCTCTTCTGGACTGCCCTGGATGGCTGTTTAGAAAAGATCTTTCTCAGGTACTCTCAAGAAAACAGAGCTCTCAGCTGAGCTCTTATCCTATTTCCTTATTTCAGTCATCTATTTAAAAAAACATGGGGTTATAGACTTGATGGTCTAGATCACCTGTAGGTTAAGGGCCTAATACAGGAATTAGAGTGAAATTCTATGGCCCTTCTGGTTGAAGGAGCTCATAACAATCCCTCAATATCTATGAATATAATGTGTTTTAAGGTATCATTCTAAAATAGATGTTCTTCTCCTGAAAAATCTCTTTTAAGCTTTCTGTTATCTATTTCTGGAGYAATAAACATAAAATTGGATACAGGTGGCTAGAGATTTGTTGCATTGTTAATAATGGAATTGCTTTTTTTATTAATCAATTCATACTTATCCATCATCTGCCATGCCCATATACTCCAAAGCATATTCTAAACTAATATACATTAAAGAGAAGATGGAACATGCAAACTTTTCAGTTACATACAATTGAGTGCAACACTTTGGGACATTTTACTAATGCTTTACTTAAATGGAAAAGTGATAGAACCTGAAGTGGTTGGAATATGATTATATATTATGTACTTTGGCCTCCCGGTTAGGTTTAATACAGCATCTCTTGAATTAAGTGCTGTGGCATACAGGAAGAAAATAGTTTCAGTGAATTCCAGACCCACGTTCTATTTTAGTGAAGGATATTTTTGGAGGTGCATATGCTCCATGTCATGAAGAAAAGAAGAGATATTTCCCTTTAAGTCAGAAAACTTTTCACAAGAAATCTTTCACATTATTGTTCTTTTTCTTTATTGGATAAAGCATATGGGTTTATATCCTGTGAATGTCTCTATGTTTCAGTTGAAAGAAATCAAATAATCACATTTGCAGCACCAGGAAACTAACAAAAACAGGTTGTGAATATCTAAGCGGACTGGAAAAATATGGTATCTGGAATACTCTTGCATGTGAAGGGAGATGGCCTGCATGCTCTAATGGGTCTCTGTAGAGCTGACTGAAAAATGGAATTTCCGTTTTATGAAAAACTCTGAATATTTCAGCACTTGGTTTTGTCTCAAATTAGGATGAAAAGTCTAAATATCAGCATTTTTCATCAAGGGGATACAGTTTGACATCTCTGTAATGAAATGGTTCATGCAAAAAGACATTTATGTATTTCTAGGTATTGCAGCTGTATTTGGAGTCTCCAGTCACGATGGGGCACAGTTGATGCATATAATGAAAAATAGAGCCTGATCTGAAAAGCTGGGAGAGTTCTGCATAAGAATGCATTAGAAGATGAATTCAAGGAACAAACAAAAGAAACAAGGTAACACTGAGACAGTTATGATTCATGTAATAAATTGTTACACTACAATAGCCCTTAGAAAAATCATAATTCTTTTTCCACACTCACTATCAAAGGAACTCCCTTTCTATTCTAAGAGTTGTGTTGTTATTTGAGAGCCTAGCCACTCTCCGAATGTGCTTTGGGATCTTCCACTGTAAGACTGGAATCCATTTATCTGTTGATTGATCTGCTGATGCTGGTASTGTGTAGTAATCAAACTAAATTGAACAAATGTGGTTTCTTTCTCACAGGTGAATTATTTTCCTGTGACTTTTAAGTGCTAGTACTCTCTCTTCTATGATCGGTCTTAGTTCCATCTTGAGTAGTCCTAGGGTTTTTCCTCCCAACAGCAAGATTACTAAGCATCAAAGTCTGCATTTTGTAGTTGCTGTCTATCAACTTATGTTAAGTCTGTTGCTACCTGATAGCATTGCTCAGTTGTGTAGACATTGTTTAAAAAAACCTGTACAGTGCTGAGTTGGTTTTCTACCTGAGGAACRTCTATGGGATGGTGGGGAGATACTTAGGAGGTAAGCGCTGCAAGACTGAGGAGGTGAGGTAGAGAGTTAATGTTGGGGAAGGGGATGGGAAAGGTTGGGTCAGGACGTCAGGAGATACGGTAAGAGCACAGAGATGGGGCGGATAGAATGGTGAGTGGATTTTCAGATAGCTGGGTGTGTGTGTGGGGGGTGCTTTCCTACTTAGCTTGGTTACTTTTTAAGAAAAAACCTAAAAGTTCACTTCTGGGCCTCACATAGGTCTTTGGTTGTTTAAGATCAGTCTGCTTCCCCTATTAATGACTCTTGTAGTGATCTCTCATACTGTTTTAGGCTGTGTTTGGATGTGTATTTCATGTCACATAAGCTATGCAGTCTCTATTTTGTTCTAACAAGAAATGGAACCCACAAAGATATCTTAAAGAAAATAATACAGACTACATGTGTGAGTGCATGAGGCTTCCTTCTATGAAGGATGGGGAAATACGTTAAAGTAGAATTTTTCAACTGTTTTGAAGAATTATCACTTCATTACACAGTCTGAAAAGTAACCTCTTTGTTTTGTCTGATTTAAAAGCAAAGAAGAAAATAGAAGAGAGAACAGCGCATATTTTGTATGACAGGCTAGAGTACAGATTTACAATTGCAACACATCGAATTGTTTAAGCTCTCTGCTATGGGTTTCTTGCAAGCTATGATACCGTGAACAGGGATAGACAGTGTTTCTTGTGTTGTGGGCTTTTGTTCTGAGGTTTTTTCTTTTTCTCCCAATAAAGTCTATCTTTTATTTTAATCTCTAAAATGATCATTAAAATAAGAAAAGAGTCTTTGAGAGTATTCATCTACTGTTGTGTTAAGCTGTAGTAAATGTTTCTCCGTTACAGCTTTTGATTGATAACAGACATGGCAAAGTAAGTTGTTAAGCAAGAACGAAAAGTGTCTGTTAGATACAGAATCTGGGAAGTCATTTCTACTACTCCCTGAAAACAAGCCCACTTTTCAGAGAAGCACTGCAAAACAGTTTCACAAGCCCTGCGTTTTGTATGAATTACTGTACTGTTTTATCTAAGCTGAGAAGTCAAGTGAAAGATTCATATGAAGTTTTATGGAACTAGTGAGTTTCTTCACTCTGGTTGTGGAGCCAGTAAAATTCACCCTGGCAGGGAATATCAGTTTTGAAGCAAAATTGGTCAAAGTAGCCAGAAGTCTGGATTCTGTTGTTGTATTTTCCTTCCTCTCAGAAGTCATATTGGCTGTAACACGGTTATACTATTTCTCCTGAATAGAAATTTAGTACTCTGTTTACTCAGTATACCTAGCATTATAAAACTCCAAAATGGCCTTTCCTTAGGTAGGAGGTGTTATTTCAAATTACAAAAATGAATACATTGAGAGCGATGTATGATCATCTTCTATATTTCTGGCACCAATATTCACTTTTTAACTGTGAGGAGGTTTGTTTAGCTGCCTCAAATTGTGTGCTAGCAATAAGGTTGCCACACTCATCATATAGTGACTTATGTATATTGATGATTCTGAACTCATGGACCATTCTTGTAGAATTTCTTCCTATTTCTGCAACAAACTCTGCGGAAAACTGAGGTTATTAGTCAAGCCGGTACCTGGCAGACTCTGTCACCCCTTCCATAACTTCAGGTGAAGTCCTTAGAATTTTTTTGTCAACGTAATCTGTCATATCTCAAAAACTAGCAAGCCTGTGGTGGGCTTTTGGAATGAGAACAGAACAAGTGTTTGATCAAATTGCATAATAAAGGTATTGAACCTACTAATTTGTACATCAGCATGAGCTTCAGACTGTACAAAAGGCACATCTGTCAGCAGGGGGTTTTCCCCTGAAACCTCTTTGTGGTATGCTCCAGTTAGGATAGCGTGGTAAATCCTGCATATGCTGATTGTAGTGTATCAATGTATTAATAGCAATGCCCATTTGCGATGAGTTAGACCTATGATTTGAGTAATTGATGTCAATGACCCAGCAGCAGTTGTATAACACACTAGAGTGAAAATTGATTGAAAATCCATGTGTTGAAAGAGAGCTATATGTAACATATGTCATTACTGAGATAACCTAAAAAACACTCTAATTAGGAGTTTTGCTTATGTCTGGCTATACCAAAACTGAATTTTTAGGAAACTAAACATATAAACAGGCRGACTTTGCTGCCTAGCCCCATTTCTAATTTTGATACTATGAGTCAGGACTATACTAGCAAAGCTACTAAGCTAGGGTATAGCTCTTCAGTATTATGGATGTAAAAATAAGTAAAATTGAGTGGCAAGTTGTGCCATCTTTTTCTGACTGTGAATAGTTGATTAGAAGGGGTGAAGTTACTACACACGAAGGTCCCTCTCACCAGATGAGCTACATTAAATGATCATGTGTGCACTCCAAAACCAGTTGCAGTTGTTAAGTGTGTATTAGCTGCAACTAGTTTTGCCTTCAGGTTGTTTGAGCTAATGCATTTTAGCTTGCATTTGCTGTGGGATAAGAGCACGCATGCAGTCAGTTAATGTTCCTCAGCTGATGAATGGTAAGGTACTAAGCTGTGTGCTTTGATCACTTGCCATTGTTTGTGATACCTTTTAGAGAAGTTTCATCTGCTGTCTGTTGTGGCTGTGGGTTTGATAGATTACAGCATGTACTGATTAGAGTATTTGTTGACATGTCTTTTTCTGGGCTGCTTTTCCTTCAAGCCAGGAAAATTCTTAGTTACTTATGTTAAGTACTTTTATTATAGGATCAGGTGCACAAATTCAGCCTTCTGAGGCAGTYTGAACCCATCCTAGGACTAAGCTTAGTCTAGCATCACGGGTTTAGTATTTAACAATGAAGTGTCTTTAAGAGTATTGGGGGGAAAAAAATCTGTACATTTAAGAATAGCATCTAAAAATTCTTTCCTACTCATAGATTCTGTGTGTTTCCATGACAGTTAAATTGCTGTCATTCACAAGAGTACAGGGAGATCTTATAAACACACTTTCATGTTGGAATTGGTTATATTTTTCACTTACATAAAATGATATATAAAACTCAATGCAAGACAACTATGTGTAGAGCTATTTATACATATGTCTGGGCTCTAATAACATAAGTCACTTGGATTTTTCACTTTCATTGCCCTAATATCCTGAGAACATCTTAAATGATCAGATACACTAATATTGATCCTTCATAGCTCTGTACAGTGTCTTTACAAATAATACATGCCTGTATATAGAGAGATAGCTACGTTAACACACACACACATGCACGTGCTGGATAGACATTTCTTTTTTTGAGCAAGAAGGCTTTTAAGTATCTGTTGTTTCCATTTTCATGTCTCCAAAGCTTTTATGTGAATTCTTCCAGCACATTTCTCATTATTCTCTCAACCTTTCCTCTGCTGGATGGCTGGGGTTTCCAGACATATAACCTGAAATGTCCTGGGAGAATTTACATAAAAACAATAAAGCCAAGGAAATGGAAACCACAGAATATATACATGAATTTTTTTCAGTCTTTGCTAAGAAGCTCATTGGTTAATATTTACAAAGGAATTCAATTTTCCATATTAACATCCTTTTCACTGTGAAGCAAATGTGGGAGAGTGGGATGGTAAGAATCATTACTTAAGTGAATGGGGGGTTATATGTTAATCTCATTAATGATGAAAAGATTTTCCTTTTCTCCATCCTAGTATATCAAGAAGAACATCCCATGAAAAAAATTATATAAATGGCTGAATCAAGCAAATGCTAATGCAAAACTTTGAAGGGCTTTTTCTTTCTATTTAAGAAAAGTTTAAGGGTTTTTTTGTTTGTTTATTTATCTAAACACGTATAAAGGAATACTGGTTTCTGTTACCTATACTCATAGCATCCTCTGAAAGCAAACCATTAAAACCAATACAGCTGCTTATAGGATCAATAGTACAGTAAAGCAAGTTAGGTTTCTATTGAGGGCCGCTTGATAATAATGAGTCGTGTACCTGTCTTTAGGAAATGCCTCTGTCAGGTTTTGACAGGACCTTCCTGATGGTAAGCTTCTCATATCGCAGAAACCATGACCATAACTGTCCTATTGTCCCAATATTGGTATTTTCTGCAGAAAGGGCAGGCCACAGACTTAAACTTKTTTCCTAGCTTCAGAGTTTTTAACTTAATGGTGTTCTTTAAGAAGAAGTTTTTCCCACATTTTACAGAAAATACTGGTATTTAGTTAGTAAAAATGCCCAGAAACCAAAATATTTTGATCTGGTGTTACAGTTTTCCACAGCAGTTAGGATTTGTGTATTTCATATTAATTCCATATTATTTTGGTTGTCTGACTTGGTTCCTGGTCCAGTGCTGAACCACACTTAAGGATTTGTATAATGGTGAAGGTTGGAGCCTTTGTGTATATCCAAGAAGCATCACAATACAGGTAATATATGTATTAGAATATGCTAGTTCATAGCTGAACCTGAGACATTGCCGTTAGCTTTCTCAATAAGACAGGAAATTAGCAGTGCTAAACCAATGAATTGTAATTGCAGAAAAGAATAACAATGAGTTTAAAAAAAAAAAAAAAAAAGCAGAGATGAGATTGTAGCACGTAGGATACTTGCATAAACCTAAAAGCCAGCCGAAAAAAATTGCCGTGTAGTTCATACTGTGGATGGGATGAAGGTGATGAGTGAAGATGAATTCCTAGAATTAAGGAAAAAGTCTAAAAGAGAGGTGTGCTTTATTAAAGGTCCCATTTTTTTGGTAAGAAAAAGGTAACAATCATCCAGTATTAAACCTGGAAATAATCAAATTCATATTAATTCACTTTGTTCTAATGAAAACAGTGAAAACACTATTCTTGGTTGAAACCACTGCTGCAAGTGTCCTCATATTTCTTGATATTACAATAGCTTCCCRTAGTTTGAGAGAAATACATTTGTAACTACATCAAGGAATTATTATTCTCTAATGAATGTACTGGAGTTTTATACTCTGCATGGAGAAAATAACACTCACGAAACAATGAAAAATTATTGTTTGCATATGTTTTTCTTTCTGTGAAATGTTGATGGTCATCAAGTGTTTAGAAAGAGTTTGAACTTCTGTTAATTGATAACTTACGACCCTTGAGGGCTGGAATTGGTAGGAAGAGTTGGATCTAACAGTTCTTAGAAAAGGGACAATATGGATCAAGTCTTCCAGACAAAACTTGCCTATGATTGACTGTTCAAAAACACCTAAGGGAGTTAGGCGCCTTGCCACAATAGCAAGTCAATGGGAACCAGATGCCTAAGGGTCTTAAGAACTCTTGAAAACTTGTGTATTAACAGAGATGCTTGTGTCCCAGTTAGGGATACTCATTCATCTAGTGAAAGCATCTTGTGCAGCTGGCAATAGTCATGACTGAAGCTTTACACAGGAAATTTAACAGCTTATAATCTGGGTGTAACTTGCCTAAATACTGCCGTCCTCGTGGATAGATGCTATGAACTATAGTACAGAAACGATTTATCGAAGAGAATAGTCCAGAGCATTTCCATGGGAGTAATCTGAGAAGATTTTTAATCTCAAAATTAAATGTGCTTCTATTTTCTTGGGTAGTCTTTGTTATCAAACAGTGATTTCGCTATGAATGAGGGGTTAGAATTTTCTGCTGAATGAAGTTATCAAATAAAATGACTTGGGATAAATCAAAATGTTAGTTTAGATAAAATCAGTATGTTTTGTTTAATATTTTTTACTGAACTTTTAAATGAACATGTTTAAATGAAATTATTTTAAAGATCTAAAAAAATGAAACATTTGTTCAAAAAAAATTTCAAAAAGCATTCTAATTCTGTAGTAAAGTTGAGGAAGGAGGGTTACTTTTACCTCAACAAATCTTTAAACAGAGAATTTGTTTGGGAGGTTTGACTTTGAGTAAGGCACTTTCCAGCCTTCCATTGAAATATTTTGAACCTTCTCTTATTAGTTTGAATGGATGTTCACCGGTTTGAACTGCTATTCCCTGACTAGATCTATTCAAAGGACTTGGAAAAGAAGAAAGGGTCTTGTCAGTCCCTATCTTGCTGACAAGATCAAGATACATGGCCTGGTTCAAAATCACCCTTTCTCCTGCTGGTGTGGGAAGAACTGCAGAAGAGGAAGAATTGGAAATGTAGAGACTGTCTGATAGCAGGCATTGGTTCCTCAGACAGTAGGCTTAGCATGGGTCGATATCCAAATGGAAAATGTTTGTTTCTCCTTTTGCTTACATTGTATTGTTTTGTTGTTTGTTTCTCTGAATATATAACTGTTTCTAATAGTATTTTGTTCTTCCTGGTTTCCAAGTCCTTTTCTTTTACAGTTTTTGCAAAGTTTTCACATGGGAGTGATTTCAACGTTTGTGTTTAGGCTTCGTACTAAACATGTAAGGTTCAAGTTATACACAGCACATTGGTTCTAGGTAATTTGTCCCGCAAATAGACGCCTTCTGCCTAACTTGCTACTATGGCTAATGCATCACTATCTCAGGTAATTTGAGTTAACTAGTTTGGTGGGAAGTACTGACAAAGATATTGGTCAAAAATAACAATATGGATGTTATTTCAATTTTTTTTATTTTTACATGTTGTTTTAATTAGTAAATTGCAAACAGTGACTTCAGTCCTGTTCTGAGGATTCCTCCAGTTATAGTATTAATGGACACAAACAGAAGTTTAATCCATCAGATTTTGTCATGGATTTCCCATTAAATTTGTCCCCAAAGTGATTCAGCGTCCTAGTTCTTAACAGCTCACTGAACATAGCCAGTCAGTTGTAACTGGTCTGTATAGAAATTACTGCCATGTTCAGCAAAATCCATGGAATTGTTCCGAATCCCTCGGAGAGTTTTGTTGAACTTTGCAAAACTGGGAGTCTTTGTTAGATTTTATTTTATTTTTCAGCGGCTTTTCAAGGAGAGATATTCCAGACTCTTTTTTCTAAAATTTACACATTGTGGGCCTGGCATTCTTTGTACTTGCTCCACTTTCACAGTAGTGTAAATCTCTTGGCTTCATTAGCAATTCTCCTGATTTCTGTCTTTTGTAGCATTTCATGAAGAAGCAGCTGGTGAACTCAGTTTAATTGTAGGATATGAAATATGATTATCTGTTCTACTTAGGCTACCATATTTATTATTAGGTTCATAATCTAGTTTTTATTATTCGAGTAATAAAAATTAAAGTTACCCTAAGGAAATTATTATTTTTTTCTATGTCCAGTAAGACTTAGTGTATGTTTCAGCAGAAGATGTGGATCACCAGTTATGCCTTGGTAGATCACTGTATATTTTTGTTTACCTTACATCTTTTTCTACAGATCAAAATTTCACCTGCGTAACTACTGGGATGGAAATAGAGAGGTCCTTATGATGGATTTAGACCCTAGCACTTGCATATACTAAGACTGAAGTATGTCAGAKTACTGTCTGTCCCATCTTGTTTTTTGTTGAATGAAGCCTGAGGGCCACAGATACACAGTACAGTATTTGGTAGCGAATTCCATATGGAATTACTAGCATCCACGTATCTCATGCTATTATATGATCCAGATAACTGATCTGAATATTCAGTCTTAGTTGTTTGGTCTACTTTGTTCCTAATTTTTCTCACCTACCAGGCCTACGATATTTTGCACAAGTGTTTTTTCACATTTGTTGAATTATTTCTTGATTTAATTATTTTGTGGGCTCTTTGCCTGGACTTGTGACAGATGAAGAAAAAGCGACATACTAAATTAAAAGATCACACGGAATGATTTTTAATACTGGAATTCTGACCCTGGTCTTATTTGCAAGCATGGCTATAATGTTCACAAGGTAAAAAACCCTAGCTTTCTATCTACAGCTTTCTCTCCTCATTATTGGTTTTGGGCATCTGGTTTCAAGGTTGGTCTGAAATTTGATCTTACTCAAATTCTCTCAATGCGTTTCAGCAACATATGTCATTAATGAAGGGAGCTGGGTAACTGGTCTCACCATTGTTTGTAATTCAGCCTATGACAGGCAGCAGGAAAGCAGAACAGTTTCAGCTAGCCCCCCAATTAGGAAAACATGCCCAAGGCATAGGCTATAGCATAAACAGAGATATGTCAGGCTCCTCCCTAGAAGAAAACCAAAAGTGTACACTTGGCAATGATGCTTTGCTTTTATTCTGAACAAGAAACTTGTTGAACAAAACCAGCTCCTTATTTTGACATTGGTATGGTTTTTTGACAATGGCAAGGATAAAGAATCATTCCCAATGAAGAGAAAGATAAACTGGAAAAGGATGATCTGTGGATTGCAAGTGCTGAAGTAACATTTATGCAAAATAATTGCCTCCTAAATTAGAAATGTACAGAATTACAAAAGCATATTTTTGTCTGAAAGAAACATACTAAAAATATAAACACTAGTCTTTTGTCAGTAATTAGATATTCCCTTATCACATTTCAGATTGTAATGCTGTGAACTGGGAAGATTCTTCTGAAGGAAACTGCCATGCCACAACATGCCCTTACATGAAGAATAATGTCACTGAGACGATTCTGGAATTGAGCAACTTCTTCACAGGAAGAAGAACGCTTGCAAAAGAGGTAATACATTAAAAAAGTAATACCTATCATTTCTGTTGAATCCTCGGTCTGTGACATCAAAATATTTAATAGGTGTCTCTTACCTCACAACCCTCGTGAGATATACTTAATAATCATCTTATAGATTGAAAGTCTGAAGCATCTGGAAGATTAAGTAACTTTCCCAAGATCACACACAGATTTCTTGTTTTGTTATGACAGCAAGTGATTACCAGAGCCAAGATTATTCCCAAACCACCTTACTTCCTTTCTCTAATAGCATATTACCAGATATGTGGTTTGCAGGATAAGGAAGAAGGAAATACAGAGACGGGAGATATGTGCAGGACTCTTCTATAAATGGAATTAATAAATCGAGCCCATCTTTATATAATTCTCACTGTCCGCTAATGTCAGACTACTTTACAAGAGAATGGTATTATGAATATGCCTATTTTACAGATGGGAAAACYGAAATAAAAAGTGATTTGACAAAACTCATACAACAGATAAATTTGTGGGGCTGGGAAAAGGAACCGAGTCTCCCAACCCCCACGAGGCAGGAATAACTTATACTCATTAAATGAGCTGGCATTCACACTGTTTCATTTGGCAATGTAATACGGTGCAGAGGGAATGGTGTTCTTTCCATTAGGAATGCTTCGATGATGCCACTTTAATAGAAGAATGAAAAGGAATGCTGGACTCGAAGCATATACTAAGGTATAAGATTGACTGTTTGAACTGAGCAGTTGGAGAAAAAAACCTGGAAGAGAATAGCAATAGAAGTAGTATCTCAGCAATGGCTTCTGAGGAAATTTAATTTGAAATGTTGATGGAGGAAGTATAGGGTTGAGGAATAAAGGCTGAAAAGCGGTGTCAGAAACACCAGGACAAAGGCTGGGAGAACTATGAGGGTAGTGTGGAAAGAAAATCAAACTCACAGAAATGTTAAGTTAATTTTAAGTTAATGTTAATTTTCGCCTATCAGGACCAGCCTGTCTCTCTTCCTTTACGTTGCTGGCCAGGCAATGAAGCTCTTGAATTTTGTTGTTACAAAGGCTGGTTTATTACAAATTGCACGCTTTGTGAGCATGTATCACTTCAGATGGGGTAGAATCAATTATCTGCCACTTTTTACTTCATGGACAGAGCAATGTGAGGAAAGTAGAACTGAACTTGTGAGAGAGCCAAAGAATCTGCTGCTTTATGGGGTTTTCATATGGAAACAGAATACCAAATTGGACTGCAGAAGTTGTTCCAGTGACTAGGCTAGAGTGGCTCTATGAAATTGCTGTATTTTCACTAGGTAGCCAGTAGGGAAGGAAGACATATTTGGCTCACGTCGGCCTGTACACAAATACCTCTGTATGCCACATATTTGCTTCTGGGTTGAGCTTAGCATTTTCATTTAGAGCTATCAGATCACTAACTAGCCTATTGAAATACATTTTTCCCCGTTCACTAAAATACTATGATAATGTGTCTGAGAAGCATGGACTGGAGTGGTGTGGGAAAGTATCAATGTGGATATGATGAAGTTATGCAGACTTTGAGATGAGTCCATAGGGCTGTGAGAAGAGATTTAAAGCTATATCTGTAGTTATCTACAGTTCTCTCAGATCTGGAATAACTGCTGATAATTTAGTTCTTATAAACTAAATGCAAAAAAAGCCTCAACTGATTCCATTAATGTTAAAGGGAGTTTCACTGTGAGTGACATTAGGGACAGAATCGGGCCCTGGTTTACTATAAATAGAAACTCAACAAAATATTTTCATACAAAGTCTGATAACAAAGGAAATAAGTTAATGGGATGGGAAGTTGAAGCAAAGAATATTAATGATTTGTGCTGGTTTTGGCTGGGAGAGAGTTAATTTTCGTCATAGAAGCTAGTATGAGGTTACATTTTGGATTTGCACCGACAACAGTGTTGATAGCACAGGGATGTTTTCATTATTGCTGAGCAGTGCTTACACAGAGTCAAGGCCTCTTCTGCTTCTCACCCCACCCCACCAGCGAGGAGGCTGGGGGTGCACAAGGAGCTGGGAGGGGACACAACTGGGACAGCTGACCCCAACTGACCAAAGGGATATTCCACACCATATGACGTCATGCTCAGCATATAAAGCTGGGGGAAGAAGAAGGAAGGGGGGACGTTTGGAGTCCTGGCGTTTTGTGTTCCCAAGTAACCGTTACGCGTGATGGAGCCCTGCTTTCCTGGAGATGGCTGAACACCTGCCTGCCGGTGGGAAGGAGCGATGGAATTCCTTGCTTGCGCGCGCGGCTTTTGCCTATTAAACTGTCTTTATCTCAACCCACGAGTTTTCTCACTTTTACCCTTCCGATTCTCTCCCCCATCCCACCTTGGGGGAGCGAGCAAGCGGCTGTGTGGTGCTTAGTTGCCGGCTGGGGTTAAACCACGACATGATTTTAAGAGAAACCTAGGTATGTGTCAGGAGAAGGAAGACATTGAAAGGCAAAGAGAAAAAGAGGGAAGGCAGGATTTTGACCAGCCAAGGGGGTAGCAGGTGGTCCAATGTTATTACTCTGTTAGAACATTTTTTGTTTAAAAGAATTTTTGAGTTCTTGAATAATGAATTGGTCTTCCGGTATTCTTGGTCTGGAAAATTTGTTACTTTCAAGAAACTGTGACGTGTGCATCTGGACTGTTTGTAAATTGCCTCCCAAAGCACAGGGTTTATCTGTTAATTCCTATGAAAATTAGTTTGTGTATTGTGAGTCAGCTACTATACAAGAAGCTGATAAAATGATTTCAGAACACTTCTGATACGAGAAGACAATGTTGCTGTGGTAGCTGTTGGCATTCTTAGATCCTCTTTTTCTTGTTGCTGTTCTTGGGCTGTTGGTAGTTAAAATCTGATGCTTCTATGTGACCTTAGATGGCACCTTATTTGAATGACTTGTCCATCCCAAGTAGAAACGAACCACAAAATCTGGGGCTCTTGTTGTAAAATATAAGAAACGGGAACAGAGATCGAATATGCATTTTCCCGTCGCTTCATTTACATTTGGGCTAGTTCTGACAGGTATTTGAGTTAGTTTCAGTTGCTATATTGTCTCCTGAGTCACTTTCCATTGCTACGTTGTCTCATGGAGAAGGCAGTGCAGTATGAGTTAGACAACTTTGAGTCCTGTATGTGAGTATCATTGATTTCACTTCAAGAAGGAAGGAAGGTGTTATGAGGCCTATCTCATCTACCTACGTATTTAAATGATCTTTATCAATGTAGTATCTGAGATCCTCATATTTAAGAAAAAAATAATAATAACAATCTGCCTTGTTAATGTTTAAGGCACTGGTTTGTTTAGAGACAGATCATTACACTCTAGTTGTCAAACAGAACATAGACTTTGGCCTGCTAATCAGCGTCAACCCCAGTATTTTTCTTGGCATGTCAACTGCATGCTCTGTATCCATGAATAAACTATTATGACACTCAGCCAAAAAGTAGCTTTCTGTATAAATCAGAATTGTGAGCGCTTCATGCCAGTGGTGCATATTCCATAATGTATGTCCCAGCGATGCACRTACTATACGCCTGTAGCTTCTGAGCAGTCTATATACGCTGCCGCACAGTACGTCAATTCAAGTATGTGTACGCCATGATGATAGAAAACTGTCTGTTATTGGGTCAAATTTCATCCAGGTGTTTTCCCTGACACTGATGAAGATTACTCCAAAAGATTAGAAGTAGGCATGTTTTAATAAATACGATGCAGAGGAAACAATTAACTTCTGTTTAGGCTTACAATGATGAAAACTTTTTTTTCTCAGATTACAGCAGTCAGTTTCACATTTATGATTAAAACCAAAAAAGTTTCACGAAAATTTTGTAATTATTTTAAGTCACGTATAATTATATGAATAGAAAGTATATTTCTGGCATAGTAAGTTTACAAGATGGAAGGACAAAACATACTACTGTTACGGTGAAGGAATTGTTTGCAGATTATTAGTAGAGCTTTAAAATGGGTATTCCACTGCAGATTCGATAAAAGTTCAATCGATTGCAACATCATTGTGTGCATTGAACTGAATTATCAGAGGATGGAATTAACTTACAGCATGCCTTATTTTCACGGTAATTAAAATGGAAAACCACGCATTACTGAACTAATTTTAAGTTTTACCCATTCGTGTTTTTTCCACATACTTTTCAAATTGCCAAACACGGGACACATTTTAACTAGGATTTATATATTATATTCCAACTGTTTTAACAAAAATGTAAAATTAGGAGGTATCTGCCGCTGGTCAGTGCAATATATTTCAGGGAGTTCCACAAGGATATATTTATTGATCACGGGCCCGCAGGGCTACTGACTACTCTGCCTTTTTTAAAAGTCAAGGAAGATACGGGATTTTTTTTTTTGCAAAGTAAGTACTATAATATTGGGACAATGCTAGGTCATTTATGAAACGTGTTCTGCGCTCATTGTGGCTGCTCCATAGTGTTCTCATATTCTAGCAAGCTGACCCAAGTCAAGTAGCAGCAGTTTTATTGACCTGCGACTCCACATCTTTTGAATTTTAACTTCTGTGGCATATACTGAAAGAAAGAAGAGAGTAAATGTATTTCTGCATTCTGAACTTGCTTAATTTTCAGTTAAATAGTTTAATTATATAGTCCCTTAAGTGGCAAAAAGCCAGAAAATCAACACGTATGACATTCTGTACTCAATATAGACTTTATTCATAATTTCTGCTACTCACTCAGTTGCTCTCTCCCATCTCTGTTCTCTTAGCTGACCAAGGTATCTCCTGTTTAATGGCTTTATGTTTTTGAATTGGGATGCCAGTCATAAATTACATTGTATCCATTATATTTAACTGCTATTATACTGGTCAGTTGTGACACTAATTACATACTGAAGAAGGAGTATTTGGGAAATCTGGAAAATCACCAGGAAAGCGTGATGTAGAGATACGCCAAACCAGATGCCTGTGTCTCTGCCCACTCCTCTCTACATTCTCCCTCTCCTGCTCCCTCTTCTTCCTCCCCTTATTGACTGCTGCTTCAGCTCCCTGTGCATTGATAACCCTTTGATCTAGGTAATTTTCTCTCTCCATTTCTAAGTGACCTGCAAGGTACCTTCTTAAGAAAATGCTGATAACGCCACAGAATGATATAGCATCCACAGATCACCAGACATGGTTGATTATAAGACAGTTTTAGAAAAGGGCTGAGGCATTTTATGGACTAAAATGGGCCGTTATGATCATCCTTGCTGACCTCGTGCTCCAGAATTTCATCTGTAATTATCTATGTATCAAGATTTATAATGTGCAACCAAGTTAGAGTAAATCTTTCCGTATCTTTAATCCTGAATTGTTGTTCCAAATCATAGAAAGTTTATGACATCTTTAGATAGAATTTGCTGCATCTCAGCCAACTACACACATCTGCTATTTCTTTTGAGAGTTAATATTCCCTTCCTACTGTTAAAATTACCTAAATGACAATGTGTAAAACCATTTTGTCCTAGTCATGGTAATAATTTTGCTCAGGCTTCCTGCATGCGCATATGACTTCTAAACAAGCTTTAACTTCCTCACTGTAAGTCCTCCATCCCTTTCTCTCTTCTCCTTCCTATGTCTGTCTTCAAACCATCATTTATTCATATGCCCACTCATCCTCTTATCTGTTTGGAAGTAGGCTGCGTCAAAAATATTATCAGAACGTGTGGACACTGGAAGTTGAAAGGGTGGGGAGCTACGATTGTCTACGTTGAGGAACAGTGAAGAAAATGATAGCATTTCTCAAGGAAACTTTTGTGTATTTACTCTACAAAGGTTAGCAAGGATGTTACTGAAATAACCTTATGTAGAAAATTTATTTGTGCTGTGGCTCCGAAGTTACTGTGTCAAATTTGAAAGCCAAATTCTAATGTTTAAGTGTGAAACAGAAAAGTAATCCTGCTTGACGTGTGAATCTCAGTGCATTTGTAACTGGTGTCACTACCGAAACTTCCATAGCATTTATATAATGTACATTTCAGATGCATACTTGGCACCGTGTTCCACTCAGTCTTGCTTGTATAAGATTTGATCTAACCTTCAGTTTTTTGTTTTTCTTAACTGTTGTACTGGGTGTTGCATATTGCTAGTCTACTATCAATTCTTTATGAAGTGATGGTAAGAAACTAATGACTGAAATAATAAAAGGTAGGACATGTTTCATATAGATAACGTATCTATGAATGCATGCTCTTCTACTATCAGCTGATGTTAGATTATTCTTTGCTACAGAGTGACCATATCAAGGAGTGCACAACCAACTTTGGCTTCAAAATCTTACAACTGCTTTTTCAGCCCTTCCCACTGGTACATATGTAAATGCACATACAAGATTTATTGCATGATGCCTKGAAAAGCCTCAGCTTAACTCCCTATGTAGAATTGCTCCTAAACTTAGTAGGAACCTTGTAACTTCAAGAGTACACATGAACCTTAAGAAGCATTTACTGGAGACGTAACTGCTGCTTAGGGGAATGTTTTCCAACTTCTCTATRAAGCGGCAGGACTTTTAAGTATAGAGGACACCTTAATAGAATTGGTCTTCTCATCTTAATCTGGTTTTTATATTGAGGTGACATACAAATTGGATTTAAATTGCTGCTCATTATTAAAAAAAATAATCTTTCTCAAGGTCAGATAAAACCTCTGTAAGATAATTAAGTGCATACAGGAATCTGCTCCTCAGCTCACCGTCCGCTCCACCCCAGTGTATTTTCAGGAAGTTTGAGGACTTTTTTCTTCTTTTTTTTTTTTTTTTTTTTTTTTTTTCTGACCAAGAAATTGAATGAGCCAAAGAAAACCATCATGCGCAGGGGCATCCGCATTTTGCTAACCAGGACAAAACTAGGAGTTAATTTAAATCTGTCCTGTTACGCGCATAGTACATGGCTAGAGCTCATCATACTTAAATACATCAGCATGCTGATGAAATGCTCTCATTTAAGTAGCACTCATCACAGCAGTTAATAGTCCATCAGAACAGCATAATATGAGTATAGGAATACAATAAATAACGAAATATGTGTGTATTCTGATTGGCTAGAAATGAACATCTGCTACTCAGAGAACAGGAATTTGCTTACAGTGCAATTATTGAGAAATAGCCCAGCATTAATTGTGCAAATCAAGTTTTCCCAGCAGATCAGAGTACAAAGAAATGAATGTGAATAAAAAATAAGGGTCAGCTTGATGTGCTTTTTCAGCAATCAGGTTAAAACAGTTCTTTCAGTATAATTATACATAATGTGCTTTGGCTAGAACAATTTAATTAAGAGGATATACACTGTGAAAGAAAAATAAGTGTGCTGTTTGACTGGAGCACTCTTATGGAAAGTGATAACATGATACCATTAGGAAACTCAACAAGACAATCTACATCCATACATTAAGAGAAGCAGAAGTCTGAACATCTGTTTCCCGCTATTGAATTCACAAAAGGGGCTTCTCTGTGCAGGGAATAAGTGAATAAACAACAGTTGGAGAAGGTTATCYCTGACATTTTACAAAATGTTGAAATGTCACGAAAATGAAAGAAGGTGAGAATGAAATGGCTGAAATAAAGGTGTGCTAGGAGTTAGCTTGGCAAACGAAGCACAGACATACAAGAACAAGCAAAACCTCTACCCATCACTCTTCTAAAAGTGTAATGTAGGAATGATTAATTTATGAACAGCATACGTTTTTTGTTCAGAATAGACTACAAGGTGGCATGAAATTGTTTTGGAGAAATATGCGATAAAGCAGAGTTCCCTAAGATGTTCCTTTAGCCAGGGGGAAAAAAAAAAAAGTGACAATTAAAAGAGGTGCTATTATGTGTTAAAAAATTCCAGAGACAACCAGTCAATTTAAAGAAAAAGAGAGTTTTATCTTGGATGTAAAATTTTCCTTTCTCTTTTCCGCCCCCCTCCCCGCACAATCAAGAGTCTTGGAAAGGGAGTAATAATAATAAAAGAGAAATGGACCCAAGCACCAACTTGCTGCCAAGGGCTGTAATACAATATCTCAGCATTTCAAGGGTAAATCAGTGTGAACTGCGTTTGCCGTCCCTCTGAAAAAAAGTAAGTATTTAACTTCCGTTCAGTCTGTGTGGACTGCTGAAATATAGGAAATCGGTTTCGGAGAGGGGGGANAAAAAAAAAAAGGGTTTCCCAAAGAGAGCACCGAGCGGAGCGGACAGAAGTATGAAGAGCGGCAGCGCGGCTGCTGCCGGTCTGCTCAGCTCCGCTCGGGGGGACGGCGGCGGCTGCCGGAGGCGGGCGGCGCGGCGGGCGGCCAGTGAGTGCGGTCCCGGGAGCCCTGCCTGCCTGCCTGCCTGCCTGCCTGCCTGCCTGCCTGTCTGCCTGCCTCGGCGGCGGGGAGAGCCCTGCCTGCCTGCCCCAGCGGGGCTCGCAGCCCGGGCTTCTTTAAATCAAGGGCGTTTCGCGTGTCTCGCCGGCTGCCTTCGAGTTTAAAGAGAAGGGGGCCGGGGAGCGAAGCGGGAAGGTGAGCTTCGCCCGGCGGCTCGTCGCTGCGGAGTAGGTGCTTTTGTTTCCTTCCCCTCGCTGTCCCGGGGCGGCCGTGGGGGGCCCGCCGGGGAAGCGGCAGGGCTCGGCGGCGGGCACCGCGCTGCGGGGCGGGGGCGGCCGCGGCTGCCTGCGCGCTGGGCAGCGGGGGCTTCTTTCTGGTTGTGGGGTTTTGTGGTTCTTTTTTCTCCCGTTCTCCGGCTGTCCGGAATTTGAAAGCATCACAGAGGCGGAATGAGAGTGTGCGTGGGTGTGTGGTGGAGATCCACGAGCGGTTCACCCGCGGCTAGCCCGGGGGTTTGCTGGCGGGCCGCCCCGGGCATCCCGCGGAGGGCCGGGGGCCGCGGCGGGTTTGCTTGGTCCTGCCCCCGAGGGGCAGACCTGGGAGCAGCGCTTCCAGTACTCATGGCAAAGCCATTAGCTCAGCCTTACTGTGGAGGGGCCCCGAGGAGGACAAACGCATCCCGGCGCAGCGCAGAGCCGGGCTCCGCGGCGGGTGAGAGCGGGGGGGCGGCTGCCGGGCGCTGGAGCGGTGCGGGCAAAACGCGGGGGGGGGGGGGGGTGGGGGATTCCCCTTGCGAGGCGGCGTGCGCGTTTCCAGCCCGTCTTTCGGGTAGTTCCTAAGTTCCTACTCGCTGTATGCTGCCCCCCAGCCCCAACCTCTGGCTTATCTTTCGGGCCACTCCGCGTAGCCCTGGGTYGCTGGTGGTGCAAGGAGAGGGAGAGGAGGACGGGTTTTGTACGTTTGCAGCGCTCGCGGGAAATGTGAGCGCCTGCATCGGAGGCTGCGGCAAGTGTTGGGTGGGAGGGGGCCAAGCCCTGCTGCGGTGCGGGTGGCTGCGCCGGGGAGCTCCCGGCCTGCCCCCTCCGCTGCCCAAAGGGCAGGCGGGATGAGACCCCTCTCATGCCAAAATTTATCCTTCCAGGTTCTTGCGTTCCTCTTCAGGCTCTAGATTCAAGTCTCAGGAGGGCAGAGTTTGACTTTAAGAGGGGTCTGTTTCTTCACTAGTGCTTTATGTGTAAGAAATGAAGGTTGCWGTCTTCCTTATCTAGGATTGCTGTCAGCATCCTGCTGCAATGGTGTGTGTCAGCTGAGCCCGCTGGCTCTACTGGCWTTGCGTGCTCCTAGGGGAGAAGTGCTCTTGGGGCACCAGGAAGGATGCATTGAAGGCTCCCCAGCGCAGTTCCAGCACGCTTCTGACGTTACTTTGAAATTAAAAATGAACAAAAAAAGTATTCTTCAGTTTCCATGTACTTTAAATTATGAATGGTTTCCTCACTGTGGAGTGGATGCTGTGCCAAGTGTAATGGTTTTATGATGGTTTTGTGATGTGGATTGTGATTTAATAGGAAATTAGCTGACATTCCTAAATTCATATCATATGGTACCATAGGCCATCTGATCAGCATTATACCGTGGTACCCTAGTTAGAACCGCAACCAAACCAAACCTAGATGGAGGTGGTGAGGTGAGGAAGAGTCAGTACTATCCTCAAGTTTCTAGCTCTTACTGACTTTAGGCTACTAACTTATTTGGTCACTTTATTTATTTTACCCACAGTCTTATTTAAATTGGCACACTTACTATCCAAAGTACCTCTTCGACTCCACTTTACACCTCTCAGTTAAGCTTCACACTAATTTCAGGAGAGGATTTGGAAATGGAACTTCATAATTAAAAGCAAAGCTGATGATTGGGAGTCAGCTTGTAATGCTGTCTGCATAGTATGCTTGCAGCGGCAGACACGCATATACTCCTCATAAGATGTGATACGTCAGTTTAAATATGTATTTCCTTTTCTAGTTGGTGGAGGTTGAAACTTCTTTTGTACTAATTTTTAATGACTATTTTGCTTAGACAAGCAGAAAAACATACAGCAAGAGCCAGGCAAAGAGAAGTCAACTTGAATGTTTTTGGACTGTGTTAGGAATCGGGCTCAGTTTCCAGAAGTTATAATTTTATGAGCAAGTAGATATTGAACATTCCTAAAGTTTTGTTTTGGTCTATGTGAGAAGGACTTTCTGCTTTCCTTTTGGTAGAGGAGACATTATCAAGGCAACAAAATTGTTTCTACTAGGCATAGTCCTGAAAATGTCTAGGCTTCCAATGATTAGCTCAGATTTTTGTGTGCGGTTAACTTCGTTTTGGTCTGGCCTCGGACCAAGGGCCTTACAGGTCTAAAGTATCGGTCAGCTCTTGTGCCAGGTTCTCTATCCTCCGCTCAAAGTACTGCACACGTTTGTAACAAGTATATTCATAACGTGAAGGACAAAGGCTTCTTGTGATTAAAGTTTACTTTATCAGTGTAGATCACATTTTGATGTAAGCCCTTAAAAATTCTAATTGATTAATGAGTTTCAGATGGTGGTTCCCCTCCAGTGCCCCTCCCCCTGCTCCTAACATGTACAGTATGCTCCAAGTTAATCTGGGAAAGCTCCAGAAACCTTGGGCTAAATTGGTTGTGGTATAGTTTATAAGGATAATAAAATAACTAGAAAAATTGAATTTCCTTACAAAAATATGCTTGCTGCATTTGTGAGTTTATGTTTTATCTGCTTGTTTATGGTAGTGAGAAAACTAAATTACAGATATATGTATTTAGGATGATGCAGACAAGAATGACCTGTTGTTTCTTACAGAAGGGAAAGCTCTGTAATAGCTCTTGAAGAGGAGCTATGTGATGTAGTAGCAGAATCACTTTAAAAGTGATTGTGTTTGTTTTTACATACGTAAAAGGGCAAAATGAGAGTCATTACTGTTCTGTAGTAAACTGGAAATTGCAGGTGGTAAAGGTTGACTGAGTAACATCTATCAGTGAGTGACAGGTCTCTGTGTTTTTTCCTACTGCTTCTTTTAGTCCACTTCAAGGATTCCAAGTAGGGGGGTTTTCATGGTTTCACTTGGGGACATTATTCCACTGTCTAGCAGATCTCACTATAGGGGACAGTTTCCTGACAGTAAAAATACCAGTTATGGAAGTTGTTAGTTACCTCTGTGGCTCGCAAAGGAAGAAATTCGTATGTCTTTTTTTCCCCCTTTCTGCATATATGTGTGTGTATACACATATGTATCTATATGGGTGAGGGGGTGGAAAAACAAGAGCAGCCTTTAGTCTGTGGACTAATCATATACGTTCCAAATCTGAAAAATATGCCAACGACGAGGCAGGAAAACTGAAATCAGTTTTCAAATTTGAATGTATTTATGCTTGGATGTGCTATGTGTGTAAAACTGGCACTTGCTTATGTGAAAGTGGTGATTGCAAGTATGGGTCCCAAATTGTGGGCAGCCTCATTTCTGCTTGCACAAATGCACGTTTTGTTGCTGCAACTTAATTTGTTTATGAACATTGAATCTTTTATTTAAGCCTCTTTTGCACCCAACTTGCAGTTACAGTAAGCGAATGCTTCACACAGTCCACTTAAACTCCAGTAAAGTTTCAAAAGTTCTGTTCTTTTCCATCTGCTTGAGGTGATTAGAACTAGCAGGGAGATCCAGCAGAGACCCTTGCCAGATACTCATGAGCTCTGTTCTGGCTTTTGATCCTCTGTCTCCTCTCTTTCCAGGATGGCTGCTTTCCAATAGCATTACCTTCTCTCTAAGACAGCAGGAGATTGTCTGCAGTTATAGCCGATACCCCTCTGTCAAAGCCAATGTGCAGTCTAGTGCTCAAGTTCCAGTTCCTTCAGAGAAAACTATTGCTGCTCTTGTCTAAGTTGCTGTCTCTACCACGGACAGTAAAGCTATTGCACAGTTCCGTGCATGATGTTTTGTTTCTTCTACAACTGATAGCTAATGTGCTTCCTCAATCATATTACGAGAGACCTCATTTCACAAGCTTAACGCCTGCGTATTTAATTCTGTAAAGATTTTATGAAATAGAATCTTTGAACCCAGTGTCCAAGGTAGAGTTATGCCATCTTCTGTTCCAGTTGTTCCAGCTTTGTAGAGCAAGTAGGCCACCGAATTGGCATACGTGCAGATCTTCAGTCCTGGATGACTCTGGTTTGGCTGCCAACTGAACAGAGCCAGYCAAGTAGCTTGCCTGCTAGGCAATAGTACCGGGGGGGCCAAAACAGATGTCTGTTGCACAGTGTCACAGTCAAGCTGGTATGGTGCAAAGGGCACCCCATGTAGGACCTTCACATCAGAGATGATTTGATTGATCTCTAAACAGAGTTCTGCATTTGCTTTATGGGTGGATTTTTTTTTTTTTTTTTTTTTTTTNTTTTTTTTTTTTTTTTTTTTAACCTCCATAGACCTTATTATTCTTTTTATTCTTTTCTAATGGAATACAAATACAAAGAAAAATGCTTGTTTTGCTGGATACTTAATTTCTATGCTAATTCTTAAGCCAAATCATTTTCATCATCATGAAAAAGCAAGACTTCTTCATCCCTGACCTGGAAGGATTGTATCTAGGAGCAAGTTAAAAGGAGTGGTTCAAGCCTCATTTTATTTGAGAACTAATGCACATGTTGTAATTAGGAATAAGGCTGAAGCGACAATGAAATTCGTGTAATACAGAGAGCACTGCATAGCCAGCAGCTACTCAGTATAAGCCATTATGTATATATGCTGGAACTGGATGGCTAATTAGGAGTAAAATCTTACTGTTTTGTATGATTAATTCACAGGGTGGAGCATGTGTATTTTCTGTGTATGTATAGCTATGCATACACGCACACATTTATGTATACATTTTTACTATATAGAATAAATTTTTTCCTCCTGATTATACTTGGTTTTGGTTGAAGAGTACTACTATCGCAATTTTACAGGTAAGGAAGGTGCTTGGAATAGGAAATGGAATTGAATCCAGGGATCTGCAACTGTGAGTGCCTAATTGTGCAGCCAGTTTTACTTTCTGGATTAAAGTGTCTTTCCCTCCTGTGTGTTTTGAGTACAGAGTGTATCATTCTTGAATCCTTTTGTTCTACTGGTTAACCCCAACAAAAGTCAGTGGAATTACAGAAGATGACTTGTTTGATTCTCATTGCTTTCCCCTGATGATCACTGACAACAATCAGATACCGTAAGTTACACTGCTGGCAAAATACAAGCAGTGAGCTACAATACACAGAAGTCTAAATGTACTACTGTAAAGCAAAATAAAAACTTCRCTGTTTGGTAGAAGCAAGCAGAGAGAAACATAACCTTTTAGTGTGTTGAATCTGTTACATGTCACTGGGTGTACTGTAAGCTATCCCACACTGAATTCTTCAGCTAGACAATAAGTCTAAGAATTTGAGATGTCGTCCTCTTATTGAGAGAGGTGGAAAAAAGGGCTGTGCTGCATAAATATGACCTGTAACAAAACAGAATGAAGAGTAGTTGAAGACCTTTTCTTGTCTGCCTTCAGAATAGTAGGGGGAAGAAGTTGCTTTTTGAGGAACAAAGCATTTAGAGGTAAGTTTTGAAAATGCTTGTGCGTATCTCGCGTCAGCCTCAACAGTTTATAGAGAAGTGTAACATTCTATAAAATATTTGACATGTTTGTGTTGGCTAGTTTTAAAGAACTTTATATATGATGATTTGATGTTGCTGTTAGAAAGTAGTGAGATTAGGAAAACCAGTCTTTTTTGGCTACTTTGTTCATACCTTATGTCTGCCAAAAGGAAAGGATGCAATAGTTGTTGGAGCCAAAGAGGCTTGCCTCAGCTGTGGTGATGTATCCTTGAATGCTACTGTCTACCTCTGTGGCACGTTAGTCCATTTTTCTGACCACATTCCTCACTGCTAAATTGTCAATAAACTTTTCTCCAGCTCACCAGAAAACAAATACGTTAAGACATTTTCAGGAGGTGAGTTGATGGTATCTGAGCGAAGAATCAAGAGCCTGGCCTTGACTACAGGTAGGATCTTTAAAGGGGTCTTGAAGGAGCTCAGGACACAACTGCTGTCACCTTCACCTAACTCACTCAGTTCAACTTCTTCACAGATGACAGCTAGTATGTGATGAAGTTTTAATAGTTAATGTATGGGCTGTTACAATTGATGAAGTAGATGAACATTCTACTGAAGCTTAGGTACTTCAGCACTGAAGTATCGTGGAGGCTTAAGTGAAACTTAGAAGTTTAGTAGAGGTCAGCAATTGCATAAAGAATAATTAAGAGTTTGATAGCTTCTGATGCTTGCAGTTTGGTAGCTGACCCTCAATATGACTTGTAGAATTTGTGATGGGAGCTACAGGTAACAAATTGCACTCTGCTCCTTGAAGGCTGATTTTTTTTTTTTTTTCTTTTTTTTTTTTTTAAATTTTAAAAATCCAAGGTAGGAATTTTGTTGCTTTGATTCTAACAAAGTATTTTACTGAAGTGTAGGGCAGGTTTTCAGAGAAGTAGTGGGGAAGGGGAAAATTAATTTCTTTCAGAAATGAAATTAAAGAAAACTTACACAGAGGTGAGGTTGGATCGTATGTGATTGATCTGTGATTCTTCAGGATTCTTCTCAGTGGAGACTCTTCATCAGTGTTAACTTTCTCATTCCGCAGTCCTCGCTTTGTATGCCTGCTTCACAAATTAACCCATACATTATTGTTAATTCAGGGCTACTATTTCAAGCAGACCTAGTCCCAGTATAGAGATGCCTGAATCATTTTCAGCTTCTAGAGATTTTTGTCACCTGTCTATCTGTCTTTCCTCATCTTCCCTAGTTTCCCATTCTGAGAACCTGTGTCCTATTAAACTCAGAATACCCTTCTTGTCTCTGGATCTTCTCTCTTCTTACTACCACAGTTATTACGAAACTGAAGCACCCATGCATCCTCTGAAATCAGAGCTCTTTGTTCTCCCACTTTTCTTCCTTCAGTGAGTCTCAAAAGTTCCTTGAGACCTTTACACAGCCTGGTTGCTGCGTTTTATGAAACAAGAGGTAGGTCAGTATGAAATATATTTAAAGACAGCCCTGTATTTTGGAGACAAACTGAAGTAACATCTCAAATCCCTGAATTTGCTGCTCTGCGTCTCCACAGAGATCAGCCTGAAGCGTAAACAGRCTGCAGTGCTTATTTCACAGACTGATGGGGAAACCCAAACTGCCTCCATGTAGCAGCTCCAGAAGCCTACCCCCTCTTTTCTCTAGTCTTAAAGAAATGCAACTTTCACACCTTAGAATTACTTCAGCTCCACCAGTGGCAGCAGCCTGTATCGTATCCGGCTGGCTGTCAGGCATATAATAATGTTGTTGGTTATCAGTTAGCTCCAAGTTTCATAGGGCATTTCATATACGTGGTCTTGGAAGTGATAAGGTAGGTGGACCTTTCCTGAGGGGAAAGAAAAGGATGTTGTCTCTGTAGTTTTCTTCTTAACACAACCCAGCTCTGTGTGTGTGCCATGTATTACACTCCTAGCAGGGCAGACCCTGCCTATGGTCCCATGAAGAATATTGCTGTGTGCATCCTTGAACTATGAAATTACAGAATAATTTAGGTTGGAAGGGACCTCCAGGGGTCATCTAGTCTAACCCCCTCCTCAAAGCGTGTATGAACTGTGAAATTATTTCCAGTGAAGAGGTGCAGTGTCTAACTGGTTCCTTTAGTGCAGCGGTGCTTCTTTTTTCAGGTATATTTTTCCAATCTGTATGTCAAAAGAAACAAATTGCAAGATTTTTTTTCCCCTAAATATTTAGATACATAGGTGTTAATAAACTGAAAAATTGATGCCAAAAATGATGTATTTTTTACTTTGCTTTATTTGTGTATTGTATATGAAGTGAACATTCAGGAATGAGAAATTTTTGTATTACTTTTTACCCATATCATTTCAGAGGTGATTCAAGAGAATAAACTAGTTTCAGTTCTGGTTCTCACCGTATTAGTGGAGTTCATAGACTCCAGAAAGCAGCCAAAAAAATTATTTTAAGGCTTTTTTTCTGGAAAGAAAGTATATGACGGAGGTACTTATACTTGATTTTTCCCATATAATCTTTGAAGACTAGGTGGTGTCAATCATGCATCTTGCCTGTGTTTCCATCCAAAATGAAGCAGTGATTTGAAGCACTAAATTGCGTGGTTCTGAGTGACTTAGAGCAACTTTAAATATACTGTCATTGTAATTCCTTAGCTGTCAGTATCGTCTAGTCCGAAGGAATCTATTTTGAGAGTGACATTCCAGATAGATTTTTGCAGAGCTAACAGCCTAATTCTTCTCCTTCCTCTCCCTCGCACCCCACCTCAAATGAACAGGTATGATTTGGATTTAATCAGCCAGGAAACCGTAAATCCAAGCTGACATTTTTACAAAGTCAGTTTTCAGAACAGAGCTGTGCTTAAATTACATACTTTAGTCTGCCTTAAACTCCTCTGCTTTCAAAGGAACTTTGATACATAAGGATTTTTTTTTTGTTGTTAGAAAAATGTAAAATCTACGGATAATTCAGAAATGTGTATTTATACAAGGGAATAAAGTCTTTTTTATGTCTATTTTTTCCCCTTCCCCAACTGAAAAAATTGTTTAATTTCAGTAAGAAGTGTATTCATAGTGAAAGCTCTGTCTATATCTCAAGGGCAAGCCAAACTTCAGAATTTGGGGTGAGGTACTCTCAACAAGAGCTTAAGCAGATGTTTTTGCGAACAAGGAGTTTAGTTACCCAGGGTATGGTTAAAAAATGCTGGAGTATTTTAATGTAAGCATTAAAATTTCCCAAATAACATTTCGTATATTTGGAAGTGTCGGTTACAGCACAGTTTTCTGGAAAGGCAATTGCTTTTTACATTCAGTAAACATTTTCCTTTTTTTTGGCGAAGGGATTGTTTTCAGTATTCTTGTTATTCCAGGCCACAATGGAATAGTATAACAAATTGTTCTTTTTTGTTGGTGTTTGTAAAGTCACTATTGCCTCTTACCTGACTTGAAAGGTATGCGAAGGACAGAAAGAAACAGTGTTTGCGGTGTATCATAAGCTGAAGCCAGCTGACGTGTAACCACAGTTGGCGTGGATCRGCCGGTTGACAATAGGCAAAGAACTATTCCTTATGGACCTCCCGCCCCCACTTAATGTCTGTCTAGTGCCACCTACGTAAGACCTCGTTGGTCTGACTGGGCTTTCAGCAGCCTACAGCCTACCAGGCAAGAAAGTATCTCAGCTCATTGCTACAAGCATTAGGGTCCAGATCTGAATTTCTTTTCAGAGAGAAAAATAACCTTCTTTCCTTAGCACACTTCTGCCACGGATGGGGGAATTAGTCCTTCAGGAGCAGAGATATAGGTCCAGTGGGCCTAACGTCTGTGGCTGCTGCAAGACTCAGAACACTTAACTAATGTTTAACACATGACGTATTGTCTTACCTGAAACTAAAGTTTCAGTAAGTCATCACTGAAGCAGAGGAGTATTTGTATAAAAGTGGGAAGTGTGGGTGACCAGCACTAGCTGTTGTGCTGCTTTCTGAAGAAATAATGCTATTCAGTAAATATATTTGGGGTGGGTTTTTTTTTCTTTAATTATTCTAAAGCTGTAGAATAGACTGATTCCGTTTGGTAACTGCATTTGTGAATTGTTAGTAAGTTTGCTGTAGTAGCATAACTCAGTTGTTCCCGTGTTTTTATTGGGCCTGATCCAAAAATCTCTGAAGCTTTCCATTGCTTTTGAATGGATATTGGATCAGGCCCCGTAGTGAGTTGTTAGCTTTGTGTAAAATGTTTATTGTGATTTGATTTTAATCATTCCTTGCAGAATATTTGGTTATGTGTTGGCAACATGTGTAGCTTGGTGAGGACAAATGAAGTTGACGTTTATCTGTATGATTTAATCACTTGCCATGTGATCCGTTAGCAAAACAGAACTTCAATCATCAATGTTGTATTCATGTGTTAGATCCACACCTGTTTGTCTGACATCTTATTTCTTAGAATCATAGTTACTGTTGTTATCTTCTTCAATTCTAAAAACAGAATCTGCAAAACTTTATTTGGTATAATGAAGTACTTCTTTTTTCTTTTTTTTTTT